>CM022083.1:5439930-5519930 GCA_011114355.1 Carex littledalei | reverse complement strand
TTCTGACGAAGGTGGATCTATTGGTCCCACAATGTCGGTACCCCACGCATCAAATGGCCAAGATGCAATCGTGGGGTGTAATGGGTTTGGGGGTCGATGAATAAAATCACCGTGTATTTGGCATTGATGGCATCTCTTAGCGTATTCTTCGCAATCAGCTACCATTGAGGGCCAATAGTACCCCATGTGTTTGATCTTTAGCCGCATTTTCGGCCCAGATTGGTGTGCTCCACATATCCCAGAATGGATTTCTTTCATTACTTGGAGAGCCTCTTTTTTCGTTATACAACGGAGCCAAAGGTTTTCGTATGATCTACGGTATAGGGTATCGTTGTTAAGCACATAACGGAGAGCTCGTTTCTTAACTTGTCCACGTTTGGATTTCTCATCAGGTAGTATTCCGCTCTTGAGGTAGCTAATGAATGGTTGACGCCAATCCTCTTCATCTTGTACTACCAATACTTCGGTTTGGGTCTCTATCACCATTTCTTTCCCGTTCTGGATGAGTGTCTTTTCTTTCTCTAGTTCTTGTTTTGAGAAACATAAAGACAGAGGCCGTCTATTCCTTATGGAAATACGAACTTCGTCATCTTCGGGTTCGCACAGCTCTTTGGCGATACGAGCCAAGGCATCTGCCTTACCATTTGAAGCTCTCGTTATTTTCTCATAGATGATCTCAGGGATTTCCTGCATGAGTTCGATTACTTTTTCATGATACTTTATCAATTCTGGTTTAAGCACTTTGTATTCCCCAAGGACTTGACTTATGATTAACTGGGAATCCCCAAAGATTCTCAGTTTCTTGATATTTGTTTCTATTGCTATTTCAAGTCCGGCGATCAGAGCTTCATATTCTGCTTCGTTATTCGTACATGGCTCCGTTAGTGCGAAGGAATGGCGTATTATTCCTTTTGCGGGAGTTATGAATACGAGGCCGATGCCAGACCGAATCTTAGGTACTTGATTGCCGGGGACGGGTCTTATGGATGACGCTCCATCGAAATACATTTCCCAACCGGGCCTCTCTTCTTCAATGTTCATGATTTCTTCATCAGGAAAATCACAAGCCAATGGTGAATCATCTGGTATAGGATGTTCTGCCAAGAAGTCGGCTAATGCTTGTCCCTTTATGGCCTTTTGAGGCACGTATGTTATGTCAAATTCGGTGAGTATGATGGCCCATTTAGCCAATCTCCCTGTGAGCATGGGTCTGGTCATCAAATACTTGAGGGGATCTACTCGTGATATCAACGTGACTTTGTGTGCTAGCATATAGTGTCGTAACTTCTTTATTGCGAACACTAGGGCTAGACAGTGCCTTTCAATAGGGGAATAATTATGTTCAGCCCCTACCAACATGCGGCTTAGGTAGTATAAGGCATTTTCTTTACCTTCTTCATTTTCTTGAGCCAGTAACGCGCCTAACGATCCTTCAAGGGCCGTAGTATATAGGAGAAGGGGCTTTCCAGGTATAGGTGCTGCCAACACTGGTGGGCGCAAAAGATACTGTTTTATTTGCTCAAAAGCGACTTGACAATCTGAGTCCCATTTAAACGGAACATCTTTTTTCGTGAGTCGGGTGAATTGTTGTATTTTACCCGATAGATTCGCAATAAAACGTCGTATGTACGCCAATCGTCCTTGGAGAGATCGCAACTGTTTGAGGTTTTGGGGGGGTTTTAATTCCATTATGGCTTTGATTTTGTTCGGGTCAATCTCGATCCCTCGGTGCCTTACTACGAACCCGAGGAATTTTCCGGATGAGACCATGAAGGCACATTTCAAGGGATTAAGTTTTAGGGCATGCTGTCTGAGTCTTTCGAACACTATATGGAGATTTTCCAAATGCTCTTCATAAGTCATGGCCTTGACAACCAAATCATCAACATAACATTCAACAATCTTATGTATGAGATCATTGAATATTTTGGTCATAGCGCGTTGATATGTAGCGCCGGCATTCTTTAAACCAAAGGGCATGACCTTGTAGCAGTACACTCCTATAGGAGTACGGAAGGATGTATGCTTCTGGTCGGCTTCCTCCATTTTAATTTGGTTGTAACCAGCGTATCCATCCATGAAAGAAAAGATTTCGTATGCCGAAGTATGATCTACAATTATCTCTGTTACTGGCAGAGGGAAATCATCTTTAGGACAAGCTTTGTTGAGGTCTCGGAAATCCACACATATGCGGATCTGCCCATTTTTCTTTTTGACAGGAACAATGCTGGCTATCCAATCAGGAGTTTCTTCTTCTCGCACAAACCCTGCGTCTATCAACTTTTTGGTTTCGGCAGCGACTTGTTCCTCCAGTTCTATTCTCATTCGACGAGGTGCTTGTTTAATTGGTTTGAATTCGGGATTTATTTTCAATCTATGAGTGGCTACCTGCGGGTCTAAACCCGGCATCTCATGGTAACTCCATGCAAAACAATCGACATACTCCCTTAGGAACTTAGTTACTCGTTCTTTCATGTCATCTGGCAAAGAGGCGCTTATAAACGTAGGTCTGGGTGTCTCTTTACTCCCTAGGTTGATTTCTGTTAATTCATCTATCGTGTTTTGGCCACCCTCCTCTAATTCTTTGGGAGCTTCCTTAGTGGTAACCTCATATTCTTCTTCTTCTTCCACTTCCAGTGAGACCATGTAGCAAATCTCGTGGGTAGAATCATTTGAGTTCATAGAGATATTCCGATCAACTTTCGTCTTGTATTTAGGCCTAAAATGTGACTTTCCAATTATGCCTAAATCATTGACAATCCTCACATCATCCGAATACGGGATTCTTTCTAAGATATAAGTGGCATTTGTCATGACATGCTTAACAACACATGTTTCGCCCCTTTCATCTATTTCGAACGCTCCTCGATCCTGGAGGTATCTAATGTCCCCTTCATATAGCCGCTCGGCTCTTTTAATTAGGAACCCTTCAGGTTTGGGTCCGCATCGAGGACACACTGTCGCAGGCTGTCTCCTTTCTATTAGATTACATATCCCACATAGAAATATTGTATTTCTTTTGTGAGAGTACTCTTGTAGTGATTGACGTTCAGGAATGTATGTTCCCAAGTGGAGCACCGTTTGGCAACCAGGTTTCTTGGTTTTGACAAAGATGACTTCACTATCATCTGAATCACTCGAAGAATTTCCTTCATAGACAACCACGTTACACATCTCATGGTCATCATCATTGTCTTCTTGATTTTGAGGGGTTTGACTCGTTCCCTCCTTTTCGGTTTTGAGGCCCAACATCAAGGCCAATACATCTTCTGTTAAGAAGTCTAAAAGGGTCAATGGTAGCGGAGTACCTTGCTTATGATTTTCTAGAGCTTGTATGTGCTTTTGGATTTCAGAAGGTGTAGGCAACTTTGCTGGTTTGGGCGACTTCTTGCCCTCTTGGCTGCCATCCTTGTTTGGCTTACGATGGATGACCCGTTTTGGGGGTCTTGGCACTGTGGGGTTTAAATTGCTGTCCCATTTGACTTGAGGCTCTTTCAGAAGCTGCCTTAGCAACTTTTTGGTTTTCCTAGAGAGGTGGAATTCCCATGTTTCATTTGCGGGACTTTCAACCCTTTTTTCTTCGACCATCTCATCATGAGAGATAACATTAACTTGCTCGTGAGGTGCGGGTTGTTGCACGGCACTTGGCGCTAGCTGCATACGACCCTCTTGTATTCTTCTTTCTATTAGGTCTTTGAAGACCCAACAGTCTTCTATTTTATGACTTATCACCCTATGATATGGGCAATATTTAGGGTGATCAATCTTATCTGCCTGATCAGGGCGTTTGCTTGGAGGCAATTCCATACCATCTTCCAAGGCTTGCTTGAATATCTTAGCCGTTTTCTCCTTCTTGAAAGAGTATTTCTTATTCTTTCGTTCTTCTAACGATTTGAAGTAACGACTATTTTGGTTATCTTGAGGAGCTGGCTGAGTGGGTTGGCTATCAACTTGTCTCGCCTCCTCAGTCAGAAGAGTCAGAATCTCTGTCTTTGGTTTTGTTGGTTTTATTGGTTTTGACAGCGTATACTGTCTTTGATTCTTTCTTCCTTGGAAAGTCTCTTCTTGGTTTGAAAGAGGTTGATGACTTCTCTTCTATATCCGTTTGCCCCAACCTGGATACAGTGTCTACCAGATCTTGATAACTGTTAGGGTTGGCAACGATTAACATTTCTCTCATTTTTCCTGATGTACTTCTTATGAGCAAATCAACTGCCTCCCTTTCGGGTATAGAATGGCTCGACTTGTTGCTCATATTTCTCCAGCGGTTGATGTACGCCAGAAGAGTTTCGTTTGGCCCTTGTTTGGCCCATGCTAAATCGGCCAGTCTTATTGGGCTGCTCGCAGTGGCAAACCTATCTATGAAGGCACGCGCCATTTGGTCCCAGGACTTTATACTTCCTGGTTTTAAAGAGCAATACCATTGAAACGCCGGTCCTGAAAGACTTCTAGCGAATTGGCGACAAAGGAATGCTTCTTCTCTTGAAGAGTCTCCACATTGAATCATGAAGTGGCTGACGTGTTGTTCTGGCCCAGTCTCATCTGTTCCACTTCCGGAGAATTTGGAGAATAAGGGAACAGTGTATGTTGGGGGATATTTTGGTATATCGAATTCGGGAAGGTATGGCTTCCCTATTCGCAATGTTGTTTGTTTTGGGGCAATCCCCATTTCTCGCAACTGACGGCTGATCATTTCTTGAACATCAACCGCAGTAAAGGTTGGGGAGGCTTCTCGCCTTTCATCTTCCCAATGTACTCTACGTCTTTCTTGAGGGTTTGGTCTTTCTGGTCTATCGAGCCCGTTTATGGGGCTGGACCGATTTGACGTTTCTCCTCTTTTAAGTTCCGAGTTAGCGAGGCCTTTCTCTCGGACTTCCGCCACCAACCTTTGTTCCCTTTCATGGGCTTGATGTACTTCAGCCCTAAGGCTTTGTATCTCAGCTTGCATTTGATTGAAGGCGGATAACATTTGTTCTTGTGTTTGGGCACCGGTTTGACTTTCACCAGCACATGGAGAAGTTGCCAAGACGGTATGGAAGTTACCTAATGCGGGCCCATCCATATGACCTATATCTGAGCCACTTACGGTTTTGGGTTTGGCACTTATGGGAGGAAGGCATGCTGCGTCAGACTCTTCCTCATCGTCACTTGGATTTTCGACAATGGGATCTTTCCCCTTTCTCACCATGCATACGGTGGGGTTGGAGAGTTTATGGTCATCTTCCTCTTCGAGGTCTTCATTAATGGTTATCATGAAGACCGTCGCTTCTTCTTCTTGCTTAGGGTGTGTTTTAGTGACCCTTCGCTTCTTATGAGTGGCATTCGGCGCCACTATTGTTAAACTTCCAGTGTTGGAGGGGTGCGGATTTATTCGTGCCCCCAGCCTATCATGAACACTGGCTGGTCTCCTCAGAATTTGAGGGGTTTGATTTGATCCCTCGTTGTTTGAGCTTCGAGAGGTGCTTGAGCGTATCTCTCGACGGGGTTTTGGTTCTAACGAGGCACCATGACGTGCCCCCAGCTTTGGGGCTGAGAGCATTGGTTTTGGTTTTGAGTAGAGAGTACTATTGTGTGCATGAGGTTTTGGGGCTGGAAAAGTCAGCCTTGATTGGATAGATGGTTGGGCGTCATTGGATGCCCCCAGCTTTTGGGCTGGAAACGTCAATCTTGATTTGACGGAAGGGGGTGTAGAGGTTTCTTGCGCAGGATGCACGTAGTATCGATTCCTACGTTGCTTCAACATGCGAAGCTGCTTGTGGGCCCTATGAATGGCCATGGCAGTGTCATCAACCATTTTGTGGCTGGCGTTCATCCTTTTCGGTTCATGGATGAACGAGACGGTTTGAGGGATTTCTCCCGCTGCACGTATGTGTGCAGTAGAAGAATTTCTCCTCACTATCCTGAGAGGGGAGAATGAGTTGCTGACGGGAAGGGCTGGTTGAGCCACCAGCTCATCCTGGTAAGCTTGGAGATTTCTTTTCTTGGTGACCGACAGAGGGGTCACGGGAATTTGGTTGATTCTGGTTATTGCTTTAGACGCGCGTCTTCTTGCAGCGCCTAGTTTTGGAAGAGGGAATGAATGTCTTGCCATCCATCCCCTTAGGGGTGAGAAAAGTAGCATGGTCCTTCATCATCTGTAACATCCTCCTCGGTGACGGACCCGAGGGACAGTTGTTCATTCATTAGAGCGGGAACAGGGGCTTCGAATGCCCTGACTTCATCAACAGGGACTGCAAAAGTCCCAAAGTAAACCACCTTCTTCGCCAGCTGGGAGGCTGGCAACTTGGGCAAAAGAGCGTGCGTTGACTTGCGGTGTAAGCCATTCCTGCAAATCAAAGCAAAACTCAAAATTTCATTAGTCAATTTTCATATATAAACTTATACGTGAGTGTTAGCCCGATTATTCAATCCATAGGCGTCGATATCGAATATAAAAGGAGATGACATAACTCAAGCGGTCCAATGACTTGTTGCTTGAGTGTTTTAAAGTCATTGGCTACTTGAGTATGTTCCTTTTATCTTCGTATCGGATCCCGAATCTGTGAGGAGGAGAATGTCCCACCGGGCGTGCCAAAACCTGTAGGGCGCAGAAAGTTGCACAGCTGTTATGGAAGGATGTGTGCATATGTATTTAATGCCTCAGGGTTCAATGCTCTCGGTTTTCAAGACATGGAGGGAACATCGAACTTAAAACATTCAATTTCTTTCTACAGTTCCTTCTGGTTCACCCTCGACAGACCTACTGTTCATAATCAGTCTGTCGAGAGAGTTTATTGATTGTGGGGACGTTTAACTCCCAGCGGGCGCAAGCCCCCGCTGTTAATTACATCAGATGACCCTTCCAAGCCATACTGAACACCTCGTTCATTCCGGGATTTGTGCCTATTTGTTGTGAATTGAATAAAGGGGCTAAAAGGGGAGAACTCATGTATTTGGTCTTCTAGTTTGATTATCATTGTTCTAGGTACTTAATGAGTATGTATATACACAAGATGCCATGAATGTTACTAAAATATATTTGTTATGCCTTTTTATTTATTTTAGAAACCTATTTATATCTGAGAAAATCTATCTTTATTTTATTGGTACTTTTATTTAAAAGGAAATGATTTGAACATGAAGAAAGGTGAAGAAAGGGGTATTTTGGTCATTTAACATGCTGTGTGATGTCTAATTATGCTTGATTTTAATTTTAAAACATAAAGGGTTTGATTTGGGTTCATTTGGAACTGATTTGAGTTGATTTGGGTTTGGAAATGAAGAAGTTATGGTCAATAAGGGCTGAAAAGGGCTTATTTGTGAAGTTTCAAGTTTTTTTAGGGGGCCTATTTGTGAAGCTAGAAGGACTGAGATTTGTAGTTTGGGCTTTTGGCAAGGTCTGAAGTGGAAATTGAGCTTCCAGGGACTCATTTGGAGAAGTTTTAGACATCCAGGGGCTTATTTGCAAATAATAAGGGACTGCTTTATGAAGAAGTTTTTGTCGGAAGGGCCTCTTTGTAAAAAAAGTCTTCTCTTATCAAATTCTGGGCTTTGAGATTGCAATTCTGGGCCTTTGAGATGTGCATTGGGGTCTTGAGATTTGAGTTGTGCTTCAGGATCTGTGCAAATCAATGAATTTGATTTATGAGCTTTGAGATGGGTTTAAAGGGACTTTAAGATTCGTGCAGAAACTTTGAAACTTTGCTCAGGGATCTGATTGATTCCGACGAGTGGGCCCCATCTGGCAGGGGATCATCCCTTTAGCGTTTAGCCCTTGGATTTCTATCTCTCGTCATGATTCGGATTTTCATTTAAATTTTATGCTTTGGCGCCGAAATCAAGTGACCCCTGGTGCCTTAATATTCACGCTCGGGATATGAACTGGGGTTTCGCCGAGATTAGGGTTTTTCAGCTCCGGTGGGTTTTGATCACGGCAAAGCTGAGGGATAACGCCGTGAGGATCGCCTTGGGGAGATGAACACGTTAGATGCGTTGTCGGCGGCCGCCGGTCGACGGAAAAGGTGAGACTCGGGTGACCTTGGGTTCTCGGTACCGGTTGCAACCGAAACTCGATTCCATTTGTTTCTGTGTCTTTTTCTTCAATTACTCGATCATTTAACATCGTTTGATCATGAAGAAACCTCAGGTGCATTCAATTTCAAACTTCATCAAGGTTTGGATGCTTCTCAAACTTTGGTTTCTCGATTCGGTACCGGATTGATATTGGCATGCGGTATCTTGTCTTAGGAAGGGTATTTGAGACTGGAATGTCATGATTGAAGTGTTTCTGGAAGGTATCAAGGTTGAAAGGGATTCAATTTTTAGGCATGGCATTGAATTTGGGGTATAAGCTTGATATTGGGTTCGGGTTTGAGTAAGAGACATGAAATTCTCTTCCATTTCTCTTGAATTTCATCAATAACATATATGATTTTTTGTGTTGTTCTTGTATTATAACATCTCAGGAATAAATGTACGAAGTTTGAGAATTTTATGCCTTTTATTTCTATTTTTAAGACATTTGTTTCAGCTGAAGGGTAATAAAGGGAAATCTGTATTTTTAGATGCTGGATTTTTCTTATTTGGAGAATTAGACTTTAAAAATTCATGAAAAATGGAAAACAGGTCCAAATGGTACAAAATTTATGTCTATTCTGTGTATTTTTAAATTTTCTACCCAACTATGGTATTCATTTTTTTATTTAACCTTTAGAACATTTTTTTTGTGCTCAATTTACCAGCAGGTCCCTATTTTGTTCAGAATGCTGATTTCTTTTGTTTTTCAAAGCTGAACTTCAAAAATTCATAATAAATTGAAATAAAATCAGAAAAACATGCAACTTGTGTCAATTTTATGTGTTTTGAAGTCCTTTATCTGGCTGTGCAATTTATTTTTCATTTTGAATTTGTGGGTAGTTTGTGCTGTCCAATTTGCAGACAGAGGTCATTTCTGGCCTATTGAGGTGCAACACTGTGCCAGCAGCCTTTAACTCATGCCTGGCTGCTGGACTTAAGCTTGGTATGGTACCATGGGTTGGTATAGAGGTACCAGCACCCATCATATTGGCTGGTTAGGATCAGAACCACTTTATTAATCTGATAGCTGCTGCCTTGTACCAGTAAAAAGAAAAGGAGAGATTCAAAGCTCCAAAATCCTTATTCTATACATCAAGAACTGTCAAAATTTGATTTTATGCAGAGAGGTCCCTGACTTTTGTTGGAATCATGATTTATATGCTCTTTTCACTTGATTTTTGGACAAATCATTAAGACATCATTGGGCAAGAGTACAAATAGCTTAGAATAGCCATGGCTGATGCTTATTTGCATCTATATCCCTTGTCTTTCACTATTTACATAGAGGTCCCTTGAATTTCCTTGAATAGTGTAATCTGGTACACTCATGTATCAAAGAAAATCAAGTTTCCTTCTACATAACATAGGTCCATTGGTCATTTAGAAGGAATTAAAGAGGGAAGTCAGCTGACTCAACCTCCTTAACCCTTGTGTATATATATATATATATTTTTTTCACTTTTAATTCTCCTTAATTCTTTATTAAAACAATTAAATGACTCTAATATGAAAGGATACCAGCTGGCTCAACCTTCATATTTTCATCATTAAATTATTTTTAAAAAGGGATTAAAGAGGTATGTTTTAAGGCAGAACACAAAAGAAAGAGAAATACCAAAGTTTTGCAATTTTTGTATTTATACATATATGCTAAAATAAATCACAAGGGTTAAAGGTAAAGTCTTTTAACTAAAGAAAATTGATGATTCTTGCTATTAAGACAGAAATACTTATTTATTTTGTATTTTCATATGTATATATATTTTATATAAAAAAAAAGAGTAAAGGGAGAGCTTTTGTTTATTTGATCATTAGGCCAATATAACTAACTTATTATGAAATAAGTTGAAATAAATCGAACCCTCACTGTTTTTATAAAGATCCAAGCAAAGATCATGGAAAAAGGTCAAGAAAATGCAAGAATAAAAGAAAATCGAAAAGTGAGCAAGAAAAGGGAAAAAAGGAGATTCTTCATTTCAACATAAACTATATACATGATATCATCCTTGCAAAGCTTACATCTTTAGATCCTTTATTACCTATTGAATTTGTTGCTATTGAAGAGAAAGAAGAAAATAGCTAGCCTATTTGAAAATGGAAAAGAGAAAGCTTTTGTGTATGCTTGTAGTTTCTGTTGTCTATTGATCTCAGTCTCTCTTCTTCTTAGCTAATCTTGATTCATGGGTTTATATAGCCATGAGACTTAGGGTTTAGGGTTTTGGTAAATATGATCTTCACCCTTCAAATCCTTCATCTTTATTTCAGTGATCCAGATTTCTCTTCAAGGCATCAAACTACCTGCTCAGAGGCGTAGACCAGTGGATTTGAGCCAACTCAGCAGTCAAAGCACTAGAGAATCATCAGCCCTTGATCTTCATATCTTAAAGGCCGAGATTTGCCATGTATGGTTCATGTTTCTCCTCATGCATGGGAGGATATTCTTCCTTTTTGGCAGCTTGCCTGGTGCATGGGACAGCTGTGCATGAGGTCAATTTTGTCGCAGAGGCATCAGTGGTATCAGGCATGAGCTATACTTGTGGCTTAAACCGGCTTATCGTGGTCAATAAGCGTTTATTTGCTTCTAGCCAACGAGAGGCCACCACAGTGCAGGAATAGTGTAATCTTATCATACCTTGCATGGCATTATACACCTCGGCTGCTAATTTCTATCCTTTGATCAAGTATACACCTTCTTTTGTTGCCCGCCGGATACCACTTTCCGATTTGGGTAACTCTCTTCAATGCACATTAAATGAGAAACACAGAGGGCACATGAGATCCTGATAATACTGCTCAGAGATTTTAAAGAGGCATCCTTATCTCGGGTCACTTCAATTTGGCTCAGACCTGGTTCGACTCAGACCCGATTACAAACGGGTTCTTTTCTTCTCCCTGAATTGGTTCTTTTCTCCTTTAATTGATCAAGCAGGGAATATCGTGGTTAGGCAGAGAGCGTATTCTTCTTCCCGATTTCAGCTTCTTTATTCGTCGTTCGCTTGAACCCTGAATCTCGCAACCGGTTCCCTGCTTGTAATCCCTTTTTATTTGCTGGAGAGGGATTGAATCGGCTATGCCAGCACCATTGCTAGAGAGTGTAGTATACATACCTGCGAACAACTAGAACGATTCATTTTTTTTCCCCAGTAGCCTCCCTGTTTTAGTTGGTCCTTAGCCGCTAGGAAGCCGAGGAAGGGAGAAGAGAGAAGGACCTGACATCGGGCCCTACTTGTCAGCTTCACTGGAGGCGAGTGTTTGTTTAAACTCTTATGTTCTGAACCAGGGTGCACCCGTTTCATTATAGACCACATAGTAGTTTGTATTGGTATAGTGTGTACCACGCTCATGGGAAACGAAGGGGTCGGGCGCTGAGGCGCTGGGTTTTAATTTTCGGTGAAGAATTTGTTTGAGTTCGGTGCACTATGAACTCTGTGGCTGACTGCTCGGCTCACAGCGTCTTGTTACCCTGAATCCAGTCTAGCTATCTTGGGTAATCAGCGGCAATTGCATTGAGTCGCTGACCTCTGGGCCCGGGTTGTGAAGTTTTGTTCATGCACTCCACTTTGTACCCAGAGTGCCTAAGGTAGCCGCTAGGGGTCCCCAATGCCACATGGCACCAATCAGAAACCTCCACCTTGCAGACTTCCTATCTTTAATCGATCAGTTCTGTAGTTGGATGACACCCTTGTCTTGGATAATTGAATCCTTGACTTTTTAGGGTCAAACAGACAGATAAAGTTATCATATCAGTACCAGATACCAATTTTCTAAGTATTTATTTTGTCTATAATCAAAATTAGTGGTGGTTATTATTTATGTTGTTGTGATTTATAATAAAATTTATCATTCAAAAGGAGATATAAAATAAACAGAAATGCTATTGTCTCCAGAAAGGAGATATAAAATAGACAAAAATTTATCATTCATGTTGTTGTGATTTATAATAAAACTTTGTCTGTAATATCTGTGGTTGACTTTTTGCAAGATTATCCAGAGTATTTGCAAGGGCATAGGGTTGAGTTGTTGCAAGGACCTCTAATTAAATATAATATCTAACACGTGGTTAAGTATTTGCAAGGGCATGGAGTTGAGTTGTTGCAAGGACCTCAAATTAAATATAATATCTGACATTCGGTTAAGTATTTGCAAGGGCATAGGGTTGAGTTATTGCATGGGCCTCTAATTA
Source organism: Carex littledalei (assembly GCA_011114355.1). Classification (NCBI taxonomy): domain Eukaryota; kingdom Viridiplantae; phylum Streptophyta; class Magnoliopsida; order Poales; family Cyperaceae; genus Carex; species Carex littledalei. Next base: position 5,507,692 of record CM022083.1, on the reverse strand, counting down.
AATATAATATCGGACCTTCATAATGTATTTGCAAGGGCATGGGGTTGAGTTGTTGCAAGGACCTCCAATTAAATATAATATCTGACATTCGGTTAAGTATTTGCAAGGGCTTGTGGTTGAGTTGTTGCATGGGCCTCCAATTAAATATATTATCTGACCTTCAAAATGTATTTGCAAGGGCATCTAGAAAACATTTGCATGCGTGCACATCAAACATTTGCATGCGATACAATTTGCATGGGATACCCTTGCAACAAGCTTTATGAATCCAGAAATGCCGTTTCTTTTGCATGGGCTTTCCTACCCTTACTAAAACCAAGTGCTGCTCTTGCAGAAAACTCATATTCTAGTAGTGGGTTTAATTGAAAAATGGAAAATAAAGTGTGGCTTGAGCTTGGTTTTCGGAATTGTCTGTTGATTGAAAATGTGTGCCTTGGTTCAGGAAATGTTAAATTGTAAAAAAAAGATATAAAAAGATGTAGCTCAGTTGTGTTATGGTTGATAATAAATGGATTTGGACGACCTTAATTGCTTTGGACCAAGTTAAATGTTGAATTGAACATAGATTTTGGAATTTTGAACTTTGATTATGTAAAGTTGTAAACTCTTGGACAATTTGTTGAAACCGTAGATTGGATTTAAATAATGAAGGATTAATTAGTAAATAATGCTATTAACTAAAAGTATATAACAGATACACATAAATTGGTTACTAATATATATATGTAAATTGTTTAGTAATAATAATGATGTAAGTCATAATAAAGAAAATGCTATTATGTTATAGGTATAGATACTGTGAAATGAACTTGACAGGATTGTCCGAAACAACTGATATGCAATGATTGATCGCTCTGATTTGCCCTACGATATCAGGTGCGCGGTTATTGGATTAGTCTGAGATTCATGACTAGGAATTAAATCGTAACTCGCTGTGCATTTTGAATATTTGATTGACTGCATTGTTTGAACTGTTGCATCATATGCATAGCCCAATACAATGAAATTGAATTACAGGTAAGTCTGTTGACTGTCATGTTTATATTGTTTATCGATTGATTGATTATTATTGAAATCTGATTGATTGAAACCACAGTGATTGAATTGATTGAATATTAAATACTGTAATCCTTGAACCTCCATATAGTGGAGAAAAAGGATTAATATATTGTAAAGTCTAGCTAGCTACTAGACTTTACTCCAGGACCCTTATGCGCATATGGTGAATGGCCCCAACTGAACCCAGTACCGGTTGGGTAGAGGATATTGAATGAATATGAATTGTGACTGTAAGACTAATGAACTGTGGTAACTGTCTTATCAATGATTTTCTTTCCGATAATGACAGTATTGATATTGATTTCGTATTGTTTCTGTTAAATAATTGTCATGATAGTTAGAACTGTCTTGTCATTGATTTTCTTTCCGATAATGACAGTATTGAGATATTGATTATGTATTGTTTCTGTTAACAAATTACTAGAATAGGTGGAACAGTATAAGCCATAACACGACATATACATGTTATTGTATCTGTCAGTGTTACCAGACTAGAAATTGTAAAGTTAAGAAACCAAACGTTACTGATCTTTATGGTTTAAAAGATTTTGACCCAAACCATTTATTCTGATAAGATTCTTAGAGTTCTGATTTATTTACATAATTGTTGTTGTTCAATTGAATACTGTTATTGAGCATTTGCATTTGTTATTATGAAATGAACAGTTAGTTTCTTATGTGGAGATTTCATTCTGAATATAGATTTCCTTCGAATCAAATAACCTCAGTGGCAATTAGCACTGAGAAATAATTTATTATTTCTCACGCGTTTCCCCTTGTGGGATTCACAGGTTTGTTAGATGAAGACAGAGAAACGCTTTTGGGGTTATAATTGACAGCAGGGCCACCTAAAGGTATGGGATTTGGGTTTATTATATTTGACAGGGTGCAGAGAATATATCTCTAGCATCATCCACTATAAATGGTCAAATAATTCTTGTAAATATATTGGGATGTGGTACAAATAATGGATGCTATTGGCAATGCATAAAAAGATCCATGTCTTATGTTACGTATATTGAATGGTAAAGGTACGCGGTAGTAACTGTCGCACCTCCGGATCGGGGGTGTGACAGACTCTGCTTGTGAGTTGTGACACATACATATATGCATACAGACATATGATTTCTTATTTAAAAAAAAGTTTGGTTTCAATCTTAAATTATTGTTCTAATTAGCTTAACCGAATTCTTAAATTTGTTTTCTATTGGATAAGATAAATTTTTAATTCAGTGAAATCCTTTAATTATTTTCTTAATATAAATGTGAATCCATCTATTTGATTATATGATGATATTATAGCTGTTAATTTTTTCATGGTCAAACAGATAACCTTAATCATTAATTTGCTTGCTAGGCAAAGAATAGATGAGCATGTAACAAATTAGGGGTGAGTATACACTTCTTCGTCATGACTTAACAGTGATCGCATGCACTTATTATTTTTAGGTGAAACTATTTTTTTATGTTGCTATGAATATAGATAAGCTAGTTCTATCTCAATCTAACAATCCAAAAGAGGAAAATTACTATTTATACATATATGAAAAAAAAATAAGAAAGCATGTATTTTTATTATATCAGATTTTGGTTTAATTTAATTTATAAACCTTAATCTGAAGCAAGTTAATTTTAAATATTAGAGGAAACTAAGAATATATAAAATCAGAAAATCTATAAAATCATTAATTTGCTTGCTAGGCAAAGGATAGATGAGTATGTAACAAATAGGCGTGAGTATACACTTCTTCGTCATGACTTAACAGTGATCGCATGCACTTATTTTTTTTCGGTGAAACTATATTTTTATGTTGCTATGAATATATATAAGCTAGTTCTATCTCAATTTAACAACCCAAAAGAGGACAATTACTATTTATACACATATGGAAAAAAAAAATAAGAAAGCATGCTTTTTATTATATCAGATTCTGTTTAATTTAATTTATAAACTTTAATATGAAGTAACTAAAATTTAAAAATTGGAGGAAACTAATAATATAATAAATCAGAAAATGATAAAACCAATACACCTTATTGACTTTCTACAAATTCACTGATTTAATTTTTTTAGTGGTATAATTGTTCTCTATTTAATATTATTTATTTGGTTTGATATTTCCGGAACATTAATTTCTTTTTTCCAAAAACATGGGAAGTATTTTCTTAGCGAACTCAAATACAGATATTATGACAGATAGTATATATAAAAATTTTAATTCATTACTACAAGTATAATTTAATTCCGACCTTCTTGCTCCAAATAAAAAAAAGGTCATGATCTTAATTTAAATGCCTTATTGAATATTGTGTGTTAAGATTTATGGTATTAGTTTGTTTTATATTTTATCATATTCTTTTGTTTAGTTTTGGGCTAGTTTGACAGGAAATAGAGAGGATAGGCTCTTGTAACTTCTTCTTCAGACATACCTATTTATCTCTAGATCTTATTGTCACACCCCCGATCCGGAGGTGCGACAATTCTACCGCGTACCTTTTACCATTCAATATACATAACATAAGACATGGATCTTTTTATGCATTGCCAATAGCATCCATTATTTTTCCCACATCCCAATTTATTTACAATAATTATCTGACATTTTACGGTGGGTGATGCTAGAGAAATACTCTCTGCACCATATCAGATAAGATAAATCTCAAATCCCATACCTTTAGGTGGCCCTGCTGTCAATTATAACCCCAAAAGCGTTTCTCTGTCTTCGTCTTATAAACCTGTGAATCCCACAAGGGGAAACGCGTGAGAAATAATAAATTATTTCTCAGTGCTAATTGCCACTGAGGTTATTTGATTTGAAGGAAATTCATATTCAGAATGAAATCTCCGCACGAGAAATTAACTGTTCATTTCATAATAACGAATGCAAATGCTCAATAACAATATCCAATTGAACAACAACAATTACATAAATAAATCAGAACTCTAAGAATCTTATCAGAATAAATGGTTTGGGTCAAAATCTTTTCAACCATAAAATCTGGTAACGTTTGGTTTCTTAACTTTACAATTTCTAGTCTGGTAACACTGACCGATACAATAACATGTATATGTCGTGTTATGGCTTATACTGTTCTAACTATCCTGGTAATTTATTAACAGAAACAATACATAATCAATATCTCAATACTATTTTTATCGGAAAGAAAATCAATGATAAGATAGTTCTAACTATCCTGACAATTGCGTAACAGAAACAATACGAATCAATATCACAATACTGTCATTATCGGAAAGAAAATCATTGATAAGACAGTTACCACAGCTCAGTAGTCTTACAGTCACAATTTATATTCATTCAATATCCCCTATCCAACCGGTACTGGATTCAGTTGGGGCCATTCACCATATGCGCATAAGGGTCCTGGAGTAAAGTCTAGTAGCTAGCTAGACTTTACAATATATTAATCATTTTTCTCCACTATATGGAGGTTCAAGGATTACAGTATTCAATATTCAATCAATTCAATCACTGTGGTTTCAATCAATCAGTTTCAATCAGAATCAATCAATCGATAAACAATATCAACATGACAGTCAATAGACTTCCCTGTAATTCAGTTTCAATTGTATTGGGCTATGCATATGATGCAACAGTTCAATCAATGCAGTCAATCAAATATTCAAAATGCACAGCGAGTTACGATTTAATTCCTAGTCATGAATCTCAGACTAATCCAATAACCGCGCACCTGATATCGTAGGGCAACATGTGAGGTTGCTAACAGTCGGTTCTTCCTGATCATTCTGTCTCATCAGTCTTTTTATAATTATGCCTATATCAGAATAATATATATTCTGATCAATATTTATAATCATTACTATAACAAAACAGTTTACGTATTTCAATGTTTAAATCCCAATGATTTATATATATTAAGCTCTATTCAATATATATATGATAAAACATTCATTAGCGTTTGACTTAGGGTCATATAGTGTTTCATTATATCAAGCCATACCTATAGTTAATCACAAATATAATCATCCGAAATCATTTGTTTAACTAATAACAGTACCCACTTTAATTAATGATATGATTTACCAATTATTCTATCATTTTCTTAATCCCTTAATTTATATTTATTCAATCCAATAATCCTAAATCAAGTTCAATAAATCCACTCCAATTCAGTTTCAGTCCTATAGTATATATTTTTGTCAGTCGAACAGTGCAGTTTAATTTATTTTCCTTCGTTCTTAGACAGAGCCTAATTTGGATTAAACCACTTCACTTTCTACAAAGTCTAATTTTATTTGTGCTCGGCCTGAGATCAGGCATAAAATTCAATTCACTTAATTCAACTTAAAATCGAAACCATAGACAACCATTTTGCATTTTAATCCATCTGACATAATCAAATTATCAACATGAGAATTTTGCAACTTTTACCCTTTGTATTATTTTCCTTGTAAATAAATCCCTTGAACAACCAAGCCATATACAAGTAAGCACAACAAGCTGGTAACCAACTGGTATCAGTGTTTGGAGGGTTAGAGATATTCGATATCAACTCGGTATAGCACCATAAAGGTGGCCGGTAGAAAAATAAGCCAACCATGTTTAACAGGTTCAACCCGCTAAGGAAAATATAGTAAACAGAAGATGATTTTCAATCAATTAACAAGCTCAACTCGGTTTACAACATGACATGGCTTGCTTACTCCATTCTCAAGGTTACCAAGCCTTAATCAGATCAAGATAGCAAATAGAGAAGGAAAAAGAGACATATACCATAGTCGTACCACACAGCTGAGGAAGAGAAAGAGCACATACAACTATCGATTCAATCGCATCAGTCAGCGAGAGGGAAAGAGATACAGGAAAATCCCTCTGTTTTTCTTTTCTCATTTTCATTTTATTTTTCTTCTTATCTCACGTAAGGGAGAGAAGGAAGGGAATTAAGGGATGGGCACCCAGTGATGACCACGTGGCCTTATTGCCACGTTGGTGATTCTTTTTTTTTTTATCTTTTTGTTTGCACTTTTATACAACCAACCTTTAAATTCCCATGCCTTACAAATTAGTCCAAAAGTAATTAAAAGGACATTATATATTTATTACAAGCATCAATTATATATTCCTATATATGTTATATTTCACACAATTTCAATTTCTAATTTTCAAATATTCACTCCAAATATATTAGACATTTGAGTAACAAATATATTAGACATTTGAGTAACAAATATCAATCAAATATAATTTTAAATTATCAGTTTGATAATAAATCATAACCAAATAACTTATTCATCATTGCTAATCAGTTCACAAAAATAATAATTATTCTTTAAATATTACTTACTCACCGAAAAATACATTCAGACAGTTCGATTTTATTTTCAGTTATTAATTTCATATATGTATTGTTGCATAGTGTTACACTTATCTTATTGCACTACTACAGAAATGGTCATTGTACACTGCACATTGTATACGGATTTGACAATTTTATATAAAAACCGTGTGATATTGTAATTTTTTGGAAGCCCAAAATATCTGTGGGATATATTACACGGATATTTATTAAAGAATCAGTGTAGAAAGCCTTGAGAGAGCTACACGGACGTTTATCAGGAATTGTAAACGGATTATTGTTTAACTAACAGTGTAGATAGCCATGAGAGAGCCACACGGATATTTATGGTGAGAACCGTGTAGAAATATGCGAAATGCACACGGATGTTTGTTTAAACAGCAGTGTAGAAATCTTTGACAGAGCTACACGGCTTTTTACATAATAATCCGTGGAGAAAGGTTATTGTAGGGTTTTGATTATCAATAAAGGCCTTCTCCTTCCAGCGCCGTTTTGATCAATTAATACTCTCTCTCTCTGTATACGAATTGGTCTGATTTCTGCGCACAAGGAGGCCGGATCTGAGATCTTTGAAGTTAATTTGTATTTCTCCTCTCTATCTTGCTAAGGTTAGTCGTGTATATATTTCTCTTTTCTTCCTCTAATTTCCTGTTACTTGTTATTGCTTATTTAGGTCAATTAGTGTTGAGTATTTTAGGTATAGTGTTTTTATACTCTTTTTGCCTTTAATATTTATAAACCTTCGTACCCAATGAATAGGTTAGTTGCAAGCGCACAACCTATCGATTGTAGTATTTAGGTGTCGATCCGCAGGGAGATAGGGAAATACTAATTTTTAATTAAAGAAAACTACTATTAAAAACAAAACAATAAAAGTAAAGTGGGGGAGGTTTTGTTCTAAAATCCTAAGGTTGGGTTCAATACCCGAAAAAGAGGAGTTTCAAATAAATGTAAATAAAATAAAGGGAAGAAAGATTGGTTTGTTTTCAAGTTTAAGGAGATCTAGGGGTATTCGGTCTACAATTCCTTGCTAATTCTATTTATTCGGTTTGTTTAAATTCATGTTTGATTTGATGAGGTTTCTAACCTATGTTAGCCTTTGGAACAAATATTAATACAAATACTTTGCGCTTTATGGATTAATGTGCCTCGAATTCTAGGGCTGTCACTAACCTAGAGGGATATTTAATCTCATGCTTCAAAGCATATATCAATATTTGTTCTAAGGTGTCCTAATTAGGATTTGCCTTCGCCTTTCGGTCCTTCACCAAAATCCTAACCTTAATTTCTATAGTTCCGGATTGGATATCAAAGTACGGTCGCTTCTAACCCAATCCTAAGGTGTGTCTTTATGGTTTCAATTAGTAGTCTCCTACTTGACCAATGCCGGAATTTAATAAACTTAAAGCGGAAAAACACGATCAACGCGATTTCAAAACTACTTCAATTCAATAAACCCTAACCAGGTGAACTCAAAGGAACGAGTACTAATGAAATTCATAAAGAATAAATCACAGAAATTAACAATCAAATCCGATAACACAATCATAATAAAAACAAATATCCGAATAAGCTAGAATTAAACAAGTTCATGCATTGACCTAAACCCCTAGAAAGAGAACTACTCTCTCTTGGAGAGATCCATAACAAAGATTGGCAAAAACAATAAGAAATGAGATAAAGAAATGATTACACCCTTTCTTAGATCTAAAACCTCGATCTTGCCGACTCCTTGCTTGAATCTTCTTTTTCTCCTTCCTTGAAAAGCTTCGAGAATTTCTGCAGGATCTCTCTCTCTCAATTTGTGGAAAATGGATAAAATAATGGATCATTTCTCATGTGGTCTCCTTAGCCTTATATAACATTTTCTGAACTTGGAGATCAAGTCGTTTTATTTTCGGCGCCCACTAAGCCTACTAACTTCTATATTTCTAATTCTGTGATTCTGAACTTGGAGACCAAGTTATTCTAATTTTGGCACCCACTAAGCCCACTAACTTTCCATATTTAGCAGTTTTTCAGGCTGATGCGGCCATTGATACGGATGTACAGAATTATATATTCCGAATTTGGATTTGTTTCCTTCATAAAAGTTGTAGATCTCTTTGTCCTGGTTCCGTCAAGCTTTGAATCACCCAAATCGGAGTTTGTATGACCAAGATATGGCCAAAATACGAACTGTGTGTCGCTGAGTGCGGATCGAGTGCGGCCCGAGTGCGTCCGCACTGCGCTCGGACTTTTCTGTTTTCTGCGTCTGATGGCTGAGTGCGTCCGCACTCTGGGTCAGTGCGTCCGCACTGGGCTCGGTTTCTCCTGTTTTGCTCTGAAATTCAAACGGGCATAACTCATGATCCGTAACTCCGTTTTCAGTGTTCTACCACTTTTCGGAAAGCTTGCGAGAAGATCTACAATTTGCTCCATTTCCTGTAATTTAAATAGACTTCGGCAGTAACTTGATTCTTGGATATATTTCATTATATTCTCTGATATATTTCATTATATTCTCTACTAAAATACAAGATATTTGGTGTTATTATGTGATAAAAACTAGATCGAATGTGTATATAATTTAGACCTATCAATTAGTAATTAATGCATGCATGCTTGATTTGTTGAGATAATGTAAATAATTAGTATATTAAATAGAGTGATGCATGTATAATTGTGCTTTTTTCTAATAATAGAGTAATGCATGTATAACTGTTATTTTAGTGATGATTAGCTTGATAATTGTGCTTGTTTAGTAATGCATGTATAATAGAGTGATGCATGTATAATTGTGCTTGTTTCTAATAATAGAGTAATGCATGTATAATCAACTAATGCATGTATAATACAGTGATGCATGTATAATTGTTATTTTAGTGATTATTTTACTAATGCATGTATAATTGTGCTTGTTTCTAATAATGTTGTTTTTTGTAGAACCATGTCACATTCAGGTGAGCAACGATGGCTCTTCGCTTTTGGTGCCAGTAGCTAGGGTTTACAGAGGGTAATATGAAGATATACATGTTTTAATAAAGAAATAGTTGAGTAAAAAGTTGGATGAAGGACCTTTAAAAAAAAGAGAAGAGGTGGGATGAAGGACCTTCAGAGCCGGATGAAGAGCCGAATGAAGAGTCGGACATAACCCTTTCAGAGCCAAAGCGACTCTTCATTCGACTCTTCATCCGGCTCTGAAGGTCCTCCATCCACCTCTTCTCTTTTTTTTGAAGGTCCTTCATCCAACTTTTTACTTGACTCTTTCTTTATTAAAATGTATCTTCATATTACCCTCTGTAAACCCTAGCTACTGGCACCAAATGTAAACCTTAAGTTTATATTTGAAATCATTATGGGATCGAGGCTCAGGAAGAAGGATATGTCTACCTAGTATGGATTTGTATAATATATGCTCAATATGGATTTGTATAATGTTTCAATTTAAATTTTGTAATACTCAATATGGATTTGTATAATTTTGTATAATTTAGTGTACATGAATTTTTAGTTTACCCTTATTAATTGACCGGTTTGTATGCCATCCACCGATTTTGTGTTTCAAATATAAAGCATGTTCTTGTAATTAAATAAAATATAGTGAATTTAGTAATTTTTTGTGCTGTAATTGTAAATAAGGAGATGAATTTATGAATTTTGTAATTGCTGAACATGGATTTGTAATGCTAAATATGAATTTTGTAATGATAAGTATAATTTTTGTGCTGTAATTGGAAAACTGGATGTCAAATTATCTGAAAAACTGGGGGTAAACTCAATATTGAATTTTGTAGCAAACTGGCTAGCAAAACTGGAGGCTAGCTCAGAAAAAAATTGTTAATAAAAAAATATATAGGATACCATACACGGATATTTAACTTAAAACTGTATCCAAATAGTAATTGTACACGGATATTTGTTGAATAGCCGTGTACGAAATAGCTACACGGATTTTTTTTTTAAATCCGTGTAGAAAAGACTAGTCCAGAAATAAAAAAAAAACCCAAAAAATATATAGGACACGAAAACTTTAATTCTATTCATCAATGAACTATAAATTTCCATAATAATTTTTAGCATCCCTAAACAATGGGATTTGCTGCCCGAATTTGCAAAATTAAAAGATAACCTAAACATTTGATATAACTGACAACTTCAAACTCTACTAAAGTTGACGCCCACCTGGCCCGAACCTGCGACTGTCACGCCCACCTGGCCCGAACCTGTGACTGTCATAGGGTGCTTGACGGCGGTTAATGCGACGATCATCGGAGTTATTGCCTTGAGAATACGAGGGTGGTGGAGGTGCATGTGGAGGTGGATTTCCCCTATATGGAGGGGGGCCCGGGGGCGGAGGAGGTGGTATGTAATTTCCACCTCTGAGGAAGTATCCTTCTAATTCCATTTGCACAATTGTTGAGTTTGGGTCGTCAATGAGAAGGATATTTTTTGGGATTTTTGCCGGATCATGAAAAGCCACAAAAACACGAAGCACCTCACACTACTAGAATAATCTTTTATTGCATGACAACGAAAATGGCTTGTTGCATGGCCTTAGGCATGTAACAAGCCCCGAAATGGCTTGTTACATGGCCTTAGACATGCAAGTGGAACCATGCAAATACCCTCCATACAAATAGTCAGTATTTACAAGGACAGCCATGCAAAAAGTCTGTTACATGAGGCTTGGCATGCAATAACTAGCCATGCAACTACTTCGAGAGTTGACCCAGTTTGGAGTATTTGCAAGGGAAGAGAGTGCGGGTCCCATCATACTATTTGCAAGGGAAGCGGACGTGGGTCCCACCATAGTATTTGCAAGGCAAGGGAACGCGGGACCCACTAGACTATTTGCAAGGAGAGATAACGTGGGACCTACTTGACTATTTGCAAGGATAGATAACGTGACTATTTGCAAGGCTAGTTAACTTGACTATTTGCAAGGCAACAAACTTGATTATTTGCAAGGCTAGTTAACGTGGGCCCCATATGTTTATTTGCATGGGACGATGATTTCGTTATTAGAAGAATATGTAGTTATTACATGGCTGACTATTTGCAAGGATATGATTTGCACTTTTTGCATGCACATAAATTACCAATATTTGCGTGGATATTCCGACGTCTAAAATGAGCTACTTGGAGGCAATAAAGCATAATCGAATTTTACAATCCTCCCTCCCTGTACCAATCTGGTACAACCCAATACTGTTTATCCCAGATTACCATTCAACAAGATTTACATAAAAAACATAGAAGAGTACATACATAGAAAACAACTAACAAGATAAGAAGAGTAATTAACTTCGATATATAACCAAAAGACTATAATCATTATACATTTTTCCAATATTATAAAGACACTAAAACAACACCTTTCAAACAATTACCAAGATAAGAAGATAAGAAGAGTAACTTCTATATATAACCAAAATATACCCACCTTTCAAACATTAACAAAATAAAACAAACCCCCACTGAGATTGCAAAATATACCCAAAATATTTCCAAAATACTTTACCCTTAATATTGCCAACCACACTAGAACTCCCTGCAAGGTGTTGAAGGTTGATTGGCCAACCAATCGGACATTGCGGCATCATGTCCGGTAATTTCTTGTACATTCCGAGAACTCAGCAATGCTTGGAAAGGCTCCTGATTTGGTTGTATGGAACCAGCAACATCCTATGTATATCAAATTGTTATATTAGAACATGTTATTGTTATAACAATTATTTATGCAGTTGGATTATAAGTTAGTATTGTCACTGTCATTGTACAAAAATTGGAGAAGCATAAGGTGCAGGGTAAGTACATGCATGTTTGGATTGTAACACTAGTGTAATATGTACATATATTCATTTTTTGAAAAAAAAACAGTTGTTATTAAGCTTGACAAAAAATATTAAATGTCAGATTTACTAGTGTAATTCAACAAAGCTTTAAAATTACTCTCGAGAAACACAACTTACCTCTTGATTTACTGTTTGAACAATACCATCCATGCCTAAAATCATAGTTCTGAGGCTCTCATTAGTTAACATCACACCTTTTGGGTCCCCAGTTGTAGCACTCGTGTACATTACAATACATAAATCTGATTTCTGTACTTCTAAAAATAAAACAATAAAATTCCAATATCATGCCAGACTTTATTTCTGATTCAATTTTAAAAAGAACATCCCAACAAAATTAAAAAAGATATGAACGAGAAAGTTAACTCCTCTATAGTTTAATACAGTGTCATATTTAGGTAGACCGCTAGTCCCTTGTACTTGCAGTGTTTTTTTGAAGAAATTTTACTTTGTAGATCTTATTACAACAACAATTAGGAAAATCCTTTAATTATGATATATAGGTAAACTAATAGTAACTTGCAAAGGATTCAGAAGAACCAAAAGAATGAAACAATATTGGTAACTAAAATTATACTTTTGATTACCTTTGTGCTTTGTCAGTAAAAACAGAAACAAATGGTTGCTCGAGAATTCTTGTAAATCAGTTGCCAGCGTAATCTACTAAAGCAAATATCATCCATATCAGTCAAATAGATTTGTTTGTTGTGCAGTTTTGAATTGTGTTTATTGTTATAAATGGGAGAAATTTAGGGAATGGGTTTTGTATATAGGAATGAATTTCATGACAAAAGGCTATATGGGACTAATCTTAATTAAAAAAATGGACTTCTAATAAGACAACAAACTAGAATTAACTATACTTGTATTCAGAAATTTCAACATCCCTTAGATATTACCAGATTAGTTAACATCTGTATTTACACTTAGCAAGCAGCAGCAAAAAGCTATAGCTGTATACCCTTTATATCCTATAAAGAAATCATGAAAAAAATAAATAGACAAGTACCTTTCACAATTTGGAGAAATATTTCTAGATAGTAATTGTTTGTCTATTTGTTATGTTGACATCTATCAACACTGATATGATAACAAAGATATAATTGACCAATTATGTAGATGCTGCCACTACTAAATCCTAACCAGCACTGATTTAGCCCAAATCAATAATTATTTACCCCAAACTGATTTAGCTTTTTAGCAGTGGTAGCACTACTTATTTACCCCAAAGTATATCCATCATGCAATTAGCTAGCATAATAAGTTCTAAAGAAACTTACATGCCTGTCAAATCTACCAGGTCTCGCCAGAGCTGGATCAAGAATGTCAGGCAAATTTGTAGCAGCAATCACTATAATGCCCTGTTATAAAAAAAACATTGCCCACATGAGATTTAAGCTAAGTATTGAAAATTTAATCGATGCAATTTCTAGGTATCAAGCTTCTAAATGGTTATCAAAAGGGATTTTGGACCCCAGCGTTAAATTCTCTAGAAAGGATAAATGGATTTTGATGATTAAGCGGATTAACAGCTGAAAAAGCAATATAAAAAAGCAAATAATACAGATTTGACGGATATTGACGGTTGATGTTTGTAGTTTCCAACTACCCCAGTTACTTTTTTTATTTGAGATCTTGGAGTTTTAAGTAAGCACAATTTCTCTTTGCAAATTGAGACCTTGTGGAATTTAAGTAATAGTTTACTGCATTATAATGTTAGAATTTATAACATTAGAAATCTAAAATTGATATTATGTTGCGTTAATAAAGTACAGAGGTGTGCAATTTATAATTTTAACTTTGTAAAACTAGGAAAAAAAGAATAAATTTTACAAAAACGCCGATAATGATTCGTCAGCCCCCGCTTAATTCGGACCACACCGCCGTTAAATGCCTCTAAATGCCTTTTAAAAGCTTGACAGGTAAATAAACTTAACATTATATATATCCCCATAATATACCTCGTTCAGTTCAAATCCATCCATTTCAACAAGAAGCTGATGCAAGGTTTTCTTTGTGTGCCCTTCCTATTGTTCTCTAGTTGAACCTACCGCATCTATCTCATCAATGAAAACAATGCAAGGAGCCTACGAATAAAATAGAAAAGGTCAAATAAGACAATTGCAAATATTCGTTTTGGAGTTGTAATACAATAAATGGGAGTTACCTTTTTCTTAGCAGCTTGAAATAAAGCCCTTACTCTCCGAGCACCAACGCCGACAAACCTAAGAAACAAAGGTATAGTAACATTCTTATCATTATTGCTACCATCATGATTAATAATTCTTTTATTCATGCTACTTCTTATTTTGAACAGTCGTGTGTCTATTGGAATGGTGTATTTTATTTTTCTCTTGGTTTTCTACAATACTTTTGGATGGGTGGATGTTCTGCTCCAGCATTAAGCACAACACCATGGTGGAAAATCGCAGACACTTGACTAATTACCACAGATTTAACTGGGTGTGAATATTGGCTTACATTTCCTCCAATTCAGAACCAGCTAAATCCTAACCAGTTCAGATGTTGCCACTACTAAAAAGCTAAATCAGTGCTGTAACAGTATTTTTCTTTCTTAGAAATATACAGAAATTTGTTCAAAGAAAATGAGGAATCGAACCTATAAAAAGGATGTAATGCGGAGCAACAAAAGCAGATATTTCTCTCTTGTGGTAAATGAGATAATGTGGGCGAAGATTAACTCCTCCAGTGTATTCACTATTCACATTAGCAGATATTTCCTCTTGCTGATTTCGCTTGCCTACTAAACTTAGCTTGCATCTGGAGTTCCTTCAATTATTAGGTAACGATCAACTGGTCAAAGGACCGGCTGATGTGGCAGAGGGGATGCTAGGGTCGGCGGCGGAGGACTGGCACTAGGTGAGAGAGGCTGAGCGCCGTATCGCGTCCAGACTCTGTATCGGCGTCGCGTCCACAGCAGCGATCGTGAAAATTTTAGGATTTTGGCTAGGTGGTGGCTAGGTTTAGAAAGGAAGAGGGAGAGCGGGTGGCTAGGTTTAGAAAGGAAGAGGGAGAGCGGGAGATGAAAAAATAGTAAATTCTGGATGAAGAGGGAGGGCGGGAGTGAAATATTGGGAGAAGAGCGGGAGTGAAATTTTGGGAGGGAAGGAGGTGAAAAATTTTAGGGTTTGGCAGGAATTTAGGGAGGAAATGAGTGGGAGAGAGATGGGGGGAAACTGAAATTTCTCCAAGTATAATGGGGGAAACTGTGATCTACAGGGGAGAGGGCGAAATCCTCTCTGGATGTGATGGGAGAAGGAAAAATTTATGAAGTATTGATTTTAACAGAGCAGTTTTAGCTTCAAACAGTGTGTTAGATATATTAGACGCTCTTTAAATTATATAGGTCATGCGCTGCATAAAATCAAAACTGCTCTGCTAACAAAATCGCCACAAATTTTAAAGTTCTGCGAGGAAAAATTGAGATGGAAGTGAAGTAAAATTAATTACACATGTTCATTTAAAAGTAATTTATTAGGATAAAATTTATTTAAGAAAAAAAAGTTCTACATTATGTAAATTTTGTAATATCTTTACTCCCAAAGTTTATTTATTTAATTGCACTTGTAATATCTGAATAGGATTATAACAATTGTTTTAGAAAAATATTATGAAAATGGAACAAAATAAAATTAGGTAATGCATGCATAATAAATAATATGAAAAAAAAAATATTTTTTTTACATGAATGAATAATATGTATAATTTTAATTGATGTGAAATGTCAAATTAAATAAAAACATGTTAATTAGAAACTTAGTGTTTTGTAAATTTAAATAAATTGCATATAGGTTACATGTTAATCTTTTAAATGAGAAGGAAATGAAATAAATTTTTGTCAAAATTCTTCCCCCCTTTCTCCTTTGAAGGAAATTAAATGCTAGGCTATCGTCCCTATCCTGCATATAGGGGGGACAGGATAGGGACTTACCCAATTTAAATGAGAAGGAAATGAAATAAATTTCATTTCAAAACTTTATTTAGCAAAAATGAATGGAAGAATTGTGACGTTAAATTTAGCAAAAAATTTAAATTGCAAACGAAATTAATGAAATTAACACGATAATGAAAGGAATAACATGTTTATGAATTACTAAAAGATTTGTACAAAAAAAACTATATAGCATAACATTCTTGTTGCATAAATAACTCACATCCTTCAAGCATCAACATAGAACATGAACTCTCATAGTGTGAGTTAATGAAGATCCACAAGTATACGTTGTCTGATGGTCGATCGGAACCGTTCAAATTGAAGAATATCACATTCATTTCATTGTAGTGAAGTTTGATAAAATTTTATGTTCATCTACCTATCCATCAAGCCGACGGAATATACAAATATCGTAGGGCCACAGACACTTCACGTCGGATCGAAACTTCTACATATCGAAACTTCAGTTTTTTTTTGTTGGTTGCGTTCAATGTTTTCCCCTGATCATTTAAAAACTAATTTGAAATTATTTCAGTGCAGATCGACTGTTGATTGCTCATTCAAAATTGAACGGTCCGTAATTATTAGCTCAATTTTAAGGGGCAAATATTAATGAAATTATATGAAATTAACAATTATAAGCATTATTTGGTCACAGGGCATGTACAAATGTAGAAAATATTTTTTTAGAAATTTATTTATATTATTTGCTGTACAAAAATCACTAATTTTATCATCTGTTGATATGAGCCATCTGATGGGTGATGAAGAGTCATGATTACCAATGGATGTCTCCATTACAGAGGCTGTGGGCATGAGGTCAATTTCACTGAGGTGACACAATCTTTTTGTTTAGATTCGCCTTAGATGAAATCATCCGGATTCTTTAGTAATCGTGCTAATTTTGATCATACGGCTTCGATCTAAATATAAATATCATGTTACCTCAGGTGATATAAGATCATGGGCATGTGTATCCGTCATAAATGATCTATGGCACTTAAAGAGGTCCTTGTTCACTCGCTGGGACTGTGTTTTTCTTCCAAAACCAAATCAAGAGATGTATGATCCAAAATCCTTGTATCTTTCTTCTCTGGATCGTGCCAAAACCCCTAAATTTTCGTGTGCCTCCTTAGTTTCCCTCCCAAAATTTCACTAATATATTCCTCTCCCGCTCTCCTCAAATCATTCGGCGCGAAGCCAAAACCCAAAACAAAATGAAAATTTCACGCACTCCGTCCGTCGTTCCTAGGTTTTACTCTCTCCGCTCTCTCTCGATTTCTTTTCCGCCACTCCAACTAGGGCTTCGACCATCCAACTGGCGCGCACCGCCACCGTTGTGGCTGTTGTGGTCACCGTCAGGCCAATCTCTCACTTCTTCGTCTCCAACGGTGGCCTGCATCAGTTATGTATTTCTCCTCTTATTTTTCAAACAAATAATTAAATTTTTAATTGAGTAAAAAAAATTGGGTTGGAGAATTGAGGTAACAAGAAGAATCAAAGGGACAGCTCCTTTTCACAAGAAGAATCAAATTGGGTTGGACTGATGTATAGATATGTATTACAGGACAAAAGGGACATTGATATAATAAGTATAGTAATGTTATACTGTTATTTCTGATGCATTGTTGTATTGATATCCGAGGCTTTCAATTAATGAAAGGAAACATGTAGAATGACAGTATTTACTGGTACGATCGATGACTCGGTATCAAATTAATATCATTTTGTCTTAATATGGAAAAAATCAGCATATAAGGGCACAAGTGTCATTTTAATTTAAATGAAATCATCTCTTGTATTAGTTACTGCAATTCGTGACCCAGTGAGACACATGCGCTAGTGCAACGACAATTTGTGCTGGCTGTTGTGCTTGAAAGTGTATTGGGGCCTATTCTTGATAAACTAGCTGCTGTGCTTGAAAGTATTTACTCATTTTTAATCATTTGTATATTTAAGCTGGCTATTCGGCGATCACCAAACCACTCTCTCTCGACCACTTTCGGTGTTGCTGTAGATCGGAGAAACAGGTACGAAGATTAACTTTAAAAATAAACCCTTAAACTGGGTTGTTAAATTAGGTTGATTAAACTAGGTTTGTAACTAGCTTAATAGAATTGCTTTGTAAATGTGTTGCACAGAAGGTATTTGTGGAAATGCCTAAATGTTTTGTTCATGTTGTTTGTTAGTCACTTACTGTACCAGTATAGGTACCACTATTTCCACTTTAGTCACTTACTTAAAACTACCATACCATAGTATATTATTTGGTTTGGGCATATTCGTACAAGCTAAAATTTACATGGTGAATTATGTTTCGTTTTAGTATGTGCCTTCTTTTATATGTTAGATTTGAGCGCGGGAACTCCAATAATTGGGGTAATTGGGGAAGCTGTAGGTCTTGAAGCAGCAGTTGATTATTTATCGCAAGTTGGCATGCACAAAATCCATGAAAACAAGGTTACTCTACTGCTTTTTTTTCTAATGTGTTTATTTAATTTCTTGGGTTGAAATGAAATAGTAACTCCTACATCCAAAATGATGTCAATCAGATTATGAGAATAGAAGATTCGAGACCTGTTTAATATCATGTATAGTTTTGATAAATTGCAAGGGTAACTCACAAACACACTAATATCATGTATGTCCCTGACAATAAATAAACAATAAAAAAATACAAGCATGTACACCAACAATAAATAAACAAACACACTAATTGCAAAGGTAACACAACCACACAAGCATGTACACCAACAATAATAAACAATAAAAAAATAATTTAAGCAGACATACACAATTAGTGTGTAGCACAAGTCGGTGAAATTTGCTCTCACATTATCTATGGTCCAGGTGAGGTAGAGGCGAGTTTAGAGAAGCTGCATCAGTGTGCAGAAAAGGGTGTACGAGCAAACAAGGATCGGTATCAGTTTAGAAAAGCTGCATTAGTTTATGAAATGCTAGACTAATGTTACAAAGAAGGGTGTATGAGTAAAGTTGCTGATTTTGTGTTTTACCCCCTTGCTGGTAATGAAAACAGTGGAGAAAAAGGGTTTTGTTAGTGATATCAGTATTCAAAAATGATAAGAATCATACTGGCACATACATAAAACTCCCACTATGCACTGAATACTTGAAGTCAGTAATAAAATTCTATTAACACCCCTACTGTCATAAAAATAGTCAAAAATACCCTTCTGTTGAGAACTGGCAAATCAGAGGGCATAAACTCTGATTATGTCAAAATAAACATGACAGGCATGTAGAGGACTTCATTCCATGCAGTTTAGTCCCAAGTTTTGATTAAATTGGATTTTTCTACTATTTTTGGTGAATTTTCAAAGTTTGATATTTTTTTTTTTTCTCTTTTCTGCTGCTGGTACATAGGAAACATGGTATTGCAACCCTTACCAGCACCCTGTAGGAAAGTCATGAGGCCACCAAATAAATTACACACATAATTCCAGGGCATAAGGAACATTTCCATGTAAAGAAATCAAATTTCCATGTAGTCAATGATCACAACAAAATTCACAACTTAATGACACCAAAAACATGGACTGATGCCCTTCTGCTAGAAAATCATAGCAGGAAAAGTAGAAATAAATTTGATAGAAATATGAAATTTGAAGCTATTAAGTTGGTACCATGTACCGGTCACCTCCAATAGGCCTTTAACCCACTAACCCATTAGCAAAAAATTTGCTAGTTCTTCTCTAAAAAGAGCCCCATAGTGCACTCCACCTGTAGCACCGAATCACCATATCATTTCACTGATTATACCCTTCTATACATATTGTTAGTTTATGTTGATATAATTTTCTTTCATCAATTTCAATAGCAGATACTCACCACATGTATCTTTTGTTATTTTCTGATGTCTTGTAATGACTTTTATAAATTGTACCCTTTTAAGATTTTGCAATTCCATTTAGAAAAATATGTAAATCGTAATTTCTACTTGTAATAATTAGGTTTGGTTTGCACTTAATTTTTGAGGCAATTTCTCACTGTAGCAGTACATGCAATTGATTTATTAGAGTTTGTTAATTGATGGAGTTTGTAACTTTGTAAAAAATATCAATCTATATATTTAATTAAAAGCTTCATTGAAAAGGAGATATCAAATAAAAGCTTCATTGAAAACAGAAATGAATCTGTGTCCAGTAAATAAACTATTGCATGGTTAATCCCATGCAATTGTTTCGAACTTCAGTCCAAACTATTTACATGCGAGTGATAGTGGACTATTTACATGGACCTTCAATAAAATATAATATGGCCATAGAGTTAAGCAGTTGCATGGAGATTTAATAAAATATAATATTTACTAAGTGGTTAAGTAGTTGCATGAGAAGGGAGTTGAGTTGTTGCATGGACCTTAATTAAATATAATAACTACTAAGTTTTTAAGTAGTTGCATGTCCATGGAGTTGAGTTGTTGCATGGACCTCGAATTAATTATAATATCTGACCTTCAAAACTTATTTGCATGGCAGAACATCACACAGTTGCATGGTTGAGCTTCACACAATTGCATGTGATACCTGTTACATGGGGCTTCGCATGCAACAAGTTTAAAAAGTCAACAAACGCCATTTCTTTTGCATGAGCCGTCTCAACCATGCAAAAAACTGGTGCCGGGCATGCAAAAAACGATTATTCTAGTAGTGTCATAATTACCATAGGGAAAGAAAGGCACCACTCTTACCAAATAGCCAAAACCTGATACGAGATCAGAGAGGTCTTCCTTGTTCCAATATTGGAGAGGAACACCGTGCAGCCTAATTCTAGCACGGTGGGTTGTGGGCTCGTGGAGCATGCCTAATTCTTCCGTCCATTCCACCAGTTGGACTTCAACATCCCGGTCAAGAACAAAAACGCCCACCTGGACCGCAGCATCTCTCATAATTGAATTTGGGAAAGTGGCAACAAAGTCCCCAATTGATGGGTCAATTTCAGATATTCTGAAATAATGTGGTGGAATTCCAAAAAATCTACCCAATGCACTCGCCAAACGTGTTGTTGTGCGGTGGTCATTGTAGTGTGGCCCGGCAAATACAATTGCAGAGCGAAGAAGGAACTGATTTTCTTCCGCCATTTCTTGATCCCGTCGAGGCAAATAGACCCTGAGCTCTTCAATGCGATTTGGATATTAGCCGGATCTTGCATTTGCATAGTTTGCCAATTTGGTGGTGTTGCCATGGTTTTCAGTTTATGAATTGTGATGTCAAGAGCGATGGTGCATGGTTCTGTGCAAATGTGTTCCTTCCTTTTATAGATCCTTGTGGCTGCAGTTCAATAGTTTTCTCATGAGTCTCCTTAGTCTGTTTACCTTCTTCTTTATTGCCATGCATGTACTTACTCCCTTTGATAACTGAAGAATTGAATGTATATATTACTAGAAGAAAGTGGATTGCCAAATAGAGGTGATTTGTGCCTTGGCAATTACAGAAACATCTTTTGGTTCTTACAATTCATGCTCTTATGCCCCTTTTTTAAGAATCTGAAGCATTTTCCCAGTATGAACAAATCATGGTGCCCTTTCAGCTTTGGCTTGAATTTATTGCCGACATTAATTAAGTTTGGCTTGAATTGCAGCTTCAGCAAGACTGGAGGCTAGCTCAGAAAAAAAAAATTAAAAAGAAAAATACATCAGACTACACGGATATTTAACTAAAAGCCGTGTACAGTAGTATCTGTACACGGATATTTTTTGAATATCCGTGTCGGAATAGATACACGGATTTTTTATAATAAGTCCGATAGAAATATTACCATTGGACACGGTTCTTAAGCATAAATATCCGTGAATCCTTTGTTAGAGAGCTACACGGATTGTTAAGTATAAATCTGTGTAGAAAAGTGTAGGATTTTGGTATAAAAGGCCTTCTCCTTCCCCCGCCGTATAAAAGCCCTTCTCCTTCCAGCGCCATTTTGATCAAGTAATTCAACAAACATAAAGGTTAGTGTTTGCAATTAATAGGTAAATTGTAGGTTCTCCTGTATAACCTTAGGAAGAGAGAAAGACCAGTCACTTTACATTTCGCTTATGATCAACTTTGACAATCATTTCACGGTTAATAATTGGAATTTTGATTTAGGTTTATCAATTATGTCAGATCGCTTATCTATCAAGATAAGTCGCTATCTTTGGAGCTCATCTATCAAGACGAGCGATGTGATATAATTGATAACCTACATCTGGACTTCACTTCTGGCATGAATATGTCCTTCATCTCTGGCATGTATTTTCCATTTCTACCTCTAATTTTCTGTTACTTATTGTTGCTTACTTACTGATCATTTTTTTTATTTACAGATTGTGATGAACTTTCCGATGGACAGCATGTGATGAATTTCATTTTATTTTTATTTTCACTATATTTTATTTGACACTTGACAAGAACATGTTTTTTCTTGGTTAGGTTCCAAAGAAATGGGTAAAACTAACTTTCAATAATAAAACATGTTCTTTAAATTAAATCATGTTTTGATCCCAAGTTTTTGGCGGTGTAGAAATGGCATGTGGCAGTGCATTGTTGTTTAATTTCTTACACAAAATCCCTTTGAATAAGATGTGGTTTGCGAAAAAATTTAAACAACAACGTAATAACACTGCCACATGTCCATTTGTGCATCGCCAAAAACTTGGGACTAAAACATAATTTAATTTTCAGAAAATATTTTATTAGTTGAAAGTTAGTCTGCCCCATTTCTTTGGAACCTAACCAAGATAAAGCATGCTCTTGTAAGGTGTTAAATAAAATATGAATTTATGCATATTAGTAATGTTTTATTAGTGAATTTAGTAATGTTCTTGTAATGTTTTATTAGTGAATTTAGTAATTTTTGTGAATTCTAGTAATGTTCTTGTAAGCATTTTCTTGTAATGTTTTATTAGTGAATTTAGTAATTTTTGTGCTGTAATAGTAAATAAGGAGTTGAATTTATGAATTTTGTAATGCTAAATATGAATTTATGAATTTTGTAATGCTAAGTATAATTTGTGTGCTGTAATTGGAAAACTGGATGTCAAATTATCTGAAAATCTGGTGGTAAACTCAATATTGAATTTTGTAGCAAACTGGCTAGCAAAAATGGAGGCTAGCCCAGAAAAAAATTGTTAATAAAAAAATATACAGGATAACATACACGGATATTTAACTTAAAACCGTGTCCAAATAGTAACAGGATAACATACACGAATTTTGTAGCAAACTGGCATGAAGAAGGGCGCAAAAAGGACGGTAAACTAAGCCACCCAGCTGATTCTCCTCAGTGGAGAAATTTTGATAGACATTTCAAAGATTTTAGTTCCGAGGTAAGAAACCTCAAGATTGTGGTGAGCACAGATGGAATGAGTCCGTTTGGAAGCATGAGCAGTCGGCACAGTACTTGGCCTGTTCTGTTAGCCATCTACAATCTTCCTCCTTGGTTGTGCATGAAACGCAGGTATATAATGATGTCATTACTAATCCAAGGACCCAGACAACCCGGAAATGACATAGATGTATATCTCGCACCATTAATCGAGGACCTCTAAAAATTGTGGCGTGATGGCGTCCTGGTGTGGGATGCGTACATGAAAGAGACCTTTAACTTGTGGGCCATGGTGTTTTGCACCGTAAATGATTTTCCCGCGTACGGGAATTTATCAGGTTACACTTGTAAAGGAGCAAAAGCGTGCCCTATTTGTGAAGATGATACGCAGGTGCTGAGGTTGAAGAATTGTCAAAAAAATGTATTTATGGGGCACCGTAGGTTTCTTCCAATTAATCACCCATATCGTAAGAAGAAGAAGGCATTCAACGGGAAAGTTGAGTTTGGAGTGGCCCGTCGTCCATTAGATGGGAAGGGTGTCTTCGAGCGTGTTAAAAACCTTGACGTTGTGTTTGGGAAGTGTGCCACAGAAATGCCGAAGAATATTTGGAAAAAGATGTCCATATTTTGGAACCTACCTTACTAGGAATATTTAGAAGTGAGACATTGCATAGATGTCATGCATGTTGAAAAAAATGTCTGCGACAGTTTGACTGGTTTATTATTGAACATTCCAGGGAAGACTAAAGATGGTATCAAAGTTCGAAAAGACATGGTAGAAATGGGAATATGACCCGAGCTTGCACCGCAGGAGAAAGGGAAGCGCACGTACCTACCCCCCGCAATGTGCACAATGTCGAAGAAAGAGAAAACAATCTTTTGTGAATGCCTCCGTAGTATTAAGGTCCCATCAGGGTATTCTTCGAATATTAAGAAGCTGGTGTCGATGAAGGACCTGAAACTGGTCGATCTGAAATCTCACGACTGTCATGTTTTATTGACACATATGATTCCTGTTGCAATTCGGGGGGTTTTACCAAAGCCCGTTCGTCAAACCATTACGAAGCTTTGTTTTTTCTTCAATACAATAAATTCCAAAGTCATAGACCCTCTAATACTGGACTCTTTGGAGGTGGAAGTCGTCGCTACTCTTTGCCAACTTGAGATGTATTTTCCGCCATCTTTTTTTGATGTTATGGTTCACCTTGTTGTTCATCTAGTGAGAGAAATCAAGATCTGTGGTCCTGTGTTCCTGCGGTATATGTATCCATTCGAGAGATACATGGGAATTTTGAAAAAATACGTAAGGAACCGACATCGACCGGAAGGTAGCATTGTAGAAGGATATTCCACAGAAGAGGTGATTGATTTTTGCACCAACTACATGACCGGTGTCTGTCCTATTGGCGTTCCAAAGTCTCGATATGAGGGAAGGCTCCAAGGAGTCGGGACAATTGGGTTGAAAGCCGTAGTTGCTGATAGAGATGAACTACAGAAGGCACATTTTTTGGTACTACAGCACATGACAGATGTTGCTCCCTATATAGATGAGCACATGACAATCCTTCAACAAGAGTATTACACGAGAAGTCAGAAGTGGCTTACCAATGAGCATAATCGTTCATTTGTAGGATGGCTGAGAGAAAGAGTGCAGTCACACCCCGATATGAGGCCTGTAAATGAAATTGTTCGACTGCTGGGCGAAGGACCCCGAATTGTTGTTAGAACATTCCAAGGATACGAAATTAACGGATATACATTTTACACTAAATCCTAAAGTGATAAGAGCACGATGCAAAATAGTAGGGTGACGTTGGTGGCGACGTCTCAAGAATTCAGTAGATTCGGAGATTCCCGGCCCGTAATAGCATCAAAGTCGTATTATGGCATTATTGAGGAAATTTGGGAGCTCGTTTACAGTCGTGACCTTAGCATTCCCTTGTTTCGGTGTCAATGGGTCGAAGACCGGGGTGTTAAAGTTGATAACGACGGGTTCACACTCGTTGATTTTAATAAAGTTGGGTATGTTGATGATCCGTTTATACTCGCCAAGCAAGCAACCCAAGTCTTTTATGTCACTGACCCGAGTGATAATAGGTGGAGCATCGTCCTATCTGGGAAAAGAAGAATTGTTGGGGTACAAAACGTCGTCGACGAAGAAGAGTATGACCAGTTCGACGAAATACCTCCATTTTGTACCGACGTGCAAACTGAGGTAGCCTCAATTGAAGAACAAGACGAAGCAAACTATTTGCGATCCGACCACAATGAAGGAATATGGGCCGAATGTAATGTGAAATCAGTGAAAAAAAAGAGAAAAAGAAAAAAAAAGGCAGATGTATAATATTTATTTTGTTTAGGAAATAACTTTTTAATTATCTTGTTTGGAAACAACTTTTAAATAATATTCTAGTTAAAATATTTCTATTTCAAAACAACATAAAGGTTTTTACATATTAGTTCACATATTAAATATTAGTAAAATAATATTTCCAGTTAATATAGTTCTATTAGGATTTGAAAATTAGTCGAAATATTAAATTTCAGTAAAAAAATATTGGCGTTTCACACATTTCGAGTTCAAATAATACGTATACTTATTTATTATCACTTTCAAATAATATTAAAAATAACAAGTTAAACCACGCAATGTTGTCAATTACTTCACACACGGCCTTTTATTTAATAATACGTGAGGAGAATAGTAACGAACACGGATTATTTCACTAAAATCCACACAAAATGAGGAGAGCTACACGGCTTTTTAATAAAGGTTCGTGTAAAAAGGTAATCAAACACGGATGTTAGAGTAAACGTCCGTGGGTATAGGGTTTAGGGTTTAATGGGGAAGCGGAGCTACACGGATTGTTAAAGGTAAAATCCGTGTAGAAAAATGGAAAAATTTGGTATAAAAGGCAATCTCCTCCCGGCGCCGTTTTGATCAAGTAGAAAGAGGGTAACAATATAATAAATGACATGGCTCGCGCCGCTTCGAGTCCTTTGCCAATCTCACCTATCTATTTCTCGAAGGCCGAGTACCCTCGTTGCGATTTCTCCAAATGCTCGACCTTCCTCTCCAACTCAGATTGAAGAACTTCTCCCGGGAGGCTGCATGTGCCTGTTCTGCCTTCAGAGGAGGGAGAAATCTGAGTTGGGAGAGGTTGGTCGAGCATTTGGAGAAATCGCTTGCTGTGGAGTTGTATTTCTAAATTTGAAAATGATCGCTATGACTGTTTGGTAAGAGACATGGATGTTAAAATTAAAAAGGGGAGGCAATTAGTGAGAAAGAATAGTTTTTTAATTAGGGATAGATACTTATGTTTGTTATATATTTTATGTTTTTGTTTTGTATTAAGTGATGATGTATCCAGTAACTATCCCTATGTTGAAATTAATATATGAAGTATTTTAATTTTTTTGCTCTTGAACTCTATATTATTTAATTTCCAGTTACAAATTAAGACTTGAGAGTAGGTCCGATCTGCTTTAAGATCACGCCAGAACTTTTTTGTTTTGTGATCGATGACCGTCCGATCTGCTTTAAGATCACGCCAGAACTTTCGCGTCTGCTTTAATTACGTGCGCACGAATCTCGAAATAGATCGGACGGTCATAGAGCCCATCGAACTCACTTTGGGTCCAATGGGCATCGGACCCAAGCTGCTCTCGTAATTCGTTCGTATTTGCTTACGATGGGTTTAATCACCGTCTATTTGCCTTAAAAGTCGTGCGGAATAGATTAATATTCGTTCGTATCTGTTTCAGTTTCCGTGCCCGCATATCTTAAATTAGATCGGACGGTCATCATCGTTGAACATGAAAGTAGGTCCGATGGGCATCGGACCTACTCCGTTCTCTTTAATTGAACATCCGTGTAGAAATGCAAAGCGAGCTACACGGACGTTTAATTAAAAGTCCGTGTAGAAAGGTATCATACACGGACATTTAATTAAACATCCGTGTAAAAAGGGGAGGGAAAGTGAGGCGGGGAAAAGCCAACCTAGGCGAAAATTTTCGTGAATTTTTTTTTGAATTTTTGGGAGGGAGACAGGGAGCTAAAGGAGGGAAATTAGAAAAAATTTATCCACAGAGAGGAGGGATAGAAGGGGCTTTCGTAAACTCAAAGGTAACATAATATCTGTGGTTATATCCGGCCGTCTAATCATTATTATGCACAAATATTAAAGGATCTTGTGCATCATCTAGAACCAGATCTAAACAGAAATATTATGTTACCTCAGAGAGTGTGGAAACCTCAAAAAGGAATTTATTTCGAGAATCGTCAACCACCACCTCTTAAATGAAGACATCAGGACCGTTCTTCGTTTATCGGACGGTCAACAAAGCATGATAGTTACTAATCACCTAATACATGTACAACAGTACATACTAAAATAATTCAAAAAATATATTTTTATTTTTTTTACATCTTATATGGCCAAATAATACTTATACATATTATTTTTATAAACTTTCATCAGTGTATGTCCCTTCAAATTGTAAAAATATTTTTGGACCGTTCATTTTCAAGCGGAAAATCAACGGTCGATCTGCAATGAAATCATTCCATATCTGTTTTAAAATGATCAAGGGAGGACATTTAATGTAACCAACATAAAAGTTTGGAAATTTATTATGTATGAGGTTTGATCCAGCATGAAGTGTTTGTGGCCATACGATACTTCAATCTTCAATGAACTAGATAGATGGGTAAATAAAAATATTTTTTGATCAAACTTTCACGGAAGACAATAAATGCAATGCTCTTTGATTTGAACGGTCCCGATCAATCAACGGACTAACTATTTTTGTGCGTCTTCACAATCTCACAAGGCAAGAGTTTATGTTTCATGAAACATAAACTCTTGCCTTGTGAGATTGTGAAGACGCACAAAAATAGTTAGTCCGTTGATTGATCGGGACCGTTCAAATCAAAGATTACAGCCTTTAATCAAGTGCAGCAAATTTTGATGGAATTTTATCTTTATTTACCCATCCATCAAGCTGTATTATTTGAGATCTTTGAATTTTAACTTGTATTATCACAAAAATCACTCTAAAAAACCGGGAGGAGCTTGGGTCCGATGCCCATCGGACCTACTTTCATGTTCAACGATGATGACCGTCCGATCTAATTTAAGATATGCGCGCACGGAAACTGAAACAGATACGAACGAATATTAATCTATTCCGCACGACTTTTAAAGCAAATAGACGGTGATTAAACCCATCGTAAGCAAATACGAACGAATCAGATAAACTTTTTTTCAACGATGATGACCTACTTTTAATATGTTATGTACGAGAGCAGCTTGTGTCCGATGCCCATTGGACCCAAAGTGAGTTCGATGGGCTCTATGACCGTCCGATCTATCTCAAGATCCGTGCACATGTAAATTAAAGATGGCGCCAAAGTTCTGGCGGGAATCAATCGTAAAACAGATGGGCATCGGACCCAAGCTGCTGGGCGCGAAAGTTCTGGCGTGAACCCACTTTGAGTCCGATGGGCATCGGACCCAAGCTGCGCGCTCCCCTAAAAAATACGTACATAACGATTGATTCCCGCCAGAACTTTCGCGCCTTCTTTAATTTACGTGCGCACGGATCTTGAGATAGATCGGACGGTCATAGAGCCCATCGAACTCACTTTGGGTCCAATGGGCATCGGACACAAGCTGCTCTCGTACATAACATATTAAAAGTAGGTCATCATCGTTGAAAAAAAGTTTATCTGATTCGTTCGTATTTGCTTACGATGGGTTTAATCACCGTCTATTTGCTTTAAAATTCGTGCGGAATAGTTTAATATTCGTTCGTATCTGTTTCAGTTTCCGTGCGCGCATATCTTAAATTAGATCGGACGGTCATCATCGTTGAACATGAAAGTAGGTCCGATGGGCATCGGACCTACTCCGTTCTCTTTAATTGAACATCCGTGTAGAAATGCAAAGCGAGCTACACGGACGTTTAATTAAAAGTCCGTGTAGAAAGGTATCATACACGGACATTTAATTAAACATCCGTGTAAAAAGGTTTTTAATTTGCAATTCCCGGAAATTATTCTATGTTAAAGCTAGCTTTTGTAATTATTTTGTAAAGTCCCCATAAATTATTTATTCTTCATATCAGGTAAGTGTTAATTTATGTTTTCAAATCAGATTATTTAGACAGCATTAAGTATTTTACTTAGAATCAAAGTTTTAAATATTAAAGGTTTTTAAGTAATAACCTTTGTAGTGCTTATATATTGTTGCATGTTGTTGTTTTGTGCTGCTAATTCATATCTATAAAAGTATTTATTTAGATAGCATGAAGTATTTAACAAAAAAGAAACTGTGTAAAAAAAAATTTGTTGATTAAAGAACAAAATATATTACATAAAAAAGGATCCCCATACATCGTACCAAAAGAAAGGATCCTCATACATGTACCACAAATTTAAAGAAAAACTACAAAATAACTACAAAGCAAACAAAAAAAAAATAACTTAATTAAACTAGTTAGATGGTGGTGGCTGCCTTGGCCTTGTAATCCAAGGGAAGAATGGTCTGGCTGCATTGCCCCTACTTATGTAGGGCTTTGGTGGTGGGTGCCCCCTTGGGCTTCGCCGTGGCACACTTGAGGGGGGCCATGGCCATGTCCTCTTCACGTAGGGAGGAGGCATTTCGAAGCCGGGAGGGACTGCGGGACCTTCGGCAGGGACTTCGAGAGGGACTTCGGGAGGGTTTGAGGGGGGCCGTGGCCCTGGCACATTTGGTGGTGGGTGCCCCCTTGGGCTTCACCGTGGCACACTTGAGGGGGGCGGTGTCACGGCCATTTGAACATTCCAAATCTCAATCGGGGTTTCTCAGATTATATAGAATTTTGAAGAGTTGTTTCGTCTTCTCCTTAGAAATAATAAAAAGGCAACTTTTCGAATTCCGTCGTGGAATTGTTCAAATTAAACAAAACTTAAATAAATAATCTGATTTTTATACTTTTATCACGAACGTTTAATTACATGTCCGTGTATAATTGTAAAAAGACACGGACGTTTAATTAAACGGCCGTGTCGAAAGGTATTCGTGCACGAGTGTCGTTGCAATGTCCGAAAAGGTATAGACACGGATGTTAAAATCAAGTCTGTGTCGAAAGGGTCTTTCTACACGGACTTTCGCATTAAAGTCCGTGTAGCTCTCCCTCATTCTACACAGTTGTTAAGTTAATATCCGTGTCGAGAGGGTCTTTCTACACGAATATTTGATAAAAAGTCCGTGTATATCTTCTACTTCCTCTCTACACGGAGTTTAGATCAAATGTCCATGTATAAAGGTGTTCCAACACGAATGAATTAAGTGAATTGTCCGTGTAGAACTAGGGTTACAATACATATTACGCGCCTGCTCTTCCAAATTTTTCATAACTTAGCTCGCACCTTCAATTCTTTTCCAAACATTTCGAAACTTAGCTCGCGCTGCTTCGAGTCCTTCTTCCCCACCTCACCTCGATTTCGTCGCCTCTCCTGTCCAACCAACTCTCTGGTCCGACAACCTACCTCTTCTTTCTCGGGGAAACGCTCAACACCTCCATTGCGAAGAAATTTTGGTATAAAAGTTTTGGTATTTACTGCATGTATTTACTGTATTTACTTTGGTATTTACTGAAAAAGTTCTATTTTTTTTTATAGAACCATGTCGATTGAGAATGAGCACGTAGATATGATGGAAGAAGGCGAGCACCAAGCTGCTGCCCAATCAGGTTCGGCCAAAAGGAAAAGAGGTCCGACAATGTGCGCATCCACGTCCGAGGCAAAGCAACTGGACATCGAGTTCAGTAAAAATGGGTGTGCGAAGGGTACAAGACGAGCTGAGTACGGAAATTATGTGTGCAATTTGGTGAAGCAAAAGGCAGACATCCTGGTAGAGAGATGGGATCAGTTTTCGAAAGACCAAAAGAACGAGTGGTGGAACATTGTGAAGGTGAAGTACCTAACCAGTTAATATCTTTTTTTTAATTGTACATGAACTTAAATGCAGTAATTTGGGTGTCAATGCAGGCTCAGTGGAACATCCCGGAGGTGGTAAAGGATAAGACTTTGAAGATAATGAATGAAGCTTGGAAGCAATTCAAAAGCACGCTGAGTACGGATTGGATGGATCAAGGTAAAAGCCCGGTAGGCTACTATCCTTGGGTGACTCAAGAGAAGTGGGAGAAGTTTGTGGAGATGAAGAGCACGGACGAGTTCAAGGTATGTAAATTCAGCAAAATTACCTTTTTTCCTTTATCGATTTGAATTATGTTGGTAAATGGTGTCCAAAATAGACACCCTGTTGCTGTTGTTCCAATCATATATAAATGTGAAATGGTGTTTATTTTGAATAACTGAATTAATATGAAGTTGAAATGGTGTTCCACTCACAACTTGTAATTTTTTTGTTTGCTTTTTAATTGGTTTATTTACTTTTTAATAAATAGAAAATATTAGGCTAATTTTTTTACTTGGATGTGTGAAGAAAAAAAGGGAGGAGGGCAGGAGGATCGTAGGAATGAACAAGTATCCGCACAAGTTGGGGTCGGGTGGTTACCAGGGTAAAAGGGAGGAGTGGGCTAAAATACTGGAGTTGAACAAAGACGTTGACTCACCCGTGGTTAGGATCAAAAATCCTAGGGCCCAAAATTGGACGTTGGCAAGGTCCGAGTTAACCGCTGATGGGAGGATCGTACTACATCCCGCGTTGCAACCCGTGGCTCAGAGAATGGTAAGAGTCGTTCGTTAGAACTATGTGTAATTCAAGCGTGTTAAAAACTTTGTGTACATCACTAATTCTTTTGCTATAACTAATTTTTCTATTCACAGTTGGAGGTGGAGGAGGAGGTCAATTCCGGTGCCCGGTCGGTCGAAAGGCAAGATGACTCCTTGTCCATAGCGCTTGGGAATCCAGAACACCCTGGTCGAGTAAGGGGCGTAGGTGCCTACAGGGGCTGGAAGGACGTATTCAATGAACCAAAACCTCGAAGGAAATCTCGTGCGAAAGTGAACAAAGACGAGATAGTTGCGCAATTGCGCAAGGAGGTGAGCGCCTGATATGTCCATATTTCATCTATTATTTCGACCTATTTTCAGACCAGACCTTATGTTTTCGACCACTAAATTGCATAGTTTACATTGAAAATCAATAGAATATGGTACTGCTGCAGTTTTGTGGTTGATTTGCAGGAAATAGGCGAAAACAAGCAAAGCAGGCAGAGTTCTGACTTCCCCCACGCGACCTGCGTCAGATCCAGAAATTTCAGCACCGAACTTAAAACAGTCATAACTTTTGACTCGTAACTCCGTTTTGAGCGTATGACCACTTTTTGGAAAGCTAGCGAGAAGATCTACAGTCTCACCACGCCTGGTACGGCCAGGCCGTACATAAAGGCGGCCTGACAGATTCAAATTTTGGCAGAGGCTATTTAAAGCGGGGAACTCTCCAATTTCGACATCCATTCCATTCCAGATCTATTTGAGAGCACAGTAAGAGAGAGAAAGAGAGCTAAGGAGCTAGGAGCAAGAAGGAAGGAAGAGAAAGAGGCGAAACTCGACGGATCTAGCTTCCTCCTCTCGATCCCTTCGATCCATGGCTATCTCTATCCCTTTTATTGTATTTTTAGATCAGATCATGTGCTGTGAGTAGTTCTTTTAGTTTCTAGGGTTAGAGATTGATTCTTGATTTGTTTTGACTTTCTTTGACTTGTATCTTGTATGAACTCTTTAGTTTGATTGATTGTGATTTACTTTGATATCTTTTGCTTTGCTTGCTGTGATTGTTGTATGATGTGCCTCTAGGTTTAGATCGAACCTATCAAGGTCATGTGATCATCTCAATCTCTCATCCAAATCAAATGCTTAGGGTAGAATAGTTCGAATTGAAGCCGAGAGGTTGAATTCTCCTCTAATCGACAGATTAGAGGGTGCCTTAGACCTCCAATCAACCAGCTAGGGTAGATCTGTACCAACACACGAGAGTTGAGGTGTAGAAATCCCTAAAAGGCAATCAATTGCATTCCAACCTAGATCTTGATCCAACAAACGACGGTTGAGGGTTAGGAACCTTAGGTATGGTCAATTGAACCTTTCTAAAGAGTTTAGCACAAGGTACCAGCAAGGAAATGCATTCACTCGAACTGGTAGGTTCTGTTCTGGGAAGCCAGTACGGGTCTTACCAGGGTGGTACGGCCTTGCCTTACCAAGTGAAGTACGGCCTAGCCGTACCAACTTGGTACGGGCCGTACCACTAGAGGCAGATCAGAGATGAAATCTGAAACCCTGGAAACGCCTTTTATCCATAATCAAAACACAATTTACATTTCTTCTAGCATTTTATTACATCTACTTGAATTGTTTGATCTGACCCTTTAGGAAATTAAACACCAAACCAAACCTTTTTCACTTCTAGTTTTTGATTGAGTTTGATAGAATCTAACCTCGCAATTAACCGTTCCTGTGGATCGATACCCGATTATACTACTCGATAGGGGTTGTGCACTTGCAACCCTTACTCGTGAAGTGTAAACGCGGTTTTAAAAGGTACGCCCTCAAGCGTACCGAAACTTGCGTTGCGCATCTATGCGAACAGCGCCGAGTACGACGCAAAGATGAAGGAGTTGGAATCAAGGTTGCGTGCCGAAATTACAGCTATGGCGCAGCCAGCCGAGCAAGCACCTCCCACCCCGACGGGAGTTCGGCGAAGTAGTCAGGCATCCGGGACGTTCGGAGACGATTTGGATCATCTAAAGGTAATCACTACTTGTTCGTATTCTAAAGGCAATTACTACTTGTTGGACAATATTTCAATTTAAAAATAACTACTTGCACGAAATTGCAGGACGCCACAGCATGCGAACTCGTGCTGTGGCTCGGGAGTAAGCCTCTGATTGTTGCTAAGGGCATGGTACATCCAGCAGCCGACAAAGTGCACAATGAGCAGCTACTTCCCGGCCATGCCGCCGTACAGATTGACAATGTCGTGAAGGGATGGGAGCGCGTACCTCTTCCTGTCCAAATAATTGAGAATGGCATGCTCTATGTCGATGATGCCCGGCTGTCATTCGTGCAATGGCCCAAGAATCAGATTATTTTGGATCAGGTAATGCATAAATAGTCAAGTTATTTTGTTACATTCAAAGCACTTCCTTTTCAAATACTTGAAAAAGGTAAAAAATTTCGATACAGACAGTAGGAGATGATGGTAGTCGCACGGAGGGCGTGATGTCACCGGTACGGAGGGATGAAGCAGAAGTACCTTCCCAAACAGTTGTTGACCATGCTGCCGGAGCAGCAGTTGCTGACTATGCTGCCGGACCAGCAGTTGCTGACCCTACTGCCCAACCAGCAGGCCATGACCCTACGGCCGGACCAGTAGTTGCTGACCCTACTGCCGGACCAGCAGGCCATGACCCTCCTGTCCAACCAGCAGGACCTCCACCTCGTCTGCTCACCGAGGAAGAATACAAGCTCCTTCTCGAAAAGGATTTGCAGGATCTCCACGACCGCTTGATGGCGGCACCCAAGGACATGACGGAAGTCGTCATACCTGTCCCTCCGGGGATATTTCTACACGATGGCTCGACTGTAATGCTGTCGTTCACTGACTTCAAGGACTTTCTACATGCCTCGGGGTCCGATAAATGGCTTGAAGTGGGGCACATCACCATTTTCCTCATGTTAGTGACCAAAAATTGTTTATATCATGTGTATAGCACTGAATAATATATTCTAATGTCATATGGTAATTTTTCAAGAGGCTAATCAATAGTTCTCAATGCAAGGGCAAACAGAACTTGTGTGCTTTTCTGGACCCCTACGTACTTAGTGCGTCGAACGTGAAAAATGCTACGAAGGAGGCTATGAATTACCTGTGTGGCGCGATGCTCCAAGCTACTAAGGCGAAGAAGAGATTTCTTCTCTTGCCATACCACCAGATGTTAGTTCTAACCTTGTGATTAAATATATAAATAATTAAAATCACACCATCAAGTCAAGCAAACACGTGTCTCACTATTATATATGCCAAAATATCTGGGTACTGTATGCTAAGATCCTATAATTCTTCTCCTCCCACAGGAGACACTGGTGTTTGATCATCATTGTGCCTTGCCTGAGTGCGGTTTACTTGATAGATTCTTTGCAGCCCAAAGAAAGGATCGGATTTAGCACGTGCAAAGCAATCTACCCGTATGTGCAAAAGTAAGCAATAATCTTTCACTATGTTTGATTTTTTCCCAATTATAACAAATTGTGGAATTGCTAATTAGAGTCACTCCATTTTGTAAGGGCTTTTGCTACATACGTTACAAAAGGAGGATTGCGCAGCAAGGACAAGAAAATGGGAAATAGGTTGACTTGGAGGTGGTGGCCGGTGAGCACAACACAATTCTATAATTTCATATTTTGTTCAAAAAATTATTGTCATTCTAACATAGGCCGCTAAATGTAAATTGTAGAGCCCGCAACAGGAGGCGGGTTGGGAATGCGGATATTACATGATGATTTCCATGCTTCACTTTGTCGAAAGAATGCAATTCACATTTCCAGATGTGGTATGTAATTCATATTAATTGTGCCTATATAATAGCAATTGATATTTTCATATTATGCTTACTTATAATTCTCATTTCATTAAATTAGCAATTGATATTTGTGACTGTCTTGCATCTACCTTTTATTGTTACTAACTAATACCAAATTATAATTGTAGCAACCATCAAAGCAAACTGAGTACAGCAAGGAGCAGATCGACTTTATAAGATGTAGCTGGGCAAGATGGTTTCTATCTGAATATTGTAATGCTGAATATGGATTTGTATAACAATTTAGTGTATATATGACTTTAGCAAGCATAATTTAATGTCAAATTATCTGGAAAACTGGCTAGCAAAACAGAATGGTATATGAATTTTGTAGGAAAACTGGCTAGCAAATTAAACTGGAGGCTAGCCCAGAAATTAAAAAAATCAAGAAAAAAAATGGGACAATTCTACACGGATATTAAACGAAAGCCCGTGTAGAACGAGTTGAGTGAGAACTGATTATTTTATATTTGTCCGTGTATGATAGTTACGATACCTACACGGATGTGAATTATAAGTCCGTGTCAAAAGCAAACGCTACACGGACTTTAAACAAAAGCCCGTGTATGTGTACAGAGAGCTACACGGATGCTTTTATATAGTCCGTGTATGGTAGTTAAGAGAACTTCACGGATATGAAACTAAACGTCCGTGTAGAACACAGTAATTCCACACCGTTGTTAAACAAACAACCGTGTAGAAATGAGTACAGATATTCTTTTATACAGTCCGTGTATGATAGTTAAGAAAGCTTCACGGATATGAAGTTAAAAGTCTGTGTAGAAAACAATAATTGACACGGTTATTTAACAAAAACCCGTGTAGATCATTTTCGGTGTTCTACACCGATTATTTTATATTTATCCGTGTACGATAGTTATCACAGGACACAGATATGAAATTAAACGTCCGTGTAGCTAGAGTAATTCGACACGGTTGTTCTGACCAATGTCCGTGTAGAACGAGTTCGGAGATACAAGGATTATTTTATTTTTTATTGATTTGTTAAGAGAGGGACACGGATATGCAACTAAATGTCCGTGTAGGTAAAGTAACCGACACGGACATTTAGTTGCATTGTCCGTGAATAAAGAGTAGTTGTACACGGTCGTTTACGTAATATCCGTTTTGCTCGGTTATATGGAGAGCGCCACAGGCAGGTGTATGTTCACAGCTGTTTATTTGGTAATCTATATAGAAAGCGTTAGATATACACGGGTAAATATCCGTGTCTATAGAGGGTACCTTTTATACACTCTCAACTCATACACGGCAGGAAAATCCGTGTTGCTCTTCCGGTAATGTCCGTCTGCAATCTCTTTTTCTGTAGTAGTGTTGCTTCTTTGTTTCATTTATTTCTCGTGGATCAAATTAATGAAAAAAATTCCAGAGTTAAAGTCAAAATTAATTAACAGCTTTATAATTCAAATTTATTAGTTTCCATCTTTCAGTATATTCATAAATCATAAATCTAATATTCAATTTTTTTTAATTTGTTAATTTGTTCTAGTTTGCTTCTTATTTGTTTCATTTGATCCACGAGAAATAAATGAAGCAAGCTAGCTAGAACAAAATCTGATTCAATTTTTTAATTCATAAATCCAATATTTCAAATTTGTTAATTTGTTTCATGTCAGGTTTATATATGAAACAAAAACAAAATCTGAAACAATAACAAACAGGCTTAATTAATTTCTTGTTTATATTTAGGCTTTCTTGT
Organism: Carex littledalei; assembly: GCA_011114355.1. NCBI lineage: Eukaryota > Viridiplantae > Streptophyta > Magnoliopsida > Poales > Cyperaceae > Carex > Carex littledalei. Next base: position 5,469,873 of record CM022083.1, on the reverse strand, counting down.
TGATCTTTCTAATGTGTGTATAAAGAGTACTTTTCCGATCTTCTTTTTGTGTTGTTCATGCAATTGAGATCTTAATTAATTAGCAACCATAAAAGGTATATAGTTTCACCTAATTAAAAATAATTTAATATCAAATTTTGTGTAATTTAAAAGTCGTATATATAACACCACCAATTTAAAGTGAAGATAGAATATATCTCAACTTCAATGGAAGAAAAAAATATTGAGTTCAAATAAAAGGTAAACTCATTATTAAAATAAAAAGTAATTAAAGTATATATACATTTGTTATCAAGTATCAAATTTTAAACAACTTTAAAACTAATAGCTCATTTATTGAGTTATACGAAAAATTAATTACGCATTATGTTTGTTGTTCATTGGTGACCGGATAATTACAATTACACCAAAATTGGGTATTCAACCCAGTGTTCTAAATAGTAGCGCTATAGCGTTTTTGGACCCTAAACGCTAAGCTATGGCATCAAAATGCGCTAATTGAGCTATGGCCGCTATAGCGGTAATAGCGGTCCGCTATAGCGCATAGCGTGTAGCACAGATAGCGCGCGCTATGCATAATGAGTTTTTTTTAGGCAATTTATATGGACTTTAAATAAAGACCCAAAAAAGTTAAAAAAGAAGAAGCCTAAACCGAAATCAATTAAAAGCTTTGTTGCTACATATCTTTTAATTTGTCCAAACCGAAAAGAAAACCCTTGCTACAGGTCTAGGTTATTTTGAAATTTGAATAGAAAAAAAAAAAATAGATTATGTCATGAATCATGATGCTTAAGATATTTTGAATAGAAAATAGATTATGTCATGATATTACTATGGATATTTTGAACTGCAATTTGGACTTTGTACTGGTTCAATATGAATATTATAATTTCTTAATTAATTTGGTATTATTTATTGTTCTATGAGACTTTAGATAATGTTGATATTTAGTATAAATATATAATATAATTTTTGTAAAAAAAAAACGCTATGTAGCATAGCTTCTACTATAACTACGCTATTCGCTATAGCTTTTTTTGTAGCCTTCCCGCTATGACGCTATAAACGCTATTTAAAACATTGATTCAACCTATACCAAATCTGTATAAAAAACGTGATGACGTATAATTTGGTGATGCATGATTTTATAATTATATTGAATTTCATGTATAAATATATATTTTTGAAAAATGTAAAAAAAATATAATGATCTACATATTAAAATGTGCTAGGAGATCAAATTTTACATTTTTTGGAAATTTATTACTATTTTGGAAATTTATTATTATTTGTTTAGAATATTTTAAATCATTGTTTTTTTTATGGTCCATAATCCATCCAAAAACAACGATTTTCTACTCATCTAAAAAAATTTCAAAAAATATAAAATTTGATCTCCAATCACATTTCAATATGGAGATCATATTAAGCGATTCAAATCGGCTATTTAGACTTTTAATTATGAAGATCATGTTAAGCATGAAGTAAAACAAGAATTTTACTATGCAACTCACTATAGCCCAACTATATATATATTAAATTAGCTAGTCAGAGGTGGATCGTCACCCCTGACCCCACAATATTTTTTTATTAAAATAGTATTATAGCGATATTTTTTTAAATTAGTCAGGAGGTCCACACTAATATTCATGCCACCGTTTGAACAAGTCTTATGCTTTTTAAACGATATTTTTTTATTTATTAATGTATTTTGATAATTTAAGACCACACAGGACAGAATAAAAAAATGTTAATAGGGGACTAGAAATTAAAATGAATACTACAAGTAGGTGGGATTTGAATTCAAGTCCTCATATTAAATATTAGAGCTTTAATAACTGAACTACAAGTAAACATTTAGATCCGCTCCTGAGACCACACAATAATAAAGCAAAGAAAAAAAAGCCGTGATTTTTATTTTTACCCAAAAAAAAAATATTTTAATATAAATAACCACGTTTTTAAGAGAATTTTATTTCTACCCAAACCGCTAGGATTATTTGCGGTTTGAATTAACAATTCAAACCGCAAGGAATATATGCGGCTTGAATTATTAATTCAAACCGCAAATATTCCTAGCGGCTTGAATTAATAATTCAAGCCGCATATAATCCTAGCGGCTTGAATTGTTAATTGAAACCTAAAATATAAAATTTCATTTATTATTTTATTAAATGGTAATTTTTCACCGATAACCCTAGAAATTTATTCACCGATAACCCTAAAGTTATTTTTATTACAAAGAATTATATTATAAAAACTTATCAATTATATAAAATTTCATTTATTATTTTATTAAATGGTAATTTTTCACCGATAACCCTAAAGTTATTTTTATTACAAAGAATTATATTATAAAAACTTATCAATAATATAAAATTTCATTTATTATTTTATTAAATGGTAATTTTTCACCGATAACCCTAGAAATTTATTCACCGATAACCCTAGCAATTTATTCACCGATAACCCTAAATGGTATATTTGCGGTTTGAATTAATAATTCAAGCCGCTAGGAATATTTGCGGTTTGAATTAATAATTCAAGCCGCATATATTCCTTGCGGTTTGAATTGTTAATTCAAACCGCAAATAATCCTAGCGGTTTGGGTAGAAATAAAATTCTTTTAAAAACGTGGTTATTTATATTAAAATATTTTTTTTTTGGGTAAAAATAAAAATCACGGAAAAAAAGAGAATGAGATATTCAATTATACGAGTTGTTAATTAAAATTTGCATGAGTACTAAACTAAACTATTATACCATTAAACATACGAACTTCGTGAGTTTACACATCGTATATTGAACTAATCTATGTTTTTTTTTTCAAACTATAGTAAGGTGTTTTTAAAATATATTTTTATGTTATGTACCGACAAGTTTATGATTTCAATTCTTGATTTACCATACTCTTAATTTTAAGCAATTAAAAAAAAATTAAAACTGAAGCATTAAATAAGTAAATTAATAAAAACGATAAGGAAACGTTTTATTCATTCATTTTCGGAATTTTCGTTAGTACAATAAGATAAGATCTAGAGATAAATAGGTATGTCTGAAGAAGAAGTTACAAGAGCCTATCCTCTCTATTTCCTGTCAAACTAGCCCAAAACTAAACAAAAGAATATGATAAAATATAAAACAAACTAATACCATAAATCTTAACAAACATTATTCAATAAAGCATTCAAATTAAGATCATGACCTTCTTTTTATTTGTAGCAAAAAGGTCGAAATTAAATTATACTTGTAGTAATGAATTAAATTTTTTATATATACTATCTGTCATAATATCTGTATTTGAGTTCGCTAAGAAAATATTTCTCATGTTTTTGGAAAAAAGACGTTAATGTTATGGAAATATCAAATCAAACAAATAATATTGAATAGAGAACAATTATACCACTAAAAAAAATTAAATCAGTGAATGTGTAGCAAGTTAATAAGGTGTATTGGTTTTATCATTTTCTGATTTATTATATTATTAGTTTCCTCCAATTTTTAAATTTTAGTTACTTCATATTAAAGTTTATAAATTAAATTAAACAGAATCTGATATAATAAAAAGCATGCTTTCTTATTTTTTTTTTCCATATGTGTATAAATAGTAATTGTCCTCTTTTGGGTTGTTAAATTGAGATAGAACTAGCTTATATATATTCATAGCAACATAAAAATATAGTTTCACCGAAAAAAAATAAGTGCATGCGATCACTGTTAAGTCATGACGAAGAAGTGTATACTCACCCCTAATTTGTGTGTATAAAGAGTACTTTTCCGAAGGTAAACTGATTATTAAAATAAAAAGTAATTAAAGTATATATGAATTTGTTACCAAGTATCAAATTTTAAACAACTTTAAAACTAATTGGTTATTTATTGAGTTATACGAAAAATTAATTACGCATTATGTTCCTTGTTCATTGGTGACCGGATAATTACAATTACACCAAAATGTATAAAAAACGTGATGAAGTATAATTTGCTGATGCGTGATTTTATAATTATATTGAATTTCATGTATAAATATATATTTTTGAAAAACGTAAAAAAAAAATATAATGATCTACATATTAAAATGTGCCAAGAGATTAAATTATACATTTCTTTTTGGAAATTTATTACTATTTTGGAAATTTATTATTATTTGTTTAGAATTTTTTAAATCATTGCTTTTTTTATATGGTCCATAATCCATCCAAAAACAACGATTTTCTACTCATCTAAAAAAAATCTAAACAAATGTAAAATTTGATCTCCAAGCACATTTCAATATAGAGATCATGTTAAGCGATTCGAATCGGCTATTTAGACTTTCAATTATGAAGATCATGTTAAGCATGAAGTAAAACAAGAATTTTACTTTGCAACTCACTGTAGCCCAACTATATATATAAATATATATATATATATAGAGATTGGCTAATGTCATAACGTTATAACTTCGGCCCGAAGTTATAACGAGTCGTTTTTGCAATTTCAAAATTCAAACAACCGATCCGAACCGTTCAACATGTTCTCTATATTGAAATGTGCTTGGAGACCAAATTCTACATTTTTTGGAATTTTTGTGCTATTTATTAAGCCACCTTGAAAATACTGATCCGGTGGTCCAGAAAATTTTACTGTTTTTTACTATTCACAGCAGATCTGCGATTTTCAAAGTGGCTTAATAAATAGTAAAAAAATTCCAAAAAATGTAAAATTTGGTCTCCAAGCACATTTCAATATTTAGAAAAAGTTGAACGGTTCGGATCGGTTGTTTGGATTTTAAAAACTAATAAACGACTCGTTATAACTTCGGCCGAAGTTATAACGTTATGACATTAGGCTATCTCTATATATATATATATATATATATATATAGGACAGTGCTACGCGTATATAAGAGCCCTCCGTGGTACGGCTCACTTTTTGAGTTTTCAAAATCCTAACGGTCGATCCGAACCATTCAACACGATCTCCATATGAATATGTACTTGCAAACCAAATTTTACATTTTTTAGAATTTTTTTACTATTTATTAAGCCACTTTGAAAAAACACTAATTTGTACACAACAGTAAACTTTTCTGGACCATTAGATCAGCGATTTTCAAAGTGGCTTAATAAATAGTAAAAAAATGTAAAATTTGGTTTGCAAGTACATATTCATATGGAGATCATGTTGAACGGTTCGGGTCGACCGTTAGGATTTTGAAAACTCAAAAAGTGAGCCGTAGCACGGAGGGGCCCTTATATACGCGTAGCATATTAGCAAAATGCTATATATATATATATATAGGGATGAGCTATGGTGAGACGTGGAGTAAAACCATTTTGTACTCCATGGCACTATATTTCCATTTGAAAATCCAAACAACCGATCCGAACCGTTCAACATGTTCTCTATATTGAAATGTGCTTGGAGACCAAATTTTACATTTTTTGGAATTTTTTTACTATTTATTAAGCCACTTTGAAAATCGCTGATCCGGTGGTCCAGAAAATTTTACTGTTTTTTACTGTTCACAGTGAATCAGCGATTTTCAAAGTGGCTTAATAAATAGTAAAAAACAGATTATAGAGATATTTTTTTATTAGCTAGTCAGGAGGTGGATCGTCACCCCTGACCCCACAATATTTCTTTATTAAAACAGATTATAGAGATATTTTTTTAAATTAGTCAGGAGGTCCACACTAATATTCATGCGACCGTTTGAACAAGTCTTATGCTTTTTAAACGATATATATTTTTTTTCTTAATGTATTTTGATAATTTAAATGTTAATAGGGGACTGGAAATTAAAATGAATAGTATAAGGTAGGTGGAATTTGAATTCAAGTCATCATATTAAATATTAGAGCTTTAATAACTGAATTACAAGTAAACATTTAGATCCGCTCCTGAGACCACACAATAATAAAGCAAAGAAAAAAAAAGAGAATGAGATATTCAATTATACGAGTTGTTAATTAAAATTTGCATTTGTACTAAACTAAACTATTATACCATTAAACATACGAATTACTTCGTGAGTTTACACATCGTATATTGAACTAATCTATGTTTTTTCAAAACTAGTAAGGTGTTTTTAAAATATTTTTTTATGTTATGTACCGACAAGTTCATGATTTCAAATCTTGATTTACTCTACTCTTAATTTTAAGCAATTTAAGAAATTAAAATTGAAGCATTAAATTAGTAAATTAATAAAAACGATAAGCAAACGTTTTATTCATTCATTTTCGGAATTTTAGTTAGTACAATAAGATAAGATCTAGATATAAATAGATATGTCTGAAGAAGAAGTTACAAGAGCCTATCCTCTCTATTTCCTGTCTGACTAGCCCAAAACTAAACAAAAGAATATGATAAAATATAAAACAAACTAATACCATAAATCTTAAGAAACAATATTCAATAAGGCATTTAAATTAAGATCATGACCTTTTTTTTATTTGGAGCAAGAAGGTCGGAATTAAATTATACTTGTAGTAATGAATTAAATTTTTTATATATACTATCTGTCATAATATCTGTTTTTAAGGTCGCTAAGAAAATACTTCCCATGTTTCTGGAAAAAAGACATTAATGTTCTGGAAATATCAAACCAAACAAATAATATTAAATAGAGAACAATTATACCACTAAAAAAAATTAAATCAATGAATTTGTAGCAAGTCAATAAGGTGTATTGGTTTTATCATTTTCTGATTTATTATATTATTAGTTTCCTCTAATTTTTAAATTTTAATTACTTCATATTAAAGTTTATAAATTAAATTAAACCAAAATATGATATAATAAAAGTACATGCTTTTTTTTTTTTTTTTCATATGTGTATAAATAGTATTTTTCCTCTTTTGGGTTGTTAGATTGAGATAGAACTAGCTTATATATACCGAAATTTTTATTTATAACATTAAAAAAAACATAAATCAAATAACCATAGTTTGGGGGATTTCGAATTCTAGCACGGCCGTACCGGCATTCTGCGGACCCATTTCAGCGGGGCCGCAGAATGCCGATGCGGACCCATTTTTTTTCATCCCGTTTTCAAACTTTGACTTTCATTCCGTTTTCAAACTTTGGCACGCATTCCAAGAAAACCAAAAACTATTAAAAAACCAACAATTTGATATATGTTACTGGTGCCTCGGTAAAACAACAACAACAACAAAAAATGGATCCGCAGGTTTATTTTTTTTTAAATGTTAGAAATAAAAATTTCGGTTATATTTATTCATAGCAACATAAAAAGATAGTTTCACCTAAAAATAATAAGTACATGCGATCACTGTTGAGTCATGACGAAGAAGTGTATACTCACCCCTAATTTGTTACATACTCATCTATCCTTTGCCTAGCAAGCAAATTAATGATCAAGGTTATATGTTTGACCATGAAAAAATTAATTAACAGCTATAATATTATCATCTAATCAAATAGAAGGATTCACATTTATATTAAGAAAATAATTAAAGGATTTCACTGAATTAAAAAAAATTATCTTATCCAATAGAAAACAAATTTAAGAATTCGGTTGAGCTAGTTATAACAATAATTTAAGATTGAAACCAAACTTTTTTTTAAATAAGAAATCATATGTCTGTATGCATGTATGCATCACAACACACAAGCAGGGTCAGACCTAATTAATAACTCAAGGTAGGCAATATAACTGGATTTTGAAAAATAATTTTGGTTCATGTATTTTTTAGCTATTGTCTACCCCTGATGAACAAGTTTATTTTCACTTGAATCAAATTTATTTTTTTCCCAACTCATTTTCTTGCCTACCCCACACTCAATACCAAGTCTGCCTTTAGTCACAAGCAGAGAAATGAACTATTTATCCTCATAAATCTGTCAATTAGAAAACTAAACATTTATACCATTAAACATACGAATTACTTCGTGAGTTTACACATCGTATATTGAACTAATCTATGTATTTTTTTCAAACTAGTAAGGTGTTTTGAAAATATTTTCTTATGTTATGTACCGACAAGTTCATGATTTCAATTCTTGATTTACTCTACTCTTAATTTTAAGCAATTAAAAAAAATTAAAATTGAAGCATTAAATAAGTAAATTAATAAAAACGATAAGGAAACGTTTTATTCATTCATTTTCGGAATTTTCGTTAGTACAATAAGATAAGATCTAGAGATAAATAGATATGTCTGAAGAAGAAGTTACAAGAGCCTATCCTCTCTATTTCCTGTCTGACTAGCCCAAAACTAAACAAAAGAATATGATAAAATATAAAACAAACTAATACCATAAATCTTAACAAACATTATTCAATAAAGCATTCAAATTAAGATCATGACCTTCTTTTTATTTGTAGCAAAAAGGTCGAAATTAAATTATACTTGTAGTAATGAATTAAATTTTTTATATATACTATCTGTCATAATATCTGTATTTGAGTTCGCTAAGAAAATATTTCTCATGTTTTTGGAAAAAAGACGTTAATGTTATGGAAATATCAAATCAAACAAATAATATTGAATAGAGAACAATTATACCACTAAAAAAAATTAAATCAGTGAATGTGTAGCAAGTTAATAAGGTGTATTGGTTTTATCATTTTCTGATTTATTATATTATTAGTTTCCTCCAATTTTTAAATTTTAATTACTTCATATTAAAGTTTATAAATTAAATTAAACAGAATCTGATATAATAAAAAGCATGCTTTCTTATTTTTTTTTTCCATATGTGTATAAATAGTAATTGTCCTCTTTTGGGTTGTTAAATTGAGATAGAACTAGCTTATATATATTCATAGCAACATAAAAATATAGTTTCACCGAAAAAAAATAAGTGATTGCGATCACTGTTAAGTCATGACGAAGAAGTGTATACTCACCCCTAATTTGTGTGTATAAAGAGTACTTTTCCGAAGGTAAACTGATTATTAAAATAAAAAGTAATTAAAGTATATATGAATTTGTTACCAAGTATCAAATTTTAAACAACTTTAAAACTAATTGGTTATTTATTGAGTTATACGAAAAATTAATTACGCATTATGTTCCTTGTTCATTGGTGACCGGATAATTACAATTACACCAAAATGTATAAAAACGTGATGAAGTATAATTTGCTGATGCGTGATTTTATAATTATATTGAATTTCATGTATAAATATATATTTTTGAAAAACGTAAAAAAAAAATATAATGATCTACATATTAAAATGTGCCAAGAGATTAAATTATACATTTCTTTTTGGAAATTTATTACTATTTTGGAAATTTATTATTATTTGTTTAGAATTTTTTAAATCATTGCTTTTTTTATATGGTCCATAATCCATCCAAAAACAACGATTTTCTACTCATCTAAAAAAAATCTAAACAAATGTAAAATTTGATCTCCAAGCACATTTCAATATAGAGATCATGTTAAGCGATTCGAATCGGCTATTTAGACTTTCAATTATGAAGATCATGTTAAGCATGAAGTAAAACAAGAATTTTACTTTGCAACTCACTGTAGCCCAACTATATATATAAATATATATATATATATATAGAGATTGGCTAATGTCATAACGTTATAACTTCGGCCCGAAGTTATAACGAGTCGTTTTTGCAATTTCAAAATTCAAACAACCGATCCGAACCGTTCAACATGTTCTCTATATTGAAATGTGCTTGGAGACCAAATTCTACATTTTTTGGAATTTTTGTGCTATTTATTAAGCCACCTTGAAAATACTGATCCGGTGGTCCAGAAAATTTTACTGTTTTTTACTATTCACAGCAGATCTGCGATTTTCAAAGTGGCTTAATAAATAGTAAAAAAATTCCAAAAAATGTAAAATTTGGTCTCCAAGCACATTTCAATATTTAGAAAAAGTTGAACGGTTCGGATCGGTTGTTTGGATTTTAAAAACTAATAAACGACTCGTTATAACTTCGGCCGAAGTTATAACGTTATGACATTAGGCTATCTCTATATATATATATATATATATATATATAGGACAGTGCTACGCGTATATAAGAGCCCTCCGTGGTACGGCTCACTTTTTGAGTTTTCAAAATCCTAACGGTCGATCCGAACCATTCAACACGATCTCCATATGAATATGTACTTGCAAACCAAATTTTACATTTTTTAGAATTTTTTTACTATTTATTAAGCCACTTTGAAAAAACACTAATTTGTACACAACAGTAAACTTTTCTGGACCATTAGATCAGCGATTTTCAAAGTGGCTTAATAAATAGTAAAAAAATGTAAAATTTGGTTTGCAAGTACATATTCATATGGAGATCATGTTGAACGGTTCGGGTCGACCGTTAGGATTTTGAAAACTCAAAAAGTGAGCCGTAGCACGGAGGGGCCCTTATATACGCGTAGCATATTAGCAAAATGCTATATATATATATATATATAGGGATGAGCTATGGTGAGACGTGGAGTAAAACCATTTTGTACTCCATGGCACTATATTTCCATTTTGAAAATCCAAACAACCGATCCGAACCGTTCAACATGTTCTCTATATTGAAATGTGCTTGGAGACCAAATTTTACATTTTTTGGAATTTTTTTACTATTTATTAAGCCACTTTGAAAATCGCTGATCCGGTGGTCCAGAAAATTTTACTGTTTTTTACTGTTCACAGTGGATCAGCGATTTTCAATGTGGCTTAATAAATAGTAAAAAACAGATTATAGAGATATTTTTTTATTAGCTAGTCAGGAGGTGGATCGTCACCCCTGACCCCACAATATTTCTTTATTAAAACAGATTATAGAGATATTTTTTTAAATTAGTCAGGAGGTCCACACTAATATTCATGCGACCGTTTGAACAAGTCTTATGCTTTTTAAACGATATATATTTTTTTTCTTAATGTATTTTGATAATTTAAATGTTAATAGGGGACTGGAAATTAAAATGAATAGTATAAGGTAGGTGGAATTTGAATTCAAGTCATCATATTAAATATTAGAGCTTTAATAACTGAATTACAAGTAAACATTTAGATCCGCTCCTGAGACCACACAATAATAAAGCAAAGAAAAAAAAAGAGAATGAGATATTCAATTATACGAGTTGTTAATTAAAATTTGCATTTGTACTAAACTAAACTATTATACCATTAAACATACGAATTACTTCGTGAGTTTACACATCGTATATTGAACTAATCTATGTTTTTTTCAAACTAGTAAGGGGTTTTTAAAATATTTTCTTATGTTATGTACCGACAAGTTCATGATTTCAAATCTTGATTTACTCTACTCTTAATTTTAAGCAATTAAAAAAAATTAAAATTGAAGTATTAAATTAGTAAATTAATAAAAACGATAAGCAAACGTTTTATTCATTCATTTTCGAAATTTTCGTTAGTACAATAAGATAAGATCTAGATATAAATAGATATGTCTGAAGAAGAAGTTACAAGAGCCTATCCTCTCTATTTCCTGTCTGACTAGCCCAAAACTAAACAAGAGAATATGATAATATATAAAACAAACTAATACCATAAATTTTAACAAACAATATTCAATAAGGCATTTAAATTAAAATCATGACCTCTTTTTTATTTGGAGCAAGAAGGTCGGAATTAAATTATACTTGTAGTAATGAATTAAATTTGTTATATATACTATCTGTCATAATATCTGTTTTTGAGGTCGCTAAGAAAATACTTCCCATGTTTCTGGAAAAAAGACATTAATGTTCTGGAAATATCAAACCAAACAAATAATATTAAATAGAGAACAATTATACCACTAAAAAAAATTAAATCAATGAATTTGTAGCAAGTCAATAAGGTGTATTGGTTTTATCATTTTCTGATTTATTATATTATTAGTTTCCTCTAATTTTTAAATTTTAATTACTTCATATTAAAGTTTATAAATTAAATTAAACCAAAATATGATATAATAAAAGTACATGCTTTTTTTTTTTTTTTTCATATGTGTATAAATAGTATTTTTCCTCTTTTGGGTTGTTAGATTGAGATAGAACTAGCTTATATATACCGAAATTTTTATTTATAACATTAAAAAAAACATAAATCAAATAACCATAGTTTGGGGGATTTCGAATTCTAGCACGGCCGTACCGGCATTCTGCGGACCCATTTCAGCGGGGCCGCAGAATGCCGATGCGGACCCATTTTTTTTTCATCCCGTTTTCAAACTTTGACTTTCATTCTGTTTTCAAACTTTGGCACGCATTCCAAGAAAACCAAAAACTATTAAAAAACCAACAATTTGATATATGTTACTGGTGCCTCGGTAAAACAACAACAACAACAAAAAATGGATCCGCAGGTTTATTTTTTTTTAAATGTTAGAAATAAAAATTTCGGTTATATTTATTCATAGCAACATAAAAAGATAGTTTCACCTAAAAATAATAAGTACATGCGATCACTGTTAAGTCATGACGAAGAAGTGTATACTCACCCCTAATTTGTTACATAGTCATCTATTCTTTGCCTAGCAAGCAAATTAATGATCAAGGTTATCTGTTTGACCATGAAAAAATTAATTAACAGCTATAATATCATCATATAATCAAATAGAAGGATTCACATTTATATTAAGAAAATAATTAAAGGATTTCACTGAATTAAAAAAAATTATCTTATCCAATAGAAACCAAATTTAAGAATTCGGTTGAACTAGTTAGAACAATAATTTAAGATTGAAACCAAACTTTTTTTTAAATAAGAAATCATATGTCTGTATGCATGTATGCGTCACAACTCACAAGCAGGGTCAGACCTAATTAATAACTCAAGGTAGGCAACATAACTAGATTTTAAAAAATAATTTTGGTTCATGTTTTTTTGAGCTATTGTCTATCCTGATGAACAAGTTTATTTTCCCTTGAATCAAATTTATTTTTTTCCCAACTCATTTTCTTGCCTACCCCACACTCAATACCAAGTCTGCCTTTAGTCAGAAGCAGAGAAATGAACTATTTATTCTCATAAATCTGTCAATTAGAAAACTAAACATTTATACCATTAAACATACGAATTACTTCGTGAGTTTACACATCGTATATTGAACTAATCTATGTATTTTTTTCAAACTAGTAAGGTGTTTTGAAAATATTTTTTTATGTTATGTACCGACAAGTTCATGATTTCAATTCTTGATTTACTCTACTCTTAATTTTAAGCAATTAAAAAAAATTAAAATTGAAGCATTAAATAAGTAAATTAATAAAAACGATAAGGAAACGTTTTATTCATTCATTTTCGGAATTTTCGTTAGTACAATAAGATAAGATCTAGAGATAAATAGATATGTCTGAAGAAGAAGTTACAAGAGCCTATCCTCTCTATTTCCTGTCAAACTAGCCCAAAACTAAACAAAAGAATATGATAAAATATAAAACAAACTAATACCATAAATCTTAACAAACAATATTCAATAAGGCATTTAAATTAAGATCATGACCTTTTTTTTATTTGGAGCAAGAAGGTCGGAATTAAATTATACTTGTAGTAATGAATTAAATTTTTTATATATACTATCTGTCATAATATCTGTATTTGAGTTCGCTAAAAAAATACTTCCCATGTTTTTGGAAAAAAGACATGAATGTTCCGGAAATATCAAACCAAACAAATAATATTAAATAGAGAACAATTATACCACTAAAAAAAATTAAATCAATGAATTTGTAGCAAGTCAATAAGGTGTATTGGTTTTATCATTTTCTGATTTATTATATTATTAGTTTCCTCTAATTTTTAAATTTTAATTACTTCATATTAAAGTTTATAAATTAAATTAAACAGAATCTGATATAATAAAAAGCATGCTTTCTTATTTTTTTTTGGGTTGTTAAATTGAGATAGAATTAGCTTATATATATTCATAGCAACATAAAAATATAGTATCACCTACAAATAATAAGTGCATGCTATCACTGTTAAGTCATGACGAAGAAGTGTATACTCACCCCTAATTTGTTACATACTCATCTATCCTTTGCCTAGCAATCAAATTAATAATTTTATGGATTTTCTTATTTTATATATTCGTAGTTTCCTCTAATATTTAAAATTTACTTGCTTCAAATTAAGGTTTATAAATTAAATTAAACCAAAATCTGATATAATAAAAATACATGCTTTCTTTTTTTTTTTTTCATATGTGTATAAATAGTAATTGTCCTCTTTTGGGTTGTTAGATCACTAGTACAAAAAACCCCTTCACCGACCCTCAACCACCGACTGTTTTAATATTTAACAGTCGGTGTAGAGACTGCTAGTAAAATCGTAAATAAGAAGAACCTCAACACTGACTGTTCTATTACAAAAAACCGTCAGTGAACCAACACCGACTGTTTTTTAAAAAAACAGTCGGTGTTGCTCATACCCTACACCGACTGTTTTTTAGAAAAAACAGTCGGTGTTGAGCAGTCACCAACACCGACTGTTTTTTAAAAAAACAGTCGGTGTTGCTCATACCCTACACCGACTGTTTTTTTAAAAAAACAGTCGGTGTTGAGTAGTCACCTACACCGACTGTTTTTTTAAAAAAACAGTCGGTGTTGAGCAGTGATTTACTGACTGTTTTTTTTTAACCGGCAGTGATTTTTTACGTTCCCGGTTTATCACTTTCGATCTGCCGCGAAATTTTTCATTTTCACTTCTAAAATTCATTTCCCTCTTCTTTTGGCGATCGCGATCTCCCATAAACCCCAAAATTTGAGTCAGCCTCGATCTCCCAAATTGATTTCCCTCTTCGTTCCCAATTCATCTCCCAAATTCATTTCCCTCTCCCAAAATCGCGATCTGCCTCAGCCTCCGCCGAGCACCCGAGCACCCGAGCACCCGCCTTGCTGTCCTTCTCGTCAGTCAAGTTTGGAGCGCCTTGCTGCCTCGCCCCGCTGGAGCGCCTTGCTGCCTCGCCCCGCCCCGCCTGATTCTTCTTTTTGTTTAATTATTTTTTCTAAAGTTTCATTTCTAGCTTGTTTGGGAGTCAAGGCTCGGTTGTTGTTCTTGTTTTCTAAACTATAAATTATGCTACATCTTTGCAAATAGTGGTCAATAGCAGCTTTTTTTTGCAAGACCTATTCAAATTCAGGTCAATAGCGTGAAGAATTTCAGGTTTTTTTTTGCAAGACCTATTCTAATTCAAGTCAATAGCGTGAAGAATTTGAGGTTTTTTTTGCAAGACCTATTCTAATTCAGGTTTTTTTTTGCAAGACGAATTGGAGACGAGTTATGGTTGCTCACTTCTTCTGTGGTGTGGCCGCTGATTCTCAGATTTGATATAGACCGATGATTGCAGTACTTATTCTTATATTTGTAGATTATTTACAGTGCCAAATGCCAATTAGTGTTTGTAATAATTTATGATATTTTCAGGGGCTGGATATGCAAGTATGCAAGGGGCAATGGGAAGAGTGAAGTTCACACCTTCCCAATCGGCATTGGATCCCTCACTGTTAAATTTGAAATTAGAGTCTGAAATAACGTTTACAGAATATTGCTTTTGTTGGAAGGGCCTAATGGTCTTAAGCCGTAACAGCTGCTAATTGTACCAGTTAAGGTTATATGACCGGTACCAAATTGAATTATAATGGATCAAAGTAGGTATAGGTAGTGTAGAAACAAGAGTGGTAATTATCATTTGGAGTATTAGTTTGTCAATCCAAATGCAGATTTTTTTTTTACTTCCTTTTTTTCTTCTGCTTTTACTCTGTCAATTATTTACTAATCTTTTGATTTTTCTTTGGTTAGCGGGGTGGGGAGGCCATCCATACACAATGGGATATGCTCTAACAATGACGGGTGGGGCCGGCGACCCAGAACCAGGGAGGTGCAGAAGAACAGATGGCAAGAAATACTGTGACCAGAAGAACCAGGGAGGTGCTCAAGGGATGCAGTAGCTGACCAGAAATACTGTGAGCGGCACATCAACCGCGGCCGCCACCGTTCAAGAAAGCATGTGGAAACTAACTCCAACCGTTCCTCTTCTACTAAAGCATGTGTTGCTCATACCCTACACCGTTCAAGAAAGCATGTGGAGACGAATTGGAGACGAGTTATGGTTGTCATTTAGTGGCTTGCTTTCTCCAGCATTCACCCAATTTAACGAAGCTCATCTTGAACTTCCATCATGTAATCTCTCTCTTTCTCTCTCTATCTTTGTGGGTGCTGGGAAAGGAGGGGTAGTAGTGAAGATGCTAGCAGTTCAGTACTTCTGGTCAGCAAATGCTGACAAGGATCTTTTTCTTTTTCTTTTTTCTTAAAATTTTAAGGAGAGGGGTACGTTACACATAAATTCTCTAATGCAAATGCTGACAAGGATCTTTTTTCTTTACTCGAGTGTTTTACTTCCATAGCTCAGGTATCTCCTTTATTCTTCTTATTGATGTTTAACACGTATTGTTTTAAGCAAAATATTTTTTTGATCGACTTACTAAGAGTTACCTTTCATTAACTTGTATCTATCTATGGATGTCAGATCTGAATTGGGTAAAAAAAATCGAAGTCAAGGTGATATGATAGTGATCAGTAACATATATGCAAATGCTAAGGGAGTAAATTGAAACTCGAATGGTAACCATATGTTGTAATGATTTTTTTTTATTAGTAAAAATAAGGATCTAGTCCTTATTTATATATTGATAGGATAAAATTACACAAGTTCAGGTTTCAAACTAAAATCCGGTTATGAAACATTTTATTAAGAACTCAGGAGGCTTGAGGCTTCGAAAAGAAAGGAAAATGATCAAAAACCCATCTCACTATATATTATTTCTTTAGAACTAGGTTTCTGATCCTCCTATATGTTATTTCTTTATGCAGATTGGTATTTCTGATCCTTCTCCAAAGGCACATATATCTTGTCTCTATTTATTTCACTTTTGTCCTTGTGAAATCTGGTAATTGCCTTTCAGTCCTTATACCGAATTCAGGTATTGTCACACTCACTCGAACTATATGCCACAACAGCACACAAGCACATCCAGCACTCACAACTCACACACACATGCACGCATACTCACTGACTGACTCACATGATGAGATCTGCCATTTTCAGTCTGGTAGGTATGCTCTGACCGACAATGGTACCGAGACATGAATTACAACTTTTGATTAGCTGTATGAAGCATTCAATATTGACATTTAGTGTGTTATGTTTTTAGGAGATAAAGTGGAAAGATGTTTTGAACTTGAATAGCTGGGTGGTGCGTGATTACTACAGGCTTGTTAGTTCAGTCAATTCTCTCGAGCCTCAGATTCAGAGGCTTTCTGATGAGCAGGTTATATTAATTACACTTAAAAGTAGTGCAAATTTTATTAACCGGGTTGTTGTGCAAAACATGCATCATTCTAAACTTTATTCATGGTATTCAGGGTATTCATGGCGACCTGAATCAACCTCCAAACACAGAGTACGTAATTACTTTCTCTTTATTATACTTTCATAGAAATGGCAGTAGTTCTTTAATTATCAACTTTGTTCTTCTATATATCTATGATAAATCAGGTATGGCACATGATTCAGGTATTCTTATGCCTAATTCCATTATTTGTTGAATTATATTACTTGCTAAATGCTACCATTGTTTCTGTTATTTTTAAATGTCATCATAGTTTGTCTTCAATATTATGAAACCACTTTATTGTAGAATGATCTTGTTCATGGATGGGGCCTTGATTTTACCCTAAGAAAATGTGTAGAGGTACATATCTTTACTTGATTTTAATTAATTGAAATTTTCAAGTGCTATAATTTAAATTGTTAATTTAAACAGAATTCTAATATAAAATTGTTATATTTTTTTTTTTTTGCAAATTTCCAATTCTGAATGAAAGCCGGCACATGAAAAAACTGGAGTAGTTGATGCCCAGTGGGTTTTTCACCATGCAGTTCCAACTCTGAGAAACCAGGTGCAAAATTGTTTAATCATCTTAATTGTAACTCTAAATCAATGGTATATTGCTTTGAATTAATTTTAATCTTTTTCAGTATTAACTGTGGTTAAACAGGGCAAGGGAAACAGTGAAAGAGCTGCTACAGCAAAAGGGAAACAGTGAAAGAGCTGCTACATGCTTCTATCCAATGAAATGTGACATTGATATATATTATTGATTGAGCCTATAATTATGGCAATTAGTGTGTGATTGGTATATTTAACTGTGTATATTTTCATTATAATGAAACGGCTGAATGGGTGATTGGTATACCATTGTTGATTCTTAATTCTCAGATTTGATATAAATTTCGCTGATTCTTAATTCTCAGATTAGTCGCTGATTCTTAATCATGGCAATTAGTCGTTGATTCTTAATTCTCAGATTTGATATAAATTTCGCTACATGCTCACTTTTAATGAAACGGCTGAATGGGTGATTCTACCTACTTAACTAGAATCACCGACTGTTTTTTAACAAAAACAGCTGGTGTTGGGTACCCTACACCGACTGTTTTTTAAAGAAAACAGTCGGTGTTGGTACTCTACACTGGCTGTTTTTTAACAAAAACAGCCGGTGTTGGGTACCCCTACACCGGCTGTTTTTTAAAGAAAACAGTCGGTGTTGGTACCCTACACCGGCTGTTTTTTTTAAAAAACAGTCGGTGTTGGTACCTACACTGACTGTTATTTACCCGTCAGTAAAGATATACCTATACCGGCGGCGCCATCACCGACGCCTCAATAACAGTCGGTATAGGGTTTTTTTAACAGTCGGTGAAGGGGTTTTTTGTACTAGTGGATTGAGATAGAACTAGCTTATATATATTCATAGCAACATAAAAAGATAGTTTCACCTAAAAATAATAAGTGCATGCGATCACTGTTAAGTCATGACGAAGAAGTGTATACCCACCCCTAATTTGTTACATACTCATCTATCCTTTGCCTAGCAAGCAAATGATCAAGGTTAATTATCTGTTTGACCATGAAAAAATTAACAGCTATAATATCATCATATAATCAAATAGAAGGACTCACATTTAAATTAAGAAAATAATTAAAGGATTTCACTGAATTAAAAAAATTTCTTATCCAATAGAAAACAAATTTAAGAATTCAGTTAAGCTAATTAGAACAATAATTTAAGATTGATACCAAACTTATTTTTAAATAAGATATAATATGTCTCTATGCATGTATATATGACTCAAGCAGAGTCAGACCTAATAAGACTCAAGTTAGGCAATATAACTGGATTTTGAAAAATAATTTTGGTTCATGTCTTTTTGAGCTATTGTCTACCCTTGATGAACAAGTTTATTTTCCCTTGAATCAAATTTATTTTTTTCCCAACTCATATTTTCATCTCAACCATTTCTTCCTCACCCAACTCATTCTCTTGCCTACTACCCCCACGCTTAAAATCAACCTTTTTTTCAAATCAAACAACACAACTAAAAACTTTAGGCATTCCAACAATTGTAAAAATTGAATTTATTTCTCATATTAACAATTTAACAAGTTTCTTCATATCAATTTCATCATGCTTCCACCCATGTAATTTCAATTTCTCAGACGTGACACAAGAGTGAACCGCGCGTACTGACACATAAAATCAAATTGTAAATTCGATAATTAAACTATTGAACTAAAATTTAATTTTGAAATATACATATTGTCTCACAAAAGTAGGTTACGAGTACGACCAAGTACTCATGCACCAGAGTTACCAGAATCAACATGTATGACAATTAGAACCAATTAACTATCATTTTCTTCTACATGTTTTCTTCCATCTCCCATCTTGGAGATAAACTTCTTCACTTCATCCACATTTTCTCACTTGCTCAATCCACTTAGAAGTATGTCAATGGTGACTTCATCCAGCTTAAGACCTTGCATCATCATCTTCTCGTCCAAATGCACAGCCTCATTGATTCTGTCACTTTTACAATGGCCATTGATTAGGGTATTGTAACTATGTTCGTCAGGCTCAATGCCTTTATGAGCCATGGTTTCTAAAAAATCTGATGCTTCATCGAGGAGACCTTCAAGAACATATCTTTGCAACAGCGCAGTGTAAGTGATTATATCAGGTTTCACCCCTCTTTCTTGCATTAAACAGACCAGCCTAGCAGCTTCACATGTTAGTCGCTGCTTGCACAAAAAATCTATTAACGCACTGAAAGTCACTACATTAGATGAAATGTCCTGATTTACCATCTCGTGAAATACCCCAATGGCATGGTTCCACTCACCTACGGCAGAAAACCCATGGATTAGACAAGTATACGTGGCAACACCCGGCATCACCCCTTTCTCTTTCATATCCTCAAGAAGCTCAAGAGCACATAAAAAGGCCCCCTCTTTGCAGCAACCATCTATTAAAGTATTATATATGTACACATTTGCTTGAAGTCCACAGCCAACCAATTCTTCATATACTTTGAAAGCCTTGTCCATATCACCAAGTCCACAAAAGCCATAAATGAGACCATTATAGGTATAGACATCCAGAGCGACACCTTTCATCACCATTTCATCAAACATCTTCAGAGCACAATCCATGTTACCCTGGCTGCATAGACTATGAATGAGAATGTTGTACGTGACGACATCAGGAATAACACCTTTGGCCAAAATTTCATGAAACATCCCCAAAGCACTCTCTGTGTCACCCTGCTGGCAGTGACAATGAATAAGAATGGTGTACGTATGCAAATCAGGAACAAGTCCACAAGCAGGCATTTCCTCAAACACCTTGTGTGCTGCAGTTACATCCCCAATTTTGCAAAGGCCATCAATTAGAATGGTACAAGTGACGACATCGGGTCTCACTTCTTCAGCAACCATTTCTTCAAACATCTTTAAAGCCATGCCAATCTCACCCTCTTTGCAGAATCCATGGATAATAGTGGTATAAGTAATAGTATCGGGCTTAGAGCTACCCTCTTGTCTTGCCATTTGACGGCAAAGCTCATGCCCAAGTCTAGTGTCACCAGTTCTGCAAAGACCATCTATAATAGTGTTGTAAATGATCAAATTAGGAGCACAACCAATAAGCGGCATTTTAGCAAACACCTTAGCTGCATCCTGAATCTTCTTCCTTGCACACAACCCCTTAATAAGGGAGCCAAAGATGTGAGTGCTAACACCACATCTTTCTTTCAATGACCGGCCAAGCATACAGAATCCGAGATCTACTCGACCCATGCGGCAGAAGCAATCAACTACCACACCAAAAGTGAGGATGTTAGGATAAACACCTTGGTCTCGAAGTCGGCTGAGGCGACTAAAGAGAGAGGTAACTGTGGAATAGCGGTGGGGATGCTTGGTTTTTGGAATAGCTGTGAGAATGCTGTTGAATGCATGGATGGAGGGCCGGCGATTGTCAGACGAGAAGAGGCGATCAAAGAGGGCCACCGCCTCCTCCAGTTGTAGGCTACCAGATCGGCATCTCTCTATCACCGATCTCTCCAGTTGGTTTATGAAAGGCATGACTAACTTGGCATTCACGACGGATTGGCAGGGAATTGAAGTGCGGTGTAATGGTACCAGGTGGAGAGTTTGGAAGAGGAGTGATATTACTTTTTTATGGGTCGTTTATTTTAATTTTTTTTTAACGCTGGATTGACCCAATTATACAGCGGCCCATTTAGATTCGAAATCTGCTGTTAACAGGAACCTGGAATAACAGCTCATTTATTTCCCTTTTGAGTGCCAAGTTGATATGTTTATTTGACATTACGTCAATTTTAGTTTCACACAATTGTTTTTTTTACTTTTTTCTTAATTTAATTTTAAAACCTTTTAAAAATATACAATGGATAAATCACGTTACATAGATATCCAACTTTTTCTTTGTCATGCAGTTACTTGGTTTGGTTTAGGTCTTTAGTTTTATTGTGCAAGATTGGTTTAATAGGCGTATCGCCTTATCACCCTATCCGTATTGTTTGAAACGATACTCCTACCCATATCCATGCAACATAGACGGGCTTATATTTCACCTTATTAACAATTAATGTTTCTTATTCATCTCAAATAAGTACACACAAAATAATGCTTACAAACTATATACAAATAATTAATTCAATGATGCCTCTTGTGTAGGGGCAGAGCCAGACTTTCGAACTATGAAGGTCAAATATATATGGGTATCAATTATATAATTGAGATCAATTTTACAGTTTCTTAACATTTTACTCTAAATTATATAGAAAATTATACATAAATATATATATATAGAGTATGGCTAACGTGCTTCCTCTAGCATTTCAGCCTCGTGCTTCCGGGGGTATATCTTAGTGTTTGATGTTCAAACAACAAATTCAAACCGTTAGATGTTCAATCTATATTAAAATGTACTTGGAGACCAAATTTTACATTTTTTGAAATTTTTTTACTATTTATTAAGCCACTTTGAAAATTCCAGATCCGGGTGAACAGTAAAAACAGTCTGGACCATATGATCTGGAATTTTCAAAGTGGCTTAATAAATAGTAAACAAATTCCAAAAAATGTAAAATTTGGTCTCCAAGTACATTTTAATATAGATTGAACATCTAACGGTTTGAATTTGTTGTTTGAACATCAAACAATAAGATATGCCCCCCGGAAGCACGAGGCCGAAATGCTTGAGGAAGCATGTTAGCCATACTCTATATATATATATTAAATTAGCTAGTCAGGAGGTGGATCATCACCCCTGACCCCACAATATTTCTTTATTAAAATAGTATTATAGCGATATTTTTTTTAAATTAGTCAGGAGGTCCACACTAATATTCATGCGACCGTTTGAACAAGTCTTATGCTTTTTAAACGATATATTTTTTTTAATGTATTTTCATAATTTAAGACCACACAGGGCAGAATAAAAAAATGTTAATAGGGGACTGGAAATTAAAATGAATAGTATAAGGTAGGTGGGATTTGAATTCAAGTCATCATATTAAATATTAGAGCTTTAATAACTGAACTACAAGTAAACATTTAGATCCGCTCCTGCAACCACACAATAATAAAGTAAAGAAAAAAAAGAGAATGAGATATTCAATTATACGAGTTGTTAATTAAAATTTGCATGTGTACGACTAACTAAACTATTATACCATTAAACATACGAACTTCGTGAGTTTACACATCGTATATTGAACTAATCTATGTTTTTTCAAACTAGTAAGGTGTTTTTAAAATATTTTTTTATGTTATGTACCGACAAGTTCATGATTTCAATTCTTGATTTACTCTACTCTTAATTTTAAGCAATTAAAAAAATTAAAATTGAAGCATTAAATAAGTAAATTAATAAAAACGATAAGGAAACGTTTTATTCATTCATTTTCGGAATTTTCGTTAGTACAATAAGATAAGATCTAGAGATAAATAGATATGTCTGAAGAAGAAGTTACAAGAGCCTATCCTCTCTATTTCCTATCTGACTAGCCCAAAACTAAACAAAAAAAATATGATAAAATATAAAATAAACTAATACCATAAATCTTAACAAACAATATTCAATAAGGCATTTAAATTAAGATCATGACCTTTTTTTTTATTTGGAGCAAGAAGGTTGGAATTAAATTATACTTGTAGTAAGGAATTAAATTTTTTATATATACTATCTGTCATAATATCTGTATTTGAGTTCGCTAAGAAAATA
The DNA here is from genome assembly GCA_011114355.1 of Carex littledalei. NCBI lineage: Eukaryota > Viridiplantae > Streptophyta > Magnoliopsida > Poales > Cyperaceae > Carex > Carex littledalei. The sequence continues at coordinate 5,446,289 of CM022083.1, read as the reverse complement.
CTTCCCATGTTTTTGGAAGAAAGACATTAATGTTCCGGAAATATCAAACCAAACAAATAATATTAAATTGAGAACAATTATACCACTAAAAAAATTAAATCAGTGAATTTGTAGCAAGTCAATAAGGTGTATTGGTTTTATCATTTTTTGATTTATTATATTATTAGTTTCCTCCAATTTTTAAATTTTAATTACTTCATATTAAAGTTTATAAATTAAATTAAACAGAATATGATATAATAAAAAGCATGCTTTCTTATTTTATTTTTTTTCATATGTGTATAAATAGTAATTGTCCTCTTTTGGGTTGTTAGATTGAGATAGAACTAGCTTATATATATTCATAGCAACATAAAAAGATAGTTTCACCTAAAAATAATAAGTGCATGCGATCACTGTTAAGTCATGACGAAGAAATGTATACTCACCCCTAATTTGTTACATACTCATCTATCCTTTGCCTAGCAAGCAAATGATCAAGGTTATCTGTTTGACCATGAAAAATTAACAGCTATAATATCATCATATAATCAAATAGAAGGATTCACATTTATATTAAGAAAATAATTAAAGGATTTCACTGAATTAAAAATTTATCTTATCCAATAGAAAACAAATTTAAGAATTCGGTTAAGCTAATTAGAACAATAATTTAAGATTGAAACCAAACTTTTTTTTAAATAAGATATCATATGTCTGTATGCATGTATGCATCACAACACACAAGCAGGGTCAGACCTAATTAATAAGACTCAAGGTAGGCAATATAACTGCATTTTGAAAAATAATTTTAGTTCATGTATTTTTGAGCTATTGTCTACCCCTGATGAACAAGTTTATTTTCCATTGAATCAATTTTTTTTTTTCCCAACTCATATTTTCATCTCAACCATTTTCTTCCTCACCCAACTCATTCTCTTGCCTACCCCCACGCTCAAAATCAACCTTTTTTTCAAATCAAACAACACAACTAAAAACTTTAGGCATTCCAACAATTGTAAAAATTGAATTTATTTCTCATTGTTTGACCCTAAAAAGTCGAGATTTAAAAATAAATAAAAGATCTAAAAAATGGAAGAAATGGAGTGTCCATTGAAATTCTAAATGGAGAGAATTGAGCATACTCATTTAAAAATGAGACTTTGAAAATATACATACACCTTGAATTAAAGTGAATAAATATACTTTGATTTAAGTCAAAATAGCTAACATGAGCTGCTGTAATTTAATTGAGTTGGCCGAATCAATTAAATCAAGTTTGACTTGGCCAGATCAAATGAAATATGATTGGAGGCTCACGGCTTAGACCAAAATAATATAGCATATCAATTGAGGAGCCCAAATTAAAACAAAGAAAGGGATTTCCTTGGGCCGAACCAGCTGGAAAAACAAGGAAGTAAGAAGCGGCCTAAAGATGCTATAATTATTTGCACATTCTATTGTTTAAACATGGTCTATGGAGAGCCCTTAACCAAGCTATGTGTGGTCTACAAGAAACAAGTCTATGTGGCTTAAAGAGAGCTCTTCTCCAACGGCAAAATAGGAAAACAACAAAACAAGGCCAGCTGGTCTGTCAAAAGATGCTAGCTGCCTCCTCCCTTGCGCCTCAACTCCAAGCCGTCCGATTAAAAGAAAAGATGAACGCCTTGGATCACGCCAACTCATGGATCCACACCCATTGCTGCCCTAATTCGTGGCTATTTAAAGTCCCTTGCAGCTGAAAAGAAAGAGATATACAACAGAGAGCCGAAATTTCACAACACACAAGATTCTTGCTCAAGCTACTACAGTCACATAGTGCTTTTGCACAAGTTCAATCAGAACACACATCTGTTTACACACGAATACACATAGATTAGCTAGAAAATTGAAGCAGAATTTGAGATTGTTTCTCTTTCTCAACAAGAAAAGGCATAAGCTTGCCTAAAGATGTAAGCCCGAAAGGGCTGTGTATGTTTCTCCAATGTTGAATAAAAAAGCTTCTTTGCTGCCATGTTTATTCTTCCTTTTTTACTTGACTTGCTCTTCTTTTCTCTCTTCTTTTCATTGCTGTTCTTTCTTTTTGTTATTTTCTTTTCTTGTTGCAACTACAATGGTTAGTGCCTTGGCTTTAGATCATAAGCTGTAGGCATGAAGCCATTGAAATAAAATAAGGTTTTTCAAGTAGCAATCAATGCTACTGTGGAATACTAAATAAAAGATATATAAGCAAAATAATGGACAGCTACTATAGCTGAGGTAAAAAGGGTTTAAAGGTCCTATGATAGGATTTTGATATTTAGTCGTGTTCTCCATCTTCTCTGCCTTCATCTTCTTCTTTTGTTATTTTTTTTCTTTTATTTTTATTTTTATTTCTTTATTTTCTGTTGCAAAGAAGAAGGACAAAAAATGTATAAATGCATAAAACACATAAAGAGAAAATATATAATAAAAGGGAAATTTTATATTATAAGAAATATAAAAGGAGAAAGATATTAAAAGTTGATGTTTAACTACATCCTTTAAAATATCCAATTCTTGCATAGTTCTTTTAATATAAAATCGACTAAAAGTGCAAAACAAATGAAAAAGAATTTAAATAAAATAGGGATTGATGTTTAACTACATCTCCTTATTTATGTTATTTTTGGACTTTTGAAGGACTTTAATGCATAAAAGAGAAATAGGGTGAGTAACGCATGAAAGATTGATGTTTTACTACATCTCTTCTATGCATTATAAACTTTATTAATCTTTGAAGGACCTAGATGCATAATTATTGAAAGAGAGAGCAAATGAAAAGAGAGAAATAATCAATCCCCATGAAATAATGCTTGAAGACCTTTCATGTAATTATGCAAATGACATAGGACCGATATGCAAATCTGAAAATGGTATTGGTAAGTGACATGTCGTGATACCAATGCCTCCTTTTGATTCTTGATAACCAAATCTTGATGCAATGACTTATGTATAGTCCAATAAAGATAAATACCACATGGTACCAGTGTACAGTACCATTTACATCTAATAGAAGCTGTACTGGTACAGCAAGAACACCAAAACACCCCAAATGGCCTACTGGTACAGATCAGCCAGTGCAGGCTGATCTAAAAATCAAATCCAAAATATGTTTAAACAGTTAAATAGAGGACAAAAAGACAATCAATTTAGACTCAAACTTTGCATCTTTCTGATTTTTCTACTGTTTTCTATCAATTTTCGAAGTTGGATTTCAGAAGATAAAAAAAAAAAACAGCAGCCGAAAAATGAAATACCAGCAAATACCCCTGCCTTTGCATGGCTTTTAAGCATAGAAAAGGAACTCCAAATCCCATGAAATTTCACAGAGTTATAGATTGAACTCTCCTCTGTAAAAGCATATGAAGAATTCCAAATTCGGCCCAACCAATTGCTCTCAGTAAAAATCACAAAACTGCTTGTACCAGAAAACAGCCCAATAAACCACCATCTGAAATCTACACAAAACCTGCTGGTAAAATGGTAATATGGTAAAATAAAAGCACAGATGGATAGGGAACTCCAAAATACACAATTTAGAACCAAATTTCACAATTATAGCATTTTTTTTATCTATTTGTTAGACATTTCTAGAGTTCACACCTGGAAATTACAAAAACTGCAAAATTCCAGCACTGGTACCAGCAAACGTCTCCTCACAAAATATTGATTTGACATAGTTCTAGACTTCTAATGAATCTGAAACTTCTTGAGCAGGTAGTAGACATGCTAGCACACGTTTACACAAAAGGAAGTTAAATTGTGTAAAGCCAATTGCTGGGAATGAATCTCTGAAAATGGGTTTACCAGAACACCATGAACTGACAACTGTTCTGAATGAAGTTTGATCAAGGAAAGCACATAAAATCAACAATGACCCCTGCCATGTTCTGAACTTCATATTCAACCCAAACCCGAAACCCAATATCAAATTCATACCCAATATCAACCCCCCCCCCTCAAGCTTAATACTCTCCAAAAACCTTTCAGACATGTTTAAGCTACAACATCTCATACCTACATGCACTCCCCAAGCCCAGTACCATGTACCAGTGGCAGATTGGTACCAAACCGAAGCCATCTAATATCCTTCAAGTCTCCAGAAATGAAAAAATCAAGCTTACATAGAGTTTCATCATACTCTGGCGACCCTAAATGAAGAAGCAATTGAAAGAAAACAACAAGGGAAGTTTCAAAATCGGATTTGAAGCTTCACCGGTACCGAAAACCCAAAGCTGACAGTGTACGGCCATTCTCCGATGGTCAACCACCACCGATGACATACCCAATAGATTCAAGGGCCCAAGGCGATCCCGGCGGTGCTATTCCTCAGCCTCGCCGTGACCGGAAATCTCGCCGGATTGGTGGTCGGTTTAAACCCTAGTTCGGGTCTCAAACCCGATCCATATCTCAGCTGCACGCTTTTTAAAGCGGCCAGAGCCAATCGATCAAGGCGCCAAAAGAAGAGTTTAAATGAAAACTCGAATCTTGAAGCAAAGTTTGATCCGAAAGTTATCCAAACTCTTCCTTTCGGGGCCCACTTGTCAAATAAATAAATCCCTCATGCACCAATCTCAAAGCCCAGAATCTATGCTCCAGATATTAAGCACATATATTGGAGACCCAAATACCCAAATCTCAAAGCATACCCCAATCCTGAAACATAACACAAATCCCAAAACCCCAGTACACATCTCAAAGGTCCAAACACAAATCTCAAAACCTATTAAAACCCAATCTCAAAGCCCAGAAAATAAACAAATGAGCCCCTTTTGCAAATTAGTCCCCCTGACAAGACGAAAATGCAGTACAGTCCTCAAAATTTGCAAGCAGATCCCTGGCTACCTAAAATCCTTTCAAACAAGTTCCTGGAAGCCCAAATTACTCTCTAAACCCTATCAAAAACCCAAATTACAAATCTCAGTCCCTCTAGCTTTACAAATAAGTTCCTGGAAAACTTGAAACTTCACAAATAAGCCCTTTTCAGTCCTTATTGGCCATAACTTCTTCATTTCAAATCCAAATCAACTCAAACCACCTCCAAATGAACCCAAATCAATGTCTTCATGATTTTAAAGTAAAATCAAACACAATCAAACATCATACAGCCTGCAAAATAACCAAAATGCCCTCTTTCTTATATTTAAAATCATTTCCTCTTGAATAAAATATAAACAAAGCACAAATATATTTTCTCAAACATAAATACGTTTCTAAAATAAATAAAAGAGGTATAATAAATGTATTTTAATAATATTAATTGCATCTCATGCATGTATATTAATTAAATACCCAAAACAAGGAAAGTCAAACGAAAATGGAAAGACTAAGTACATGAGTTCTCCCCTTTTTAGCCCCTTTATTCAATTCACATAAAATAGGCACAAATCCTGAAATGAACGAGGTGTTCAGTATGGCTTGGAAGGGTCATCTGATGTAATTAACAGCGGGGGCTTGCGCCCGCTGGGAGTTAAACGTCCCCACAATCAATAAACTCTCTCGATAGACTGATTATGAACAGTAGGTCTGTCGAGGGTGAACCGAAGGAATTGTAGAAAGAAAGTGAATGTTTAAAGCTCGATGTTCTCTTTCATGTCTTGAAAATCGAGAGCATTGAACCATGAGGCATTTAACGCATGCACACACCTTCCATCCCGCTGTGCAACTTTCTGCGCTCTACAGGTTTTGGCACGCCCGGTGGGACATTCTCCTCCTCACAGGTTCGGGATCCGATACGAAGATAAAAAGAACATACTCAAGTAGCCAATGACTTCAAAACACTCAAACAACAAGTCATTGGACCGCTTGAGTTATGTCATTTCCTTTTATATTCGATATCGACGCCTATGGATTGAATAATCGGGCTAACACTCATGTATAAGTTTAAATATGAAAATTGACTAATGAAATTTCGAGTTTTGCTTGTTTGCAGGAATGGCTTACACCGCAATCAATGCTCGCTCTTTTGCCCAAGTTACTAGCCTCCCTGCTGGTGAAGAGGTGGTTTACTTTGGGACTTTCGCAGTCCCTGTTAATGAAGTTAGGGCATTCGAAGCCCCTGCTCCTACTTCAATGAATGAACAGCTGTCCCTCGGGTCCATCACCGAGGAAGAAGCTGAAGATGATGATGAGGAAGCATGCTATTTTCTCACCCCTAAGGGAATGGACGGTAAGACGTTCATTCCACTCTCCAAAACTAGGCGCGCAAGAAGACGCACGTCTAAGAAAGTAAACAAAATCAACCAAATTCCCGTGACCCCTCTGTCGGTCACCAAGAAAAGAAATCTCCAAGCCTACCAGGATGAGTTGGTGGCTCAACCAGCCCTTCCCGTCCGCAACTCATTCTCTCCTCTCAGGAT
>CM022083.1:5369830-5439830 GCA_011114355.1 Carex littledalei | reverse complement strand
GGTTCTCCAAAGTTAGAACCCGTATCGTGGTTATCACCTTGGTGCAAAATGGCGAGGTCGTGAACTCCGCGTCCCCAACCACCATCAGGTATGGTCTGTCATCTGGACGCACCGGGTCACGAGGCCTCGCAAGTCCCCGACCACACCTCACGTCAGATTTCCCCTTGTTTCTCTTTCGCTTCTTCTTGTCAGCCGTCTCTTGAGCTGCCGACTCGTCAAGCTCTCTCCCGCAGGCCTGAAAAGCATCAGGACAGCTACGGAGGGTCCGACGATTCCGGCACCTAATGCTGCCATCATCGGTATACATCTCTTTGTCAAGAGGTCGAGAGGAGCTGTCTCCTGACTGGGGTTGTGATGCTGTCTCAGACCGAGACGGTGACCAGTTAGTATGTGAGTGAGGGGAGCTATCTCCTGACTGGGCAGCAGCTGTCTCGGCCCGAGTCCCGAACTGGGCAGCATCAGTCTCGGCCCGAGTCGGTGAATGGGTAGTAGGTGTCTCGGCCCGAGTCCCGGACTGGTCCGCAGCTGTCTCGGCCAGAGTCGGTTGTGCATCAGCATCACCTGGCTCGGCCCATGTCGGTTGCGCATCAGTAGCTAGCTCGGCCCAAGTCTCGGACTGGGCAGCAGCTGTCTCGGCATCAGCAGCTAGCTCGGCCCAAGTCTCGGACTGGGCAGCAGCTGTCTCGGCATCAGTAGGTTGTGCAGCAGATGTCTGGGGCAGAGTCGGTTGTTCGTCAGCAGCTGGCTCGGCCCGAGTCCCGGACTGGGCAGCAGCTGTCTCAGCATTAGTAAGTTGTGCAGCAACTATCTCGGGCAGAGTCGGTTGTGCGTCAGTTGTCTCGGCCAGAGTCGGTTGGGCAGCAGCTGTCTCGGCCCGAGTCCGGGACTTGGCACGAGGGGGGGAGGACCTGGGCCAAACCACAGTCGGGCCGATACCTCTGTTTCATGAATTGGCGGGGGATCGGGACCCGGTTCATCATCAAGTGGATTTAGCCTCTTCGATCTCCTGACTTCACGGATCACCATTGTGCTCAACTTGTCAGTTTTTCGCTTTTTCCGGGACTGTGCACGAGGATCTGGTTGAGGCGGTGGCAGCTGGACTGGGTGCTCCTTGGTTTGAGCCAGTGACAGAAGGGGGTGGGATGCCTCCAGCAGCGATGACGGTGGTAGTGACGGTTGCTGATTGCATGTTGCGGTTGCGGTTGCGGTTGCGGGTTGCGGTTGCGGTTGCGGGTTGCGGGTGGTGGTTGCGGTTGCAGTTTTGGCCGGCAAGGGTTGCGGTGACAGGGGCGGGGGCGGGGGCGGGGGCGGGGGCGGGGGCATCTGCTGTGACTGGGCAGCAGCTGTCATACTTGGGCTAGGATTTAGCCTCGGGGATTTTCGACGTTGAAGTACAAAAAAATGGGAGCAATCTTCGTCCGTACCATTAGTTTCTGCAACAATTAAAACATAGGGTAAATTTCTTAAATTACGGTCAATACAGTGTCAATTTCTTAGTTGATTTATAAGAGAAAATAAAAATCAAAGGGCAATCAAAGGGCTTCAAACAAAAAGCTAAAGATGCAATTATTGAATTATATTATTATTAGGAAAGAGAAATAGAAGAGAGGAATTTGTAATCTGTATTATTATCTTGAATTCATCTTACAAGAGTGGATCAGCTATTATATAGGCAGTAGCTATTCCTAAGATCACATCTAATTACAAGAGCTGCCATCACTAACTAACTGCACAGTCAACAGTAACTAACACAGTCAACAGTAACTAACTGCAGTGCCTAATTGCCAATATAACCCTATTACAATTAGTAATCAGCAACTAACTAATTGCTCTATTAATTATTGTCAAGAGTATCTCTACCATTGGCGAGGTCTATGTATTCTCATTTGAGACACGATGCATGTATTCTAATTCTCTTAATAAAATGAGATAACATAGTAATCAATTACTATGAAAATTCTACAAGGGTTGATTCGGAATTGGTTTAACAGTACCCTAAAACAGAACCCTAACATAGTAATCAATTATTAAGAAAAGTTGAAGGGTATATAAAAAACAGTACCCTAAAACATATTATGAAAACACAAAGTAATAAACACAAGGGTTGATTTGCATAATTTCCACCGACTGACAGCCAAAATATCTCTGTCCTATTGACAAATTAATAAATTGACATATTTACCCTTGTTCTGAATAGCTCATGCTATGCATAGCTTCTCTCTTCAAATAAATCCTAAGTGTAATTAATTTTTTTATTCTAAACACTAAACCCTTCTATTTCTGTAGAAAAAACAAGCATAGCTCCCTGAAATTGATTTCAACTTAAATCCTCTTAAATTGGGGGATAGATCCCGACAAATTGATTTTAGTTTAAATTGATTTGGGGGATAGAAAGAGGAGTGACATTGTTGGGAGACTGAAACATAAATTCTAAAGCGAAAGATTGAAACCTAATATAGAAATTCTAAAGCGATCTTTTTAGAACAGCCTATTTAGAAACAGAAATTGACATCTCTAAAACAGAGATTGAAACAGAAATTGAATCAAGAAATTGAAACAGCCTATTTAGAAATTCCAAAGCGATCCTTTTTTTAGGGATAATTTCATATATCCTTCAAAACTCTTACGGTTCCTTAGTAAATTAATTTATGAAAACTCTATTTATCTATGCTTTGAAAATAAAAGACAAAATTGCCCTTTGTTCTTTCTCTTGAAGCACAAAAGGTGACTCTCGTGTAATGCAATGGAAAGAAAGAACACCTTTGCTGTGCTCTATAACTGGTCAAAATAAGAGATATCGGGAGCAATGAGCGGAGTGATATGAACTCGAGGTTTAGGCATGTGATGTGCCTTCATTGCCAAATCATCTCTAACTAGATTCTCTTGCCAATTCAATTAAGATTAAAGAAAAAAAATTATTGTGGTCTATCGACCAGCACCATTGCTAGCTGGTATGGTTCTCAAATGGTATGACAAGCCGCTAATTCCTAAAGTGTCGGCATGGGCTAAGTTATCATTTAAATTAAAGTGTCGGCTCTGTTTTAAGTGTTTTATCAACTTAAAAAACTAAAACTGAAATTTACCCTATATACATAGTCCCAACGAGTTCAATTTCTAGAGCTGAAATGAAGTCTCGTGCAATTTCTAGAGCTTTTGTGTAATTTCTAGAAGAGATAAGAGAAATTAAAGACTTGAGGGGTAAATAAGAAACCGTAAGAGTTTTGAAGGGTATATGAAAAATTATCCCTTTTTTTTATTGTGCCATATTAAAACAAAGGGAATAAGTAACATGACATCTCTATTTCTAAACCCTAAACCTAATTTAGAACTGAAAATTAAATCAACAACCTCCATCAGTTCTACATCGAATATTTCTAAACCCTCACTTCTAAACCCTCACTTCTGAACCCTTTTTCTGTGATTCTAACAAGCAACTTTTGTGAAATTAATAAAAAATCCTTTAAACTCTTACGTGTGTCGGACGGATGCTCGGGTTCCATCGCCGCCTTTCTCCGATGTGTGCGGTTCGCCCTTCGATCGAGGCGGCGCAGGTAGTAGGAAGAGAGCTGCGAGGCAGTGCAAAATGGGTGGTTGAGTAAAAGGCTATGACTGAGAGGAAGAATCGCGGGAGCGGCGGGGACGATCGGGTTTCTTCTCCGCTAAGTAGGGTTTTAACACGAAGAGATAGAGGAGAAATCACCGGGTGGGCGTTTGGTATTTCAAAAAGAAGAAATAGAGGAGAGGGCTGGGGTTGGGCGTCTGGTATTTCAAAAAAATGGCCAAGTCCCAGGAATTCAATCACCGACGGTACCGTAATAGGAAATTTTTTACAATTACTGGATCTGGACCGTTCCTTTTAACTTGGTCCGAATCTCAAAGCCCAATAATACGACCCCTCAGTCAGCCCGAATCCCAAACCGGCTGAGAGTTAATCTCAAACCGTAAATAGCTAATTGTAAAAGGGAGTCTTTTACGGTACCGTCGAGGATATGGATTCAAGTCCCAGAGAGGATTCAAAATCTCTCTAAGTCCCAGGGAGCATTTACGCTCTCTACACCTACCAAACTTAGATATCACCTGAGGTACCATAATATTTATTGTTAGATCAGGACCGTATGATTTTAATTGCACGATTTTTAAAGAATCGAGATGATTGAGGGTGCGCCGGATCAACAAATGAATTTTGTGTCACCTCATCGAAATGGTTATCATGCCCAAAACTCTCTAATGGAGGTCTCCATTTCTGGAGTATGACCCTTCATCACCCATCAGACGGCTAGTATAAGCAGACCAACTAATTAGTGTTTTTTGTACAGCAAATAATATGATTAAAATCCTAAATAAATAATCTCTATATTTAAACATACCCTTGGAATATATCTTTTCATTAATTGTTGATATCATATCATTTCATTAATATTTGCCCCTTGAAATTGAGCAAATAATTACGGACCATTCATTTTCGTATCAAAATTCAATGATTGATCTTTATCGAAATGATTCCAAATTAGTTTTTAAATGATCAAGGGCAAATATTGTACGTAACAATAAAATAAAAACCTCTGTTTCAATGTGGCGAAGCTTCGATCCAACGCAAACTAATTGGGGCCATACGATGTTTGTATTTTCCGTCGGCTTGATGGAAAGGTAAATGAACATCAAATCTCATCCAACTTCACTGCAATGCTCTGAATGCGATACTCTTTGATTTGAACGGTTCTGATCGACTGTCAGACAACATACAATTGCGGGTCTTCATTAACTCGTACTACAAGAGTTAATGTTCTATGTTGATACTTAATGGATGTGTGTTATTCATGCAATAAGTATGTTATGCTATATTGTTTTTTTTATACAATTTTTTTTAGTAATTCATAAACATGCTACTTCAGACATTATTGTGTCAATTTCATTTATCAAGTGTGCAAATCATCTCTATTTCTAAATTAAATGTTCACATATCCAATTTATATGTGATTTATTTAACACATCAGTTCTGACTACGAGGAGCGCATGGGTATATAATCACAGGACCTTCCAACATATAAGATAAACCGCATGAAGAGGAAACTGCTCTGTCCATTTAATTTGAAAGAAAATTGTTCTAAGGAAACATTCTCTCTGGATGCATACATGCGTCAATCTTCATAAGATTTAGTCCGGACCGTTCTTTTAACTTAGCACGAATCATAAAACCCATCAATTCGTAAATCTCAAACGCTAGCCCGAATCTCGAAGATAACAGATTATATCTCAAACCGTAAATTAAAGGAAGCCCTAGAGACCCTTCCATTTTTCGGCTTTCCCTCCCAACAGTACGATTTGGGTCGGATAAGCAACACTGCGATTTCAGATTTCCCCCCATTCGCATCATGCTTCCCCCCAAATTTCACCCAGAGATATTTAGGCGGCCGCCCAAATTTTCCTCTCACTTCGACCCTCAATTTCACACTCCTCTCCTCTAATCCGTCAATCTCTCACAACACATCGCCTCTCCTCTAATCCTTGTATTTGGTCTGAGCACCTCGCTACCTCTCCTTCTGGTGGCACATCTCGGTGCATGTCTTGTTTGGAAATCCGAAGAGGGGCGCAAATATCTTCTCCAATACAAACTTATTTGGTAAGTCCCCCCTGAAATACTTTAATTTCATTTCTTTGAGACTGAGATGCTATATGTTGTGTTTTTAGTTGATTTTATTTACATTAACCTCTTCACCTGTTAGGAATTCGATTGTTGTGTTTTTAGTTGATTTTATCCCCCAATGTCACTCCTCCAAATCAATTTCAGGGATCTATCCCCCAATTTAAGAGGATTTTAGTTGAAATTGATTTAAACTAAAATCAATTTAAACTCTTTCTATCCCCCAATGTCACTCCTCTTTCTATCCCCCAAATCAATTTAAACTCCTTCTATTTTGAAATTGGTTTAGGGTTTCATAGCATGCATAGCATGAGAACCCGAACCAATTTAAACTCCTTCTATTTTTGAATTTTGAGGCCATTCAGAAAAAGCTAGACCTCCATTTAATTGCTTTGGAAAATAATTGGTAAGTGTTGATCGATTGGGTTCGGGTTGTTAATTTATTTAAACTCCTTCTATATTTGTAGAAAAAACAAGCATGCATAGCATGGATTCTACAAAACTGATTGGTTTGAAACAGAAATTGATTAATCTAAACTCCTCCTATTTTTGTAGAAAAAACAGAAATGATTGGTTTTAGAAAAAATGATCGGACAAGCATGAAATGGATGCTATGCTTGTTTTGTCATGCTATGCTTGTTTTTTCTATAGAAATAGAAGGGTTTAGTGTTTAGAATAAAAAAATTAATTACACTTACGATTTAATCTAGTCTCCCCCATTCGGTGCGATGTGTGCTTATTAGACACTCTTGTAATTCTAGTCAACTCTGTAACCGAATTAGTTAACAGAGTTAGTTAGATGCTGTTCTATGTTTCATTTAATCACAGCTGATTACATATTGTATCACTGGTTATATATACCAGGTGACTGTAACAATGGATTCAATAATGAAATACAAAATCATTCTATCAATCTCTATTCCTATTATCTCTTTATCTCTCTTTCTCTGATTCCTATCATGGTATCAGAGCCTATCTTCTTCTCTAAATTGCTTCCGCACAGATTTAGAGAGGGGCATATCATATATACTTGTAGGGGCATATCATATATACTAGATATTTTTCTAGTCAACATAATTAATTATCCATTACATACCAGCAGAAATCTATACTTGTCTTGATCGTATCATATATACTAGATATTTTTCATATGTGGATATTCTGTTTTGAGATTGTGATTTTAGCTAGTACTATCAAGCCTTTCAATGCATGTGACTTGTTCGGCCAAAAAATAATAGGTCATTTGATTAATATCTTTGTAATTTTTTACATACCGGTTTGGGGCATAGATAGTTCAGCTCCTAACTAGTCACATTGTGTTAGGATATAATAATAGTTGATATCGGAAAAATTAAACAAATTAATTAATCCACACCATATAAGCATTAATTCATATTCTTTTTTTCCAACCAATTACTATTTCCACTTTTATTCATTTCTTTTGTTTGTTTCTAAATATCACCTGTTAAATACACTAAAAGTTTCTATTAGAATGCCATAAGAGTTATTACCAAATCTGTTAACTTTTTCAATTAATAGTAAGGATTTAATTAGAGACAAAACAAGACAGTGTTTATTGAGGGGTAAAACGGACATTAAAAAGAATTTTTTTCTCTTTGCCCTGAATATTAGAAATTGTGATCTTAAGATAGCGCTCCCCTTTGTTTAGATATCTTAATTTGTCCCTCTGCATCTAAGGGTGATGCTCTAGTATTTTGGTTCTTGTATCTTTTATTTCCAATGATTACTATAGTAATTATTGCTTTTGTAATAACTGTTATCACTACTAGAATTTTCGCTTTCCGCTTGTTAACAACCATGCCAACTGATTAAAAATTTACTAAAAGAACTACTAATATATCTTTTTTAGTTTAGATGCTCATTGTTTATGTAATCAATTAAAATAAATGAACTGTAAATCCACCGACTTATATAAAAAATACCAGCCCATATTTTATCAAATTAACTTGCTGCAGTAGATTTTGATGTTTTTTTTTTGTCTTTTAATCTGTTCAATACGTTAAACTTTTTGTTATCTCTTGAGTTATGGGTGCAGAGATAATTTATAGATATCCATATTAGAGATACACTCAGCTCTTGTAACGGTGTCCCTGTAAACTGTAGTGCTTTGATATCTGGTTCCATACCATACGTAACACATATATGTTTTTTTATTAGAACAACAGCAATGGCTCCAAGGAAGTCTGGTCTTACAAGAGCAACACGTAAAAAGCACTCCAAGAGAAAGTGTACTTCACAGCCAATTCTTGAGGTTGGCGAGGGTTCAAATGCTGACCCTGAAAGAGAAATTACACAACCAGAACCGCCAAAGAAAAAGGGAAGAGGCGCCGGAAAGATCAGAAAGTCAACAGATGTAGTGGAGGACAGACCGATAATCTGGCCAGTTGGGGATTGTGAGTTCACGTGCAATCACCAGTTGGGCGATTGCAAACCAAAGGAAATAACAGCAGCAATCACTAGGTACCCCTTCTAACTTGAGTACTTGAAATTACACAACCAGAACTCGATATATTGTTTTTAGGGATTTTATGCTTCAATCAGTTGCTTTTTTATTTATTCTGTTTTGTCAAGAAATTGGTACAACAACAGTAGTCTCTGGTAAGTTAAAAACAACATATTCTGATGCACTCAAGGTGCTCGAAGAAATGACGAAATCAGAATCTGATGTGAAACAAAAATTTGAGTGCCATCAAGGCCGATGTCAGGTTCAACTTGTAGTGTTATGGTCACAAATCAGGTTCAACTTGTAGTTGCTAGCAAACGGGTTGAATGTACAGCTAGCAACTAAGTGTGACCTAAAGAGATCATGTTTAATATTTGTACATCTTAGGGTTACACTGTTTAAACTTGTAAGTCAATGGCTGATATTTCCGTATTTCTATCACTAGGCTAGCCCTAAATCTCATGCCTGGACCATTGAGAAGCTTCTTCTCATTTGATGACGCCACGAAGAAAAATATTGAGTTCTTGTTTTTGGTACCATATATTGATTTATATTCAATTTTTTTTGGGGGCGAATCTTGGCAGGGGACCTGAGCCAAACATAATTACATGGACAACCCTAACTGGGATTATCAGTTCACCTCTCGTAAAAAAAAACAAGAAGCAAATTACATGAACTAGCAAACCAATAGCACACTACAGTTCACATCTGGTTACAGATAGCTATCCACAGTAGATAGACTTACATTTATCAGTAATAGACTTACTTTTAATAGACTAACTTTTTTTGTTTAAAGAAAAATTTAGATACCGTGAAGTGGAAGATCCCGACCATTGCAGAAATGTTATGGAGGCGATAGCAGCAAAAATGTATAGTTAGGAGCTATACGAGGCCAGGGACATCTGCAGGAAAAAATTTGGCAGAGACATAGAAGCATGGAAAAACCACATTCCCCATTGGTGCCTTGACAACCCTGATCACTCAAAAGAGAGCAATGTTTCTTTTAATATTTATAAACTCGTAAATGCTATCGGTTCGGACTGCAAGCGCACAATCCTTATCGAGTAGTATATGCGAGGTCGATTCACAGGGAATATTGGTTCAGTGCTTCGAGCGATCGAATCACAACCTTTCGAAAGGCTAGATGAAATCTGAAATTTGAGAGATGTTTGTTGATCAATGTAAATTAGGAAACAATTAAAAGTAATTAAAATAAAGATAGAGATGAGAATTCCTAGGGTTTCGGCACACCGTTGCCACTCAATCCGTCTTGACAATATATTCCTGTTGCGTCTGATTTCCTGTTGTTGTTTTATGAAAGATAACTACATAGGTCACTGCGATTTATGTTACGCCAGAATGACAGATCTTTCATCGAGACTCTACTCAGGACAATGCGATTTATCTTACGCAACTATCGGGTCTCTTATCTCCCAAATTACTACACAGATCACTGCGATTTACCTTACGCAAATGATGGAATTTGGTCATGCGTTTTGTTGTTCTGGTTTATGGCTTCCCCGCGAAGGTTTTCTTCACATAAACCTAATAGATCTCAACGAGGCTAACTCATCCAAATAGTTCTTTCGAGTTATTAAAGCACTGTCACTACCCTAATGAACTCAAACTAGATCATTGAAATTAGGTGAAGAGATAGTAAATCACAAAAGCATATTCGATACAACAACAAGAAATCATAATCAACAGAAATATATATATCAAAACATCAAGAGTAACAAGGTTTACTGCCTAGCCCTAAGAAAAGGAACTTAGCCGCGGAACGGCATGGTTACAATCACTCCTCTCTTCTCTCTTTAATCAAATCTAGCCCTAATTACCAAGATATCTATTCCCTCTGTCCAGGGGCCTTTTATAGGAGTGTAGGGACGTCTGGAGTTGATTGGAAGCCAAGGAATCAATCTGGAAACAACTGTCGGCAGTTATTTCCCAAGAGGCGCCTTCGGTTACGGACCGTATCAAGGTGATACGGTCCGTAATGGGACCTTGGCAGTTATGGTTGTAACTTCCTGCGCTATCTTCTGAGCCTGTGCTATGCCTGGTCCGTATTAACCAATACGGGCCGTAACAGAGTCTTAGTCGATAAGCGTTGCTGATCCGATTGACCCGATTCTAGCTCCATTTGATGTAGAATAGTCCCAAAACCTGTTTTCTGCAGTAAAACTTAAAGAAGGGTGACAGTAGCCTTTTTCTCTAAATAATTAAACATAAGTGTGAGAAAATATGTAAAACCTAAGCCAAAACCCTACGTAAATCATCATCATTTTGACTCTGATCACGCCTCCCAACTTGAATTGTTGCTTGTCCCCAAGCAACGACATCCCAACTGGTCAAAGATCCGGTCTAGGTTAAACCATACAATCTCAAGGACTTGTTTAAAAATTCAATTAGGACTTAGGTTTGGTACAATTGGCATGACAATAAAAATTTAGAACTATAAAATATTAATGATCTCTCCCTTGAACAATTTATTCACCCCATGATTGACCTTATTATGCTAACCCTAGAAAAATTATTATCGAACAATCTAATCCACAAATATCCTTAAAATTGAGAGTAATAATTTCCCCTTCGATTATAAATCGATCCCTTCCAACCAATAGAAATTCTAATGATATAAATTTTGATTTTCCTTCCCAATTGATTGGGGCAAAGTATGACAACTAAGTGTGTTGGTACTTGTGACTATTTTTTCTAAAATTAAATATGTACAAAAATTAAAATTTGGGAGGTTTTCTCGAGCCTATTGGTAACCAGTCTTGCGTAGGCACCCGTACTCTTTTTATCCTCCATCTTTTATTCTATTTTTTTCTTTTTCTACATTTTTCTATTTTTTTGGGTTTTTCTCTTTTTTCGATTTTTTTTGTATTTTTCTGAAAAATAAAAAAATAACATTTTTTTTTTTTTGTGTCACAAGCACCATGATTACACACAATTTCAAGTATTCATTCATACAAGAAATTATTGCATAGTTTCGCTAGGGGTCTATCTATAATAAATGGGTATTCTAAAACACTATCAAATTTAAAAGACTTTGCAAACATAAATTACTCAAAATAAAAATTCTAGGTTTTGCAATTTTTGATCAACTCTCATGGTTAGCAATTAATTGTTCACTTTGAAATTACTAATAATTAAAATTCTGAATTTTTGGTATCATAGCCAATTGTCTAAACCTTAGCCTAATTAAAATTTTAAAACAATTCCTATTTGATTAACCTACTCCTAAGGAAAAATAGAAATGCAAGCTAGCTAAAAAGCTCAATCTAATCATTCTAGGATTTTCGGTAAAGCCTCCAACCCTAGTCAAAAATTGAGTAAAACTACTAGCATCTAAGAATGAAAAATTTGAGTAAAACTACTAGCATCTAAGAATGAAAAATTTTAAAGATAAAACTACTGCACCTCAATCCTGAGGTGGTGGAGGTGGTGGATGCTGGATCTCCTCGTAGAATGATGGGTTGAAGAGTCCGTATGGTGGTGGATGATACGGTAAACCGGTGGTGAGGTCATGCTGGTAGTACTGCTGTGATAAATGGCGGACCTGTCGTGCCTCCCGCCTGTTGTTGGCAGCATTCCCTCGCAGCTCGTCCATATCCTGACGAACCTGACCTACAGAGTGACGTGTCGCGTCATACTGCTGGTCAAGTCGGCCATAGGTGGTCCTAGTGTCGATGGAGAACCTCTCCATGTTGGCGTTGACGCTCCGGACAGCTTGTAGAACCCGGTTGTATCCATTCTGAGGGGCATCAGATGGTCCCGCCCCTTGTCGCGCTGCTTCTGCTGCTAGCACCTCTTGCCGAGCCCTGTGCTCATGTGCCGCCATTTCTTGCATGTATGCGGCGGCTGCTGCAGTCGCGACCCTATCCTCTTCCTCAGCCTCGGCCTCTAAGGCCTCGAAGTCGACCTCATCATCGCTTTCTTGAGCGGCCTGTCTTCCTTTGGGCTCCACATGCTTCCATTTTGCTTGGTTTTTGAGAGGTAGCGGTTTGCAAGGCATTTGAACCCTCCTGTTTTCAATGTGGTAGATGTATGGCTCGGGAGGTCTGCCGCTAATCATTCTCATGGCAGTAAGGCAGTTGATGTCTAGAAATTTAATTCCGGTGCCTTCTTTTAGAAAATCCACCTCAATGCTGAGTTGTTGAGCGAGGATTGTTGCAATGGCACCGATGGAGATGTTTCCTCTGCCTCTTTTGTTCGTTCCGATTGAATGGATGTGGTTACAGAGAAAGTGGCCGATGTGCGGAGGTTCTTCTGGTGTGATGAGCATGCACTTGAGAATGTACAGCTCGGGGAAGGTGACTTTCGCACATGTTTCACCTCGAGCGAAGAGAGAGTTGCTGAGAGCAGCCTGCATGTACCGGAGTACTGGATGGACAATGTGGCTAGCGACTCTCGTGTCACTGATGCGATCATTGGTGATCAGCTTCCAAAAATTCCGGTCATCATTGTATGCCTGTACGCCCTCATCCTTGAAGCCAAAGATGTCGCAAAAGTCGCTCATGGACATCTCCTGCCCTATGTTCATCAGTTGAAACTTGATTATATCATTTTCGGATGAGAAGGTGGCAATGAACTCACGGGTGAGGTCGTCATAGACCGGGACATCCACCAGCTTGTTGAGGAAGTCCCAGATGTGAACCCTCTTGGCTAGGGTTTTGAATTGAGCGAGGAGGCCGAGCTCTTGAAGAGTTTCGATATGAATGGCTTTGTGATTTTTGATCGTGTTGTCCTCCAATCTCTCGAAGATCCTGGCATGTGCTCTGGAGGTGAATTTTATGTCTAGGGGGTTATGTTGCGGCTCCTCCATTGGTCGTGGCTCGTTTTGAGGAGGGGATTCCGGCAATTCTTCTCGCTCGGGGCTTTGTTCGGGCGATTGTGGATTTTGTGAAGAAGACTCTCCCCTCTTCTTTTTGCCCAGTCCTGTCAAAGCTTTAAGAAGACCACGTGTTTTCGGGGCCATTTTTAGATTTTAATCTCCTCTGTTACGGGCCGTATTGGGTCAATACGGGGTGGTTACGGACCCGTGTGCTGGTGAAGTTTGACAAGGACAGGACTTAATACGGACCGTATTGACGGATACGGACCGTATTGGACTGATACTGGTCTGGCGAGAAACCGAGAAAACCTAATTTTTTTTTTTTTTTTTTGTTGTTTTTCGAGATTTTTGGTTCTAAACTAAATTTAAAACAAAGAACACACTAAAAACTAAATTACAAAAAAAAGGTGAAAGACTAATTTAAAGAAATTGAAACAAAATCGAAAAACAGGAGAGAAATGGGGGAAGAACCGAAAAATGGTGGAGGTTGGTGCCTTTGGTGGATACGGGTCGGAGTCGGCGCGGATTGGAGGTTTAGCGGTAGCGCGAGAGGTGGTTGAGGCGATCTCCTTGGTGGCCGGCGGTGTATTGCGAGGTTGGCTCGGGTTTTTGCAAGAAGATGGAGAGGGAGGAGAAGAAGAAGGAAGAGAAGTAGAGGAGGAAGAGGAGAGGAGAGAAACGGGATAGAGTGCTCAAAAATAGAAAATTCTTATTTTGAACGGTTACCCAACTTCGCACCTCTTCGTTAACGGGTTTCAATTTCGCAGATCGGTTTTTATTACGGATCGTATTGGCTGATACAGTCCGTATTTGATCCAGAAGTTCAAATCCCGATAACTTCCAACTCTTCTTCGAATACGGTTCGTATTGGCTGATACGTACCGTATTAGCTACTGTCTTCTTTTTCTCTTGGACCTCTGATCCGAATTCACTGTCCCAGACCGTATTGGCTGATACGGTCAGTAACAGAGAATATTTTCTTGACTTTTCCAATGTTTTAACCGAGCCCTTCCTCTAGCATGTTAACCTGGTCATAGAAAAATGAGTGAATGTGATTCGTTCCCCAGTTAAAGTCCTAATTAAACTGAAAATAAATAATTATGCGGAAATATAAAATGGCCTTGGGTTGCCTCCCAAGAAGCGCTTGTTTTAAGTCATTAGCTTGACTTTGTGTCGAATCAGTTTCTTCCAGATACCCTCCCGTCAATGCAAGCGGGTTGCTTGTCGGGTGGTTCGCCGTCAGCGTCATTTGTGGTTTCATCATCACTGTCCCTGAAGAGGTCGGTTTGTGTTTGAGGTCCGGGGTCGAATGCCAGACTTACACCGAGTACTGCTTCAACCTCGTCCAGTCTTTGAGAAATTGCATCGAGTTCTTCGCGTAGGTTTCTGATTAGTGCTATGGCTAAGAGAGAATAGTTTCTATGGGTTGCGATGTTTGGACTTCTGTTCAGATCATCGGTTTGTGTTGTCACGGAGGTCGGATGGACCTGACTGTTGTCTTGCACAATAAACAGTCTTTCTACTTCTTCTTCGTGTGCCATTTCTTCGATGTCTCCAATTTCATCCATTCGCAATTCATCATTGCCATCCTCATCCATTGTTTCCAAATTATAGACAAGACTTATGTCAGGAGGTACTTTAACCTCATTCATGCTGAAGATCATTTTGTTCTCGCCAACATTGAGTGAGATTTTTCCATTTCTAACATCGATCATTGCCCCACATGTGGCGAGGAATGGCCTTCCAAGGATGATAGGAATATGCTCATCTTCTTCCATATCAATTACCACAAAATCTGCTGGTATCCAAAATTTACCGACTTTGATTGGGATATCACGCAACATTCCTTCAGGATATCGAATTGATCGGTCAGCCAGTTGCAATGAGATCCGTGTTGGTGATAGGTCTCCACATTCCAATCTGTCAAATACTGCCTTAGGCATCAGACTCACACTTGCTCCCAGATCACATAAAGCTCTCTTAAAATCGGTTGTGCCAATGGTGCATGGTATTGAGAAACTTCCTGGATCTTTCAACTTTATCGGTAATTTGCTTTGCACGAGCGCACTGCATTCCGGATTGAGTGGAACTGTTGAGAGTTCTTGGAGTCTACTTCGATTTGAAAGATCCTCCTTCAGAATTTTAGCATACGAGGGTATGCTCGCAATTGTTTCAGTGAAGGGGATTGTGACATGTAGTTGCTTGAGTGTCTCCTTGAATCTCGCGAGTTGCTGTTCTTCCTTGTGCTTGACAGGCCTTGGAGGGAATGGCAGAGGTGGCTTGTAGGGCGGTGGTGAAATGTATTCAGGTTCGGGTTGTCGCTTGTCTCCACCTACGGTGTCATTCTGCTCCAGGGTAAGGTCTGTCTGTAGTTCGAATACGGGCTGCTCTGGTAGTTGCGGCTCGTACTCTTCTGAATGCAATAGCTCCGCATGCATCTTATCGGAAGTTTGATTAGGCATGGGAGATCCCTGATAAGCTGTACTGCTCCTTAGTGTTATGCTCTTGCAAGTCTCTCTTGGGTTTTCTTCCGGTTGGCCCGGAAATTTGCCTTTTCCACGTGCGATACTAGAGAGTTCTCTTGCCATCTTAGAGACATTGTCTTCTAAGTCTTTGTTGCGGTTTGTTAAGGATTCAATCTTTTGTGCGATTTCGGCGTTAGCCTTATCCTGCTTCTTTAGAAGTCTCTCCATTAAGGATGTGATGTCAGGTTGTTGTGGTTGGTTGTGTTGCCTTGGTTGGTAATTCGGTTGAGAATTGTTGTATCTTGGCTGAAAATTGGATTGTGGTTGGTAGTTCTGTTGAGGTGCAGCAGGCCTTTGGTTGTTTGCGTATGAGAAATTCGGATGATTTCGGTTGTTTGGATGGTATGTGTTGTAGGCGGGCTGAGGTCGAAAGCTGTTATCAATTGCATTTGCTTGCTCTATGTCTTCCTCAGGTTCCGTCACATTCATACATTCGGTCATCTCATGCGCTCCTCCGCAGTAGCCACATGCTGTTGCGGCATTGACTGCTGCTACCGTTCGCTGCTTGGTCTGCTTGTTAACTGCCATTTGCAAAGCATCAATCTTTGCGCTCAGCATGGAGATATCATCTACTCGGTGCATGCCAGGTGTTGGCGCTGGCTTCTTTCGCTCAGGGATCCAGTAGTGTTGGTTGATTGCAATCTCTTCAATTAGGTTGTAAGCCTCGTCAGGTTCCTTGTTCATGATTGCTCCTCCTGCAGAAGCATCAATAGACAACCTATCCGTAGGGTTTAGACCATTATAAAAAGTTTGGACAATCAGCCATCTTTCTAGACCATGATGTGGACAACACCTTAACATATCCTTATATCTATCCCATGCCTCACACAATGTTTCACCATCCCTTTGTTCAAAATTAGTAATTGCATTTCTAAACCTTGAAGTTTTGGATGGTGGAAAATATTTTGCAATAAACATATTAAACAATTGGTCCCAAGTTTGAATGGAATTGGCCGGTAAAGAAAACAACCATGCTCTTGCTTTATCTTTTAATGAGAATTGAAATAGCCTTAGCCTGATTGCTTCATCGGTAACTCCGTTGATCTTTATCGTCTCGCATATCCCTAGGAAAATTGACAAATGAAGATGTGGATCTTCATGTGGCAATCCTCCAAATTGCTGTTGCGAAACCATATTTATAAGAGCAGGTTTGATCTCAAAATTACGGTTTGTAACAGTTGGCGGGTTTATACTAGAATTAGGATCATTCGCGCGCGGTACGCAATAGTCTCTTAGAAGTTTGGGTCTTGCTGCATTGTGAACTTCATTATCACCATTGTCTTGTCTTCCATTGTTAATCGGTTCGTTCGGTGGGATATTCATGTTGATCGAATCTGAGTCCTCTTCGCTTTCAGAATTACTTGATGAAGAACTATGATTGGTTCTTATCGGTGATGTGGAAGCGAATTGTCCTCTCCTACTAGCAATCCTCTCGGATCTTCGTACGGATGATTCGGCCAGCGTGCAGTTTCCTAAAAAGAAAAGAAAATCTGAAAATTAAACTAAAAATTGAAAATAAAAAGAAAATAAAAAAAGAAAAACGAAATTAAAAAAATAAAAGAAAAATGAAAATAAAGAAAGTAAAAAGAAATCTAGGCGTTTCTAATTAATTGGATTCAATGGTCAAAGCAAGGGCGTCTTTCGAGGCCTTGCACAATGAACCGTTATTCCCCGGCAACGGCGCCAAAAAGCTTGATCACTCAAAAGAGAGCAATGTTTCTTTTAATATTTATAAACTCGTAAATGCTATCGGTTCGGACTGCAAGCGCACAATCCTTATCGAGTAGTATATGCGAGGTCGATCCACAGGGAATATTGGTTCAGTGCTTCGAGCGATCGAATCACAACCTTTCGAAAGGCTAGATGAAATCTGAAATTTGAGAGATGTTTGTTGATCAATGTAAATTAGGAAACAATTAAAAGTAATTAAAATAAAGATAGAGATGAGAATTCCTAGGGTTTCGGCACACCGTTGCCACTCAATCCGTCTTGACAATATATTCCTGTTGCGTCTGATTTCCTGTTGTTGTTTTATGAAAGATAACTACATAGGTCACTGCGATTTATGTTACGCCAGAATGACAGATCTTTCATCGAGACTCTACTCAGGACAATGCGATTTATCTTACGCAACTATCGGGTCTCTTATCTCCCAAATTACTACACAGATCACTGCGATTTACCTTACGCAAATGATGGAATTTGGTCATGCGTTTTGTTGTTCTGGTTTATGGCTTCCCCGCGAAGGTTTTCTTCACATAAACCTAATAGATCTCAACGAGGCTAACTCATCCAAATAGTTCTTTCGAGTTATTAAAGCACTGTCACTACCCTAATGAACTCAAACTAGATCATTGAAATTAGGTGAAGAGATAGTAAATCACAAAAGCATATTCGATACAACAACAAGAAATCATAATCAACAGAAATATATATATCAAAACATCAAGAGTAACAAGGTTTACTGCCTAGCCCTAAGAAAAGGAACTTAGCCGCGGAACGGCATGGTTACAATCACTCCTCTCTTCTCTCTTTAATCAAATCTAACCCTAATTACCCAGATATCTATTCCCTCTGTCCAGGGGCCTTTTATAGGAGTGTAGGGACGTCTGGAGTTGATTGGAAGCCAAGGAATCAATCTGGAAACAGCTGTCGGCAGTTATTTCCCAAGAGGCGCCTTCGGTTACGGACCGTATCAAGGTGATACGGTCCGTAATGGGACCTTGGCAGTTATGGTTGTAACTTCCTGCGCTATCTTCTGAGCCTGTGCTATGCCTGGTCCGTATTAACCAATACGGGCCGTAACAGAGTCTTAGTCGATAAGCGTTGCTGATCCGATTGACCCGATTCTAGCTCCATTTGATGTAGAATAGTCCCAAAACCTGTTTTCTGCAATAAAACTTAAAGAAGGGTGACAGTAGCCTTTTTCTCTAAATAATTAAACATAAGTGTGAGAAAATATGTAAAACCTAAGCCAAAACCCTACGTAAATCATCATCATTTTGACTCTGATCAAACCCCAACTGGCACGGTTTGTGTGATATTTTTTTCACAGAGGACTGGCAAGATTTGAGTAAAAAAAACCTAGTAAACCGCACAAAGTCGGGACTGTTGGTTGCCAATCACTGTGGATCAGCCAGCTCACACCAGCATTTTGGCAAATTGGTCAGTTTCATCAAATATAATGTTCCCAAATTAACAATATTTGTAAGTTATGGATTCATCTGACCTTTATGAATATTTGTTTTATTCCTTTTCATGTGTAGAAAAAATTAAACAATGTAAAAGAGCCATCGATGGGGGAACTTTACCTCCATACTCATAGTCGTCGACAAGATGGGAAATCACCGGTGGTCATCCAAATACAGTCTACCATGACGGCCGGGTCGGAACCTAATGAAAACACTGATGTTAATGGGCTTCCAGATCCAAGTACCGAGGAGCCTACCACACTGGTTCCAGATTATGATATGCACTCCTTGCATTTTACCAACTCGGAGGCAAAAAAACTTTATGTAAGTTGTATTATTTACATTAATGTTCATTTATTATTACCGTAGTGCATAACAAGGTCACAATAAATATAATTTAGCAACTATGTTGTGAGCTTATGTGGCCTATATTTGTTGTCAGTTGACACCATGGGTAGGGTGTTCAAATGGTTCAGTTTATTTGGTTTTAAATAGAACCAAAAAGTGATGCCATGGGTAGGGGTCAAGGGCGGATCCATAAAGGCCCAGGGGTAGGCAAGTGCCTACCCCTGAATTTGAATTTTTTTTAAAGTCCAGTACAATTCTACACATGTTCCTACCCCTGGCCCGGAAATTATACGGCCCAGTCAAGATAACTAAGTGGGTTCTGGTCATTTGAGTTTTACTTTTATTCAATGTCCGTAGGAATAATTTCATTCATAAATCAAAATTTCACTACAAGAAAGGTAACAGGGCAACATTATACCAGTTCCTTGTCTGCCACTGTTTTACTGCAACAGAAAAGAAATTAAACTGGGAAATTAAAAACAGCTTAGAAATAACACCTATTTTGTTTAGCCTAAGGTGATTTAAAATTGGATTGGGTTGATTAAAGCATCTACTCAGTGGTGAAGAAGCGCCCATCCAACGATCTTCCATTTCTATCCCTTGCACGAAGGAATCAGTTAGCATACCCGATTAGTTAATGGGTTTGAACCCGATTAAACATATGAGTGTTAGTGAATGAGTAAAATAAGTAAATAGAATTAGTAAACAGTGATCATATATATATGCATAAGTACACTAGATATTCATTGTCCTTTTTAGGCAAAAACACAAATAGGACATAATATAGGGACCCAAGTTTAAATTTCTCATTTACTGTTCTGACAAGGTCCCATATAGCTACTGAGAATGAATTCTGATAAAAAAACAAGTGCTGATATTTACGTCCCTCTATCCATATATGTAACAACTAAGATGAAAATACTGTTCTTGATGCCTTTCTAATATGAATTTTATGGTTTCTAATATGTTGGAACTGATAGGAAAAAGTGAAGGACATGGCGGCTGATCAGGCCACTTCTGACATGGACGAGAGCACCATGTTTCTGACAGCTGTTGGTGGATCAAGGCACGGTAGGGTGCGGGGATTTGGAAGCATGCTTCACGACAAGGTGCCAACAGCAACCACCCGAGCCAGGCAGAAACACACAGCTTCTTCTGTCTCTGGTTTGACAAACAATGAAGGGCAGAGAATCCAAACCCGCGAAGAACTGGAAATGCTCTTAGCTGACCATGATCGTCGTCTTGATGAGGAAAGGGCCGTGAGGGAGAGAAAACTGGCAACTTATGACTTATACTTCAGTCAATTATTCACTATGTATGGGGCGCAAATGCCTACTCCACAGGTAATTAACTAATCAATTTTGTAGTTAATTTATGGTTATAAATTTGGTTGTGTTGACAGATTTTGATATGACACTGCTGTTGGCACCATTTGTTGTCTTTGCTGTTGAGATATAGCAATATACTAACATTACCTCATGTGCATTTTTTAATTTTAGTCTTTGGCAAACGGTTCTGGAACTCAACTCGGTGTTGTTCCTGTAATTCCTTCTCTTCATGTCACACTTTAAATTTTACAAAACTTAATGATGTATATTTTATTCATCTTCCATTTTGTGATCTACGGATTATAACAATGCTTGCATTTTATATGTTTAGGGTCAAGGGCTTACCAATCAACCATCTCATGGAGGAGCTTCACTTGTGCAAATGCCCATTCCCCAGGTAATGAGTTATATAATGTTGCTTTGAGATTTAACTTATGAAAACCCGCTAAATGAGGGTTCATGTAGCTATTGGCTTTAAGTATGAGAAAACACAGTAAAAGCTTAGTTGACTAGCTAGGGGGTAGTCAATGTACAACGCCAAATTCAATTATCAAGTGGGATTAAGGGCATTTATAGGTTAAACTATTCATATGTTAAACTACTGAAGCACAGTACTAATAAGTTAAACTCTTATGTTGTCAGTTCACCAACAGGTTTATATAAGATGTATTAGTTTTTGTGCGAAACCATCAATAATTTGTATTGCCTGTGACATAATACCCACAAATCATTTCTCAAAGGTGCATTATTTTTTTATTGAAAGAAAACAATGATACACCAACATAGTTTTATGGAAACCGGATTCGAAATTATTTTTCAACTCCATTGCAATTGTCAGCTTGCTGAAATTGGGTTGATCTCAGTAGTGTCTTTTATTTCCAGCTATTTAGAGTTCTTATGATCATTTCAATAGAATGTTTCCTTTTATTTTCATCTATTTAGCGTTTTGTCTTTTTACTCTAGAGGGCATGTCTTGTACTGGTAATGTTCTGGTAACCATCATGTGGTATACATAGGGTGTTCTTATAATTGTTTTGTAAGCGCGATAGGGTGTTCTTAAAATTGTGCTTATTTTTGCACGTCTTCATCAATGTTTGACACTTCTTTGTTACATAGTTTATATCTTCTTTGTTTCACACTTCTCTGTTTCTATGTGGTATAATAGGGTCGTGCTTTTCCTATGCAACAAAACCAGGGAGGTAGTTTCCAAGAACTACTAAATCAAACTCAAGCTGGAAATGATGACAATACAAGGGGTGAGGATGATATGAGCCAATGGTTCGGGCAGTCCACCTTCCACGTGAACCAGCGTTAGCTTCTAATGCGCAAAAGTGCACATTTTTTGGTTAATTTACAAGTTCTAACATATGACAACTGGAATGGAACCTTATTTTGTGAATTTTTGTTAACTCATAGTGGGTATATATTTTGGGTATATATATTGTCAATGATGCAAATGTATAGTTTTGTTGTTGTAATTGGGGTTTGCAAATTTAGGGAGAAAGGGCATGATGATTATACTATGTTCATGCTTTAAAGTTATTAAATGCTATCGATCCATTTACGAATGTGTTTTCCATCTATTTACATGTTTTTTTTATGTTTATCTGGTTCAATGTTAAATGGGGAATGTATGGGAGTACCTAATTGGTACAGGGAGGATTGTAGGATGAGGGCCTACAGATACTTTTCCATCCAGGTTATTATTTCCATGGGTATATCTTTGGAAATTAAAAATAAAATTCCCATGGAAATAAATCTGGTGGGCCCACATACAACAACCGAATTGAAAATAATGTTCCCTTGGAAATACTGGGGTGGGTCCCACGTACGCTGCCCTTGGAAATAACATGTGGGCCCCACTATCGCTTGCCTCGGAAATACTGAGGTGGGTCCCAGGTACACTGCCCTTGGAAATAAACAGGTGGGCCCCATGCTCCCTTGCCGTTGGAAATACTGGGGTGGGTCCCACGTACTCTGCCCTTGGAAATGCTCTGGAGGGTCCCACAGACGCTGCCGTTGGAAATAACCAGGTGGGCCCCGCATTTGCTGGCGTTGGAAATACTCGGGTGGGGACCACTTGCGCGTCGAAGGAAATACTTAGGTGGGTCCCACGTTCTCTGCCGATGGAAATACTCCAGACAGTGTCCGAGTGTGGAAGTATTTCCGTGCGCCCTTTTTCCAACTGTAAGCGCACGGAAATACTCATTTCTGAGTATTTCCAACGGCGTGGACGGAAATAAGGGCTATTTCCATCGAGGGTTGTTGCGACGGTAGTATTTCCGACGGTAGCGCACGGAAATGAAGATTTTAGGGCTTCTTCCGACGGTACGCCCATGGAAAAGGTGATTTCCTGCCGTTGGAAGAAGCGGAAATTCTAGTAGTGATTTATGTGAAGAAAACCTTAGCAGGGAAACCATAAATTGGAACAACAAAACGCGAAACCAAGTTCTGTCATTTGCGTAAGATAAATCGCAGTGTCCTATGTAGCAATTTGTGTATTTAGAGATCTGTCATTTGTGTAAGATAACTCGTAATGTCCTATGTAGTATCTCAATTGAAAATTTGTCTTTTGCGTAAGATAACTCGCAGTGTCCCATGTAGTGTCTTCCATAAAACAACAACAGGAAATCAGACCCGACAGAAGTGGAATATCAAAGAGGATTGTCTAGCCTTTCGAAAGATTGTGATTTGATCGCTCAAAATTCTAAACCAATATTTCCTGTGGATCGACCTCGATTATACTACTCGATAGGATTGTGTGCTTACAATCCGAACCGATAGCATTTCTAAGTTTACAAATTTTAAAAGATAACATCGCTCACTTTTGGGTGATCAATATTCAATTTTTCAAAAAAAAATCATCAAAAGTACCAACACACTTAGTTATCATACTTTGCTCCAATCAATTAGGAAGGAAAATCAAAATTCATATCATTAAAATTCCTATTGATTGGAAGGGATCCGTTTATAATCAAAGGAGAAATTAATACTCTCAAATTTAGGGATATTTGTGAAGAATTGTTCGATAATAATTTTTCTAAGGAATGCACAATGAGATCAATCATGAGGTGAATAAATTGTTCAAGGGAGAGGCCATGAATATTTTGAAGTTTTAAATTTTTAATGTCATGTCAATTGTACCAAGTCCAAGTTCTAGTTTAATTTAAAGCAAGTCCTTAAGATTGTATGGTTTAACCTAGACCGGACCTTTGACTAGCTAGGATGTCGTTGCCTGAGGACAAGCAACAATTCAAGTTAGGAGGCGTGATCAGAGTCAAAATGATGATGAATTACGTAGGAATTTGGCTTAGATTTTGCATATTATCTCACAAGTATGTTTAATTAATTAGAAAAAAAGGCTACTGTCACCCTTCTCTATGTTTTATCGCAGGAGACATGTTTTGGGACTATTTCACATCAAATGGAGCAAAAATCAGGTCATTATATCGTCTGCTTAATTGTCTAGGTTTCGAGTAAACGGACGTAATGAAATAACCAATGATTTCACAAACTGTTATGTAGTATTGTCAAGAATACACCGTTGTCATTTGTCATCATTTTATTTTCACCGTTATAACAAATCATTTCGCGTACCCTTCTGGTAGCTCTACACATTTTTAAATTGTTTCAGATTTAAGTTATCTAGATACGCCATTTATACCCGAATAACACAGTTAAGGTAGCACATCATTTAATTAAAATTTTAAATATATAATTTTTGCCAGATAAGGTCTAAAGTTCGTTCCGGTACCAACAGGTATATATAAAGTTCTGCCAGTGTATCGTGGAGTCGCAAAGATCTAGAACAGCTACACGCGAACCATAAATGCCAACTGCCACCAGCCAACTGCTCATTTGTATTTAATTAATTCATTAGTCAAGTTCACATGACATATCTATACCCAGATGCTCATGTGTACTAAACAACAATTAATATATAAGAAATGATTAAATAACTGTGTTGTTGGACGAGGAAACCATATTTCACAAGTCTCTTTTTTCTTGCATGAGATTTCGCAATCCGAAAGCACGAAGCCAAGAACCATTGTCTTTAGAGAATTTTTTATTCATAAAAATTATTAAAAAATAAACCCTTGCAATATTTGAGACAATAATTAAAAATATCCGAAAAAATTTCATGTCAAGTTTACCTAAATGTGTGAGTATGCTTCAGTCCTTTTGCATCTCTATTTGGAAATTTTTGTGCATAAATAAATCCCTCATAGTGACGACGTTATGAACATTCTCATTGACCACGAAAAAAAAAAAGAATTATCGACGATGGTTAACACCCACTGCAATGCGAGCAATTATCCATGATAAAACACAAATTCTAGTAATGGGTACAGATAAAAAAAGCAAAATAAAACACACGCCTCAAGTATAATTTAATATATACACTACTATATAAGTGGGGTCTTTTATTGGGTTAAAACTGGATTTAATAACGGATTTCCTACCAATAGAGACCAACTAGAAGAAGCAATAATTATTGAAGCGGTTCCATACCAGTAGTAGATTAATCATCTTCCATCGGTACAATGCACCTTACCGATAGGACAATTACACTTCGTATGTACCGAAAGAGGGAATTTGATTCTCCAATCGGTACTCTATCATATACTGATGAAAGGTGGTATTTGTTTTGGGAATTTCATTTTTAAAATAGCCAGCCCCCCAATTTTGCTAGCCACATTAATCATAAACAAGAATAGATACATAAACCAACAGAGACCATCATAAAATACATTCAACAAGTAAATTTTACTATTTAACTATTTACTATCAGAAAACATACACATCTTCATAAACAAAAGAAGAAGGCGTACACATCTCCATGAACAAAAGAAGAAGACGTACACATCTACATAAACAAATATCAAGCCTAAGGACAATACATTTGTAGCTAGCGACGATCCCTTATCTTCCGGAACCTAAGGTTGCGGCATGATGTCGCAGTCGCTAGTGGCTTGTTTCTCTTCTTGGAACGGGGTTTGGTTGTTGCTTGACTACTAGGTTGAGAGGGAGACAAATTTGGCAAAAATCTACTTTCATCAGTAGCAATAAATCCTGCATGGATTTCCCACACCCAGTGTAGTGGTTCATCCTTCACCTTGGAAGTAGGCATGGACTGTTTAGATGTCATTAACCTAACCTATAACAAAAAAATGATTAAAAGACTTATTTGAGTAAAAATCTAATCATAAAATAAGAAAAAGCTTAATCTTGAAATATGTACATGTAGAAATAGTCTAAATTTCAACAATAAGCAATACAGGTTAGGATTGTCAATGACTTCACACCATACTATTAGTACCAAGGGTTGTCAGCTACATGGACAACTGAACAAAAACCCTACCTAGTTCAACCTCACGATCCGCAAGAGCAAGAGAAAGAGAGACTGAGAGATTCTCAAGAGTAAAAGGGGAAAAAGATCAAGCAGGCGGCACCTAAACCTTAACCGATAGAAGAAGGAAGAAGTAGGTTGACAAACCTAATCAATATTATATTGGTACCATGTTTGGAACCGATAGAAGAACTCCCAGAGACTCTTCTATCAATTGCTTCTACATAACTGATAAAAGAAGCTCTCTTCGATAGAAGAAAGTCGGGTACCTCTCCTATCGATTTCTTAGGGCACAACCGATAGAAGAATGTTTCAACTTATTTACTAACTTGCCACAACACGTTTAATCTATCGGTTTCAGACAATGATCGGTTCCCAACATTAGAAAATGGACGTTACGAGAGGTCATTTCTGTAGTATTGAATTATAATTACCACCTTCGACGGGCAATAGAAAAGGGGATGATTGCAAAATTATAGCATTCTCGTACAGTATTTTTTATTATTCTTGTTATTGCACGCACACAGTGAAAATAATATTTAATTTTGTCTCCTCACAAATTGAAAAGACGAAAAATAATATGTTAACCACAACAAAAGATGAAATACCCAAGGAGAGTTATCTGATGGCATCAGTTTCGTTTTTCAAAATTATTATACCCTTTCAACCAAATTGATATTCATTTAATAAAAATCGCTTCCATAAAATTTGGCCGTTACATAGCAGCTGGATCCATGCAGTGGAGTGGTAAAGTTTCAATTAATTAGTCAATTGATTTATTCAAAAAAATTAATTAGTCAACTGAAACAAACATGTCATATGACAAATAATATTAAAAAATAATATCACACGTTGAATCAGTTGTGAAGCTCAATAATTCTACCTAATCGTGGGGGAGCAACAGTTATATTTTATTTGTTGAGCAAGGCTAGGACTAGCCAGGAGACAAGGAGAGAGAAAGAGAGAGATCTACTTGGCAGCCACTTCTAAGGTTTCAAAAAAGAAAGAGAGAGAAAGAGAGAGATCTACTTGGCAGCCACTTCTAAGGTTTCAAAAAAGAAAGAGAGAGAGAGAGAGAGAGAGAGAGAGAGAATGGATATTATCCCTGAGAAATGGCGAAACCGATGGAGCTCAGACGAGGTAAGGGTTCTTGTCCTTACCAGCCTCGGCATACAAATAGGTCTCATCTTCTTGGCACCGTTGCGCAAACGCAGCACCAACACAGTGCTCATGCTCACGCTCTGGCTGTTGTACCTGACTGCTGACTATGTTGCCACATTAGCACTGGGTAACATCAGCAACCAGACCGATCCTGCAGAAAGTGGTGACAATGGAACCAATCCAGGCGAACTCACCATCTTGTGGGCCCCGTTCCTCCTGCTTCACCTCGGGGGTCCCGATAGCATCACATCATACTCAGTTGAGGATAACGAGCTTTGGTGGCGTCACCTGTTGGGGCTAGTTGTTCAGGTTATAACTACAGTTTATGTATTTTGGCAATCACCGCCACATCGGTGGCTGTGGATACCAACAATTTTAGTGTTCATCCCGGGGCTGATCAAGTTTGCTGAGAGGACTCATGCTCTCCGCTTAGGAAGCAAGGACAATCTCAAGGATAAAATTATCTCGGAAATCAGCCCAGCATTTGACACTAAGAAAGGTACATATTTTCATGCCTTCAACCAATCTGGCTAACTATATTTACTACAGCGAAATCTTATTTCTTGCTAAGAGTTACTTAAGATTTGATTTAACTATTCACTTATATGATTAGTTTGGGAATTTTGGGCTCATATAGGTGTATATAGTATCCAAATTTAATTACAATGTTCAAAATTTAGAAATAAGTATTGCTTGTGACATTTTCAAACCGCATAATATAAAATAAAAACAAATAATTGTGATCTTATCAGAAATCGAAGATGTTGAGTTGAATAGAATTAGGAAACATTATTGAGCCCAACCAATTTAAATATTAAGGTCATTTTGCAGTATTAAATTAAATTGAATAAATCAACATATTAGAAAAGTTAAATAACTAATCACCACTCCCTTAATGACAAGCAGGTAGTGTACTATACTCCAACCTGTACTCAAAAGTCAAAAAAAAAAAAAAAAACAAAGGGTGATATTAGAGATTGAGAGATAAATGATTAATAAAATAATTTTTTAACATTACCCAGTTGAAATTCTCTCTAAGAGCATAAAGAATGGCAAAGAGGAAAGCGAAAGGGAAATCAAGGACAATCAACTTCCGGCTAATGAAGCTAAAAGTATCTCGGAACACAGTGCCGGCCCAGCAAATGAATCTAAAGGTACATATATCCCTACCTTGAACCAACTTCCGGCTAACTATATTAACTCCAGCAAAATCTTATTTCTTGCGTAGAGTACCTTAAGATTTGATTCAAGTATTCTATTTTTTATTAGTAATATATTATTTCTTAGTGGTCTGTGTAAATAGTTTTCAAATTTACAAGGTTCCAAAATTTTATTATAAGTATTGTTTGTGACATTTTCAAACAGTATAATTAATATAAAATCAAATCAATTTTGATCTTATCAGAAATCGAAATTGTTGGACTGAATAGAATTAGGCAAGATTATCAAGCATAACAAGAACAATACAAATAATAAGGTACCTTTGCCAGGTACTCGAAATGAATAATTTATATCTTTATCATGGTGCCATATTAAAAAAAACAAATGTTAGTTCTTCTTCTAGCTCAATCTGTCCATAGTGTCATGCAAATTTATTTCAGTCTATTCAAATGTTGCATATGTACCTTGTAATGAAGGAAATTTTCAATATTAAATTAAATTGAATAAAAAACAAATTAGAAAAGTTAAATAACTAATCACCACTCCCTTAATGACCAAGCAGGTATTGTACTCCTAACCTGTACATAGATGTCAAAAGAAAAAAAAGGGTGATATTAGTGATTGAGAGAGAAATGATTAATAAAATACTTTTTGAACTTTATGCAGTTGATTTTATCTCTAAGAGAAAGGGAAAGCCAGGTCATTTTTGAAGGCTATGGCTGGTTCAATATCTTCAAGCGCCTTTTGGTAGATGTAACTTTCACCTCAAATCTGTTAATGCAGAGTCAGGATCGCTTCTCAGATATCAGGGCAAAGGAAGCACTTAATTTGGTTGCCATAGAGCTCTCATTCCTATATGATATCCTGCATACAAAGGCAGTCCACATGCACTGCATTTTAGGCCGTGTATTGCATTGTTCCTCTGTGGTCTCCATCATAGCAGCACTCATCGTATTTCATCATCTTGACATGCAAAAGTATGCATCTAAAGATATTATCATAACCTACATCCTATTCGGTGCTGGCCTCATCCTTGAGGTCGTCGCTACCTTGCTTCTTGTATCCTCGGACTGGACAGTCGTGTCACTTAGAAATATGGAAAGGACAAAGTGTATTGAACGTGCTATAACCAAAATGGTGCAAACAATTACCTTCAGGAAGGGAAAAAGTCGGTGGTCGAGAACCATCGGGCAGTACAATCTTGTTGGTCTCTGCCTCAGAGACAGGGACACTGTATTAGCAAAGATCATGAGAAAACTAAAAATAAAAAATAAATGGGACAACATGCGTGAGAGCAGGTCGATCTGTTTGTCAGAGTCCCTGGAGGATATTATGTTCACTGAGGCAAAAAGGAGAGCGCAAAACGTGCATATATACAATGTGTTAGTAGAGGCTAGATCATATAGGGGAAGCAAAGCATTGGAACGTCACGGCCAACTGAAGACTCTGGAGTGGAGCATGAAAAAGGAATTTGATGAGTGCATTATTTTGTGGCATGTTGCCACAGACATTTGTTATTATAAAGAATTTACGCCCAAACAAACTAACATGAATGGCTCGGATGACACCAATGACACCAAGCGTGATGTGAGTTGGAAGACATCCAACTACATGGTCTATCTCCTAACCCAGCAGCAGTCAATGATGCAGCTCGGATATGGTAAGACACGATTTGAGGCCACATGTGCTGTCGTCAAGAAGAAATTCAAGAATTTTAAGGGTAATGGAAAACTCGATCACAAGAAAGCACATGCTGTGCTTGAGCAGAAAGAAGTGGCTGCACCGGTGCTTGAGCAGAATGAAGTGGCGGCACCGGGGCTTGAGCAGAATGAAGTGGCGGCACCGGCGCTTGAGCAGAATGAAGTGGCGGCACCGGCGCTTGAGCAGAATGAAGTGGCGGCACCGGCACTTGAGCAGAATGATCCACCGGTATCAGATGACGGCCATCAACCAACAAATAAAATGGTCACATTGGTATTAAAGGAGAAATGGGCAAATTGGAGATTCTGGGGTAATCGTAAGGGTGAGGATGATAAGCGTAAGGTTGAGGATAAAATGGGCGAATTGGTATTAAAGGAGGGCCTTAGACTTGCAAAATTGTTGCAGACGGAAGTCGACCAAAATATAAGATGGCAGTTAATTAGCGAGACTTGGATGGAGATGCTGGGATATGCCGCCATTCATTGCGATTCATACCAGCATGCCAAGTCACTGAGCAGGGGTGGGGAATTACTCACTCATTTGTGGTTGCTGATGGCTCAACTGGGAGTTGTCGAGGAGCACAAGATTCAGCAATTCCAATCTGGATCTGTCTAATTCTTATATAAATTATATGTGTTCCTTTTCTTATGTGAACCAATTAATGACTCCTTTTTCCTCCAGAGGCAGATGATTTACATGTTGGATATCTCTTTTCGTTGTACCGTTTTATTTATATGTAACATGATTGTTGTTTTTGTATGGACTGGATTAATTGGAGTGTTATGGTCATTTTAGTTTACTCGTATTTTGTTTTAATTTATCAATTTGTTTGATGAGCCAAAAGTGGAAAGGAGAATGCCTGCATCTGTATGAAGTGTAATTAATGACAGGGCATTCAAGATATTAGGAGTGTAAACGGTCGGATACGGATCGGATAGTGGCCTTACCGTATCCGTAACCGTATCCGTTATATATTTCGGATACGGATACGAATACGGATAGTCTCGGATACGGATACGGATCGGATATTAAATGGATACGGATACGGATACGGATCGGATATCGGACGGAAACGGATACGAATATGAATATAATTCGGATAATTAAAATAAATTACTAATATACATTTTAATAAAGAATAACTTCTTTCATTCATAAATTAGATTATTTTTTCATAAGAAGTTCGTTGGTTACAAAACATATATAATGCTAACATAATAGGAGGCACTAGTCATGTCATATTTTAAGCTGGTTCGGAGTGAAAGATGGGTCATGATGGTGGGGACCACTGATTATTGTGCACAGAAGGGGTATATTTTTTTTTTTTTTTTGATGGTAGAAGGGTATATTTTAAGCTGAAGTGGGTAGAAGAGGTCAGAACGGACATGACCGGACTGGGAGCAAATTCACATCACCAGAGGTAACAGAAATTTTGAGTTTAGATTCACACCATTCGATCTGATTTTGCACCAATATTAAAGGTTCCCTTGCATTCCACCTCGGACCCGATTGGTCCGGATTTTGATCGGACGGTCCTGATTTAAAATCATATTTTATTTTACCGCAGAGTATATGGATTCGAGGAGTGGACAAGTCTGGAGTGGGGCCCAGGCAATAGCCCGTGAAATGTTTAGATTAGATATGGGCCGTTGATGCTTTTGTGGCTCTTTACCAGCTCGGAGTGAAATTCGGATATCCGAATTAAATAAGTTGTCGGATACGGATAATTATCCGTATCCGGATCCGTATCCGATTCAATATCCAGAACCGTATCCGCATCTGTATCCGGTAAAAAATTATCCGAATCCAGATCCGTATTTGAAAATATCCATATCCGAATATCCGAATTCGGAATTTTTCGGATTCAGATCAGGATGAATGCGGATAATATCCGATCCGTTTACACCCCTACAAGATATACATTTCATCTTCCATATAATTTCTATGAATTTATAAACATTACCAGCCAAAACTAACCAATGACAGGTGTTGTCAACTTGGGGCCTTTTTCCTTCCAAAAATTTCGAGATTAATTTTTCAGATTACATGCTTGACTTCGAACAAACAGAATAATAAACATTAAACAAGTGAACAGTACACTCCTAGGCTAACAAGTATTTAGCTTTTATCTAACAGGAAATTCAAATATTACATAAAAGAAAGTAATGATCACAACCATTCTTTTTTAAGCCCCAGTTGCCTACTATCAACAAAACTAGTTTTAACTTCACACCAATATCGGCATTGATGTTGTAGCTAAAACAGTCGAGTGCACGCCCCGTCAGCCCTAGAAATCTTATTTCTTGCTGAAAGTACCTTATGATTTGATTTAATTGCAAGTTTTTTTTTAAATGCTTGATAGACCCTTCATCGAAAGTTGCTGGGTGAAAACACGATGCAAATTCGGCTTTCAAAGTCAATTCTTAATTTGGGCCTTGGGGCTCTTGAAATTCTAAATAAAATGAAAAAGACAAGTGGAACAGGACTTGGGTTTTTCTGGGCTGTGTCCACAAAAGCAAAAGGACACATTAAATCACCTCAGGCTTGAGCGGAGAACATGAAATTGAATGCTTGGTCCGATTCTTTCGGAAGTTCTGTAAAAACATCTTTGGGAGTAAAAATGTTTCATGTGGGCTAATAAACGATTAACTCAATTAATAGAAACGCTATTAATACAAAAACGGGAATATCCATTAAACAAATGCGAGATGGCTATTGACTTATTTCGACCCAAACTAATAACTAGTGAAGGAAAAGAAGTGTTGATTTGTCATTTAATGGGCCATGTTTTTAACAAACAGCACGATTCAACCAGCCTACTAAAGAGTGAATAAAATAATAATCTTTCACTGTTAAATGAATTTTTTTTCCTTGTAGCTTTTATTTTTATTTTTAATTGGAAAATGCCACCAAAATAAGCCTCTAAAAGATTTGACCGTATAGATGCCTTGTACATAGGCGTGTCAATGACACCTTTTTATATTCAATAAAATGGAAATGAGTAAGATTATTATTTTATTTGCTCATCGGGTATATGTGTAAAGTTTATTTTTTCATTAACTTAACATGTAAGGTTACCGGTAAAGACTATTTCATGTATGTTACCTCAGAGGGTAATTAATAAAAATGAAATTAATTACATATATATATTATTTAACCCGTAACGTATTCGATAAGATGGGTAGGTATTTTTCATTAGTTTATTGAATATAGGTAAGGGTAAAGTTTTTTTATTTGCTTAATTGGTACGGTTATGAAATTAAATATTTCCATACAGCGACATTGTGAAAACTAGGAGCCAGTGGTTGAGGTGTCTCTTTATTACTAGTTGAAGAGCATCGGAGAGAGCGGAGAGTGTGATCAAGGATTTTGGGAGAATCGATGTGCCATTGATGGATTCGTTTGACTTAGATTTTCGATACTAGTGTCGATGGTATGGCTTTTATAAAATAAAACTATACACTTGATTTAGCTTTTATTAAGGAAACAGTTAAATTTAGTGTTGCAGGAGAATCAAATTAATCAACAGCTAGTATTTCTTATACTGCTAACTATTCAATGATAGTTCTAGGTAATTGCCCCCACAAGTTCATCTCTAAAAATAAAGAGTCTAGTGTGCCCATACAAATTTCTAAAACAATCATTTTTTCCATCAAAATACCATAATATCCAATATTTCCATAAAAACAAAACATTATTTCTTATTTCCCTTTTTATTTTTATTTTTATATTTAGTTACTAGTATCATTCCAAGCTTTGCAATGGGAACATGTTATAAGATTGAACAGAGAGAAATAATAAATAACAATAAAAGAAGCAACAACAAATGACTTCTTTAATTGAAAAACCTTCTGTGCATGTCTGTGCGTACACATTTTTTTTTTAATTTTTTCAGAATTATTTACAACACAAATAAAAAATATATACAAAATTCGAGGATGAATAGTAGCAAATAATTCTTTGACCTATAAATTGGATCATCAAGCTACATTATTCTCTTATTGCCCTAAAATTTCATGATGCTAAGCGGATGTTGCTTAGCAAAATAATGCATGTAGGGGTGCATGAGTAAAATATAATTGTTGGAAGGGTAAAAGTTTATGTAAACTCTGGTACAACTTAAAAGCAGAAAATATAGAATGTTGAAGATTATTAAGACCAGAAATAATTTAATTATCAATACTTCTATGTCATGTAGTGGCTCTTAACTTAATTTGTGACATTTCTTTAAAAATTAGGTACAACTTAAATATAACATTAATGTAATAAATTGTTGATGAAGCCAAAACATATAGCAAAAATCACTATCTTTTATTGTGGAAAATGACCAAAAGCGAATGCAAAGTAGCCATGTTCCCAATTTATTTACCACAAACGTGTTTTTAGGCTATTTTTAGCAGGTTTTAAAGAAAGTTGCGTATTTAGGCAAAAAATGGAGCAAAAGTGTCGAATTTAGGCGATTTCTGGAGTTAGTACCAAATTGGGGCACTGCCTGGAGCATAGAACACCTCACACGAAGTACACAACATGCGAACTGGCGAAATCACTGCAAAATCCGCTAAGTCAGGTGGTCGTTCAGGGTCATCCTATGCCGCACGACCCATGAACTCAATCCGTGAACTGTTCAGATCTTGATCAAATCTCCACCGTTGATGCTAATTTTGGCAGAATTCTTTTAGAAGGATGTGTTTGCTTCAGAGCCAAGTTTGAATAGCTATTTTTGGCTCCATATATGCAAACTTGGAGCACTCCAAGTCACCACCGTCCCCACTACTTTCACTACTCCACCTTCCATATAGGAAGGCTATAAATACTCCTCTTGTATTCCGATTTTGGTATGTGCATTTAATTGTGTTAAGTCCATAGAATCAATTAGCATCCTCATCCTAGGTTAGGTTAGAGAGTTACTTAGAGAGAGGAGAGTAGTCATCGGAAGTCAAGGAAGAGAAGAATGTGTCATCTAAGGAGGCTAGGGTTCTTCCATCTACAAGAGGGTTGTATTCTATGTTCTCTTTATTTTATTTCTTTTATTTTGCCATCTCTAGGGTGAGGGTTTGTAATCGAATTCTTTGTTATGTTTTAATATATATTTATGTTTTGTGTATGTTGATTTGAGTTTGCTTTTATTATTTGAATGATTTTTAATAAATTTTTGCATACATAGTTCCGTCTACTATATACCAAATTCCTCCACATACCAATAGGTGTAAAGTCTGTGAATCCTAGTGTGAGTAGGACACCCACGTAAGAACTTCGAACACTTCGGCTAACGAGGCTTGGCAGCAGTTCAAAGACTAGAGTTAGAACCCAGGGGGCTCCATTAGCAGGATAGCGTAAATTGGTAATTTAGGTTATATTACAAAACACCTTT
Source organism: Carex littledalei (assembly GCA_011114355.1). NCBI lineage: Eukaryota > Viridiplantae > Streptophyta > Magnoliopsida > Poales > Cyperaceae > Carex > Carex littledalei. Next base: position 5,404,752 of record CM022083.1, on the reverse strand, counting down.
TAGGTGGGGTCTTTGGGATATTAAATTTAAGGGTAGAATATATATGAACAATTGTGTTTGTTTCAGAATGATAATTGGATTTATAATACTCTGAACTGATACCCCAAAAGCCAATCGTGAGATCGGAAAACCTTTCAAAGCACATATACAGAAACCTAGCATGCCCTGCGGGGTAGTGATAATGCCGCATGCGTGGTAGCTATGGGACAATTCTATGCCGCATACGGGGTGACAGGCCGCATGCCGGGTAGGAAGACTTCAGAAATATATATTTTGCATAATTTAGGAGGAGAAAACCTGAACCCTAGAGAATCTCTATTTAATAATGTAATTTTAACCTTAGCAAAATTTGCGCCACCACCTACAACGTTAGGGTATTGAACCCAACAAACTATCTTCAAAACTATTTTAAATCTATTTTAATTTTGTCAACAAACTATTTCTAACTGTTTTCAACCAACCCCTTGACTTGAACTAGTGAAAATTGTTAATTATCTAATACACTATCGACACCCCAATTATACTACACGGTAGGATCATGCGCTTGTGATCTGAACGTAAGTAGAAATTAGGGTTTATAAATATTTAAAAGTAATAGTATCGATTTCGGTTATCAACCTTTTTGGTGCCGTTGCCGGGGATAGATATTAGATTTCTAGCATAATAACTAGCATTAGGTCCTTTTCTTTTTATTTATTTTCAGCACATTTACTTTTAGCACTTTTATTTTCTGCACTTTCTTTATTTACTTTTCTATCTTTAGGAGCAAGGTACTTTGATATATAGTTATTTTATAGGACACCATCTCACCATCTCCTGAAGAGGGCTTAACGGAAGAGAAGCTAGCCTCAAACAACATGAGCACTTCTAGCGTTCCTCCAATTACCGCCGATCCAGCTCCCATCACAAGCCCAACCACAGAGGTAACCACTAACACGTCAAGGCCGCTAAAGGACTACGCCCTTCCACAAGATCTGGAGGATCTATGCATCGTCATCATGCCCGAGATAGAGGCGAACAATTTTGACATTAAGAACTCCTACATCAACTTGGTGACTAGGAGTATTTTGAAGGAATACCAGACGAGAACCCTCAAATCCACCTTAAAAGGTTCAAGAATGCATGCAACGCGATCAAAGTGACTGGAGTCACACCCGATGATCTTCGACTTTGCCTATTCCCATTCTCCTTAGGAGATCAACTGCAAGCATGGCTTGAATCATTAGAGCCTAGTTCAATCACAAACTGGACTCAAATGACAAAAGCCTTCCTCGCTAAGTACTTTCCACCCACCATTATTGGGCGATACCAAAGTCGTATCACTTCTTTTATGCAAAAGGATGGAGAATCGCTAAGCGACACATGGGACCGCTTCAAGAGCCTTGAGAGGGAGTGTCCTCATCATGGATTAATGGAATGGCTCATGGTTCAATCCTTTTACGACAGACTGCAACCACACTCAAGGCAGTTATTAGATGTGTCCGCCGGAGGATCATTTACAAGCATACATGAATGCGATGCAACTAAGTTCATCAATGACGCTTCTCAAAACCTGAGCTACGCCGAATCCTACAAGGTCACAACGAAGGCCGCGCCAAGCCTACATGAAGCCAATGACTCATAACTTGCTGAAAGACTCGATGCCTTGTATGAACGAGTGCACAACCTTACGAATACGAGAATATCTCATAATCGTAACAAGGCTTGTCCACCCTCCACGGAGATAGAACACGCTTTCATGGTAAAATATTCCTTCAAACCTAATATCTTACACACTAATACTTATTATCATGGCCAAGAATTTATTAAAGATTGGATTTGTTTTGCTTATAATTTAAGAAGAGATAAAAATTAAATTAAAATTAAAATTTAGTATATAGTTCAAAAATTAATTGAAAAATTATATAGAGATTAATATTCAAAAATGATAAATAAATAATATCATCCATGAGCTTATACTACCTAATTTGAATGATTCATCAATCTTATTCGTTGGATTAAAAAAAAATTGAGAGAGAGAGGGTACGTACGCCTAAGGAAAAGGTTAATTTCTTTATTTTTGTATATATTTAGAAAAAAAGATAAATTGTTTTTCTAATCCAAAATAAATAATATATTAAGTCCCGTTTTAAAATGAGATATCATTTGTCTCACTCCATGAAGTTTTGCATCCTGACAATTTATATGCTAATAGAATATAAGAAAATTAATTATATATCAAATATATATAGTATAGGATAAATCTTCCTGATATCTATAATTAATTAATGTTATATATTATGTAGTAGGTCTAGCCGAAATGATGATGTGCTTCCCTTATCTAAAAAAGATATTATGCACAGACAAGAATATATACTTTTTGGCTTAGTAAAGAATAAATTTAGAAACAAGAATAAATTTATTTCTAATATTATCACCTCCACATGTAAATTTAACCTAACCAAATATATCTCCAGATATACATCTAATTACATAAGATGCAAAAATTAAAAGTTTGTATTCTCTTTTCCATACTATAGTTTCAGATTTAATTTTATAAAAAAATTCGGACTGGTTGTGAAAGGGAAAATTTCTAGTGTGCCCATCTAAAATTTTGAATAGTCAATTTTTTCATCAAAATATCAAAATATTCAATATCCCTATACAAATATTTAACATTCTTTCTTCTATCCGCCTTTTAATTATTTAATATTTTATTTGATTATTTTAAAAATTAAATTGACCAATATGTCTTCTAATTAAATTTCAGAAGAATTTCATGTATACCCCTCAAAAAATTCAAAATTACGTATTTTCCTCTCTAAACTTCAAAATTAACGTATTTTCCCCTCCAAACTTCAAAATGTCACATATTTGTTGGGAGTTTTTCGGAAAAGAGAGAAAAAACAGAAAACAGGGCAGCAGCCGAAACTTTCTCACAACTCCATATTTTTCATTGATTAATTAACATAAACAGATCTACTATTTATAGTGGTGCATATCCATCATTTCGCACCCCACTAACTCCACTAACTTTGCTATAACTAACCTATAACCAACCCACTACATGACACATTAATTAAAAACTACCCACTACTTTCCTGCACATGTCTAAATAGATAACTTGCTGTCCAAGTTTACAATTAACTCTAAACAGAAAATAAAAACTGCTCTAAACCGAAACTTCTAAAAAACTGCATCTGATACGGTCCGTATTGGACAATACGGTCCGTATTCATTTCTGACTTGGATTATTTTCAACACCCCCCCTTAATCCAAAGTCCAGCACATTCATCATGTCTCGACACCAGTTAAACTTCTCTCGTGGGAGTGATTTGGTCAGCACATCTGCAACTTGCTGGTTCGTGTTCACATACTGCAACTCTATCATCTTCTGCTCAATCAGATCTCGTATGAAATGGAGCCGAGTGTCTATGTGCTTTGTTCTGTTGTGATGCACCGGGTTGTTACTAATTGCAATTGTCGACTGATTATCACAATAGAGTATTGTTGCACCTTTCTGCTCACAATCTAACTCTTCCAATAAGCGCCTTAACCATACACCTTGGCATGCTGCTGATGTTACTGCATTGTACTCAGCTTCTGCGGTTGATAGTGCAACTGTTGACTGTTTCTTCGAACTCCAACTTATTACACTGTTGCCAAAGAAGAACACCTGACCTGTTGTGCTTTTTCGATCACCTATGCTACCTGCCCAGTCACTATCGCTGTAGCCTATCAAACACGGTTCATCAACACCCTTGTACCATAGACCATAGCTTGTTGTACCTGGAATGTACCTAAGAATTCGCTTTGCTGCTTCCATGTGTTGTTTAGTTGGATTCTGCATGTATCTCGCAACCATTCCAACTGCATGTGTGATGTCTGGTCTTGTGTGCGTCAAGTACAACAGACCTCCCACCAAACTCCTAAACCGAGTTGCATCTGCTGCTCCGGTTCCATCAATAGCTGTCAACTTCTCATTTGTATTCATTGGAATTAGTACGGGATTGCAATCTTTTAATCCGAACTTTTCTACCAAGTCTCTTGCATACTTGCGTTGGGACACAAAGATTCTTCCCTTCTCTTGTTCAACCTCCAGACCTAGAAAGTAATGCATTTCTCCTAGATCGGTCATCTCAAACACACGCATCATTTGCTCTTTAAACTCCTTCACCATTGCATCATCTGTGCCAAAATAAATCATATCATCAACATAGAGACATACCGCTGTTAAACCTCCTTTTTCTTTGCGTTTGACATAGAGATTAGGCTCATTCTTGCTTCTCTCAAATCCCAATTTTTGAAAATGTGCATCAATCTTGCTGTACCATGCACGGGGAGCCTGCTTCAAACCGTATAATGCTTTGAACAAACGGTACACCCACTGTTCTTTGCCCTTCACCACAAACCCTTCTGGTTGCTCAACATAAACCTCTTCTTTTAGTTCACCATTGAGGAATGCTGACTTCACATCAAATTGATAGATAGGTTTTCTCAATTGGGCAGCCATTGCAATCAACAACCGAACTGTTTCAAATCTTGCCACCGGGGAGAACGTCTCTTCATAGTCTATGCCTTGCTTTTGTGCATATCCTTTTGCCACTAACCTCGCTTTGTATTTTAATACACTACCATCTGGACCAAATTTAGTCTTGTAGACCCATTTCACTCCAATTGCATTGCGATCTTTTGGTAATTCCACCAACTTCCAGGTTTGGTTTTGCTCGATTGAACTCATTTCTTCTTTCATTGCTTGCACCCATTCCTTTCTTTCTACGGCTTCTTCATTGGACAATGGATCTGCTACATACATAACCTGAGTTGCTTCATACAATTCTTGCAAGGATCGTACCTTTCTTCCTTGTGTATCCGGATCAACCATCCGATGTGATGTGCTACTCGAGCTTGGACTGCTTTGCGGCTGCTCACTGCTGCCTTCTTCTTCTTCATATTCTATTTCTGCTATTGGTGTGTTGTCTTCCTTCATAGACCAACTCCAACTAGCATTCTCATCGAACATGACATTTCTACTGACTATAATCTTCTTTGTCACCGGATTAAACAACCTATAACCTTTAGATTGTATGCAATACCCAATGAACACACACTTTTCAGATTTTGAGTCCAGTTTTTTTCGGTTTTGTGTACTTATGAGAGTGTAAGCAATGCACCCAAAAACACGCAAATGCCCCACACTGGGCTTCCTTTCAAACCACGCTTCAAACGGTGTTTTGTTCATCACTGCCTTGGTTGGTGACAGATTTAGAACATATACCGCTGTTGCTACTGCTTCAGCCCAAAAACTATTCGGCATACCTTTAGATTTCAGCATACTTCTTGCTAGTTCTACTACCGTGCGGTTCTTGCGTTCAGCTACACCGTTTTGCTCAGGTGTGTATGGAGTGGTCAACTGCTGTAGCACCCCTTCTTTCTCACAAAACTGCTTGAATTCTTTTGATTGAAACTCACCACCACGGTCTGATCTTAGAGCTTTCAGCCTAGCCCCTGTTTGCGTCTCTGCCATGGCTTTGAACCTTTTGAACAGCCCAAACGCTTCACTTTTATAGCTAAGGAAATAAACCCAGGTCATCCTGCTGTAATCATCAATAAACAGCATAAAATACTTGCTTCCTCCCATTGATTCAACCTCCATGGGACCGCACAAATCAGTATGCACCAACTCGAGTACCTTGGTTGCACGCATCGACTGATCTTTTGGAAATGGCAGCTTCGATTGCTTGCCAAACACACATCCTTCACATAACCCGATTTCACCAATTTCGGGTAACCCATTCACCATTTTCTTTTGATTCAACAATCTCAAACCATTCATGTTTAGATGACCATACCTCAAATACCATAACTCGTTGGAACTAATCTCCTTGGCTGCAAGTGCCTTGTCTTTCACCTTGGCTATCTCTAGAGGGAACAAGTTGTTTTGTGTCTTCTTGATTATTGCCATCGTCTGATTCGTGGCTGCATCTACAATTCTGCAATTGTTGCCTTCAAACTTGATGGTACACCCGCTGCCCATCATCTGACCAATGCTGAGTAGGTTCTGGGACAGTTGAGGAATATAGTACACATCATGTAGCATCCGTGTTTTGTGACTGCTGGTCTGCACGGCTACTCTTCCTTTTCCTTCAACATGAATCTCTTTATCGTCACCAAGCTTTACTGCCTTCTTGTATGACTCATCTAATTCATCAAATAGATGTTTGAAACCCGTCATATGGTTTGAGCACCCGCTGTCCAAAAACCAGATTTGACTCGCATCTGATTCTTCATAGGTTTTGGCCATGAACAACTGTGCCTGATTGTTCTTCTCTTCAACAAAACTTGCCTGTCCTTCTTCTCTTTTCTTCTTGTAGCAGTCGGCCTGCACATGACCGGACTTGTGGCAGTAATAGCACTCCACATCTTGACCTTCTTCTCTCTGTTTCTTGTAGCAATCGGCTTGCATATGCCCTTTCTTGTGACAGTAGTAGCATTCTACATCTTTCTTCGGTTGTTTAGAAAGCGGTTGATTGTAACTAGGCTTGCCTCTGCCTCTGCCGCCTTGACTGCCTCGACCTCTGCCGTAACCTTGGCCTCTACCTCTGCCTTGCTGTTGGCTTCTTGAGGAATTGCCCTTAGTATAAAAAGCTTTGGTGTCGTCCTTCACTTCTGATCGGTTGAGACGAATTTCATGGACTTGCAGTGATCCCATCAACTCATCAAACGTGTAGGTGGACAGATCTTTGGATTCTTCGATCGCCGCGACCACATGATCAAACTTGGTTGTCAGGCTGCGCAACACCTTCATCACAACCGTCTTTTCTGGAAGATCTTCTCCACAACTTCGGATTTGGTTGACTGTGGATGTGACTCTTGTGAGAAACGCTTGAACAGATTCGCCTTGATTCATGTTCAATGTCTCAAACTCCCGTCTCAAGCCCTGCAACTTGATGGCTACCACCTTGGAACTTCCTTGAAATGCGGTTTTCAGAGTTGTCCAGGCCTGGTTCGCTGTTTCTGCTGCTGCAATCTTTGCAAACACCGATACGTGTACGGCTTGCTGAATGAAGAAGAGCGCCTTTGCATCTCGCTTGGCTGTGTCGATTGGTGTCGGATCAGGATTCGGTATTCCCTTGTCTGCTAGTTCCCACAAGCCATGAGATTTCAGCATAGTTCGTACCTTGATGCTCCAGAATTCGTAACTCTCACCCTTGAACAAAGGTACCATCTGATTTGACATGCTAATGGTGGTGTTGTTGCCTGCGTCGGCCATGGTCGGATCTGCCTTGATCTCTCACCTTTGGCTTGGTCGGATCTGCCTTGATCTCTCACCCTCTCACCTTTGGCTTGGTCGGATCTGCCTTGATCTCTCACCTTGCTCTGATACCAATTTTGTTGGGAGTTTTTCGGAAAAGAGAGAAAAAACAGAAAACAGGGCAGCAGCCGAAACTTTTCACAACTTCATTTTTCATTGATTAATTAACATAAACAGATCTACTATTTATAGTGGTGCATATCCATCATTTCGCACCCCACTAACTCCACTAACTTTGCTATAACTAACCTATAACCAACCCACTACATGACATATTAATTAATAACTACCCACTACTTCCTGCACATGTCTAAATAGATAACTTGCTGTCCAAGTTTACAATTAACTCTAAACAGAAAATAAAAACTGCTCTAAACCGAAACTTCTAAAAACTGCATCTAATATTGGCTGATACGGTCCGTATTGGCTGATACGGTCCGTATTCATTGCTGACTTGGATTATTTTCAACAATATTTAATCAGTTTATTGTCTTTTATATTAAATACTCATTTTAAATTTATAAAATGTCCATTTTACCCTTTATTAGAAACATAAAAAAAAAGAAGTTGCATATCGTATTAAGTAAACTCGGCAGCCTTCTTGCTTGCATCAAGATGAGAAATCAGAGCATTACTAAGAAATTCTTCGTGTAGCTGATATAAACATCAGCTTATATGTTTTATAACTTCGGTAGCATGTATGTCTCTGATTGTACTTGTATATCATTTTACCCTTTTGTTTGAGATTTTTTATGAAAGCATATAAAAAAAGATAAAAAAAACATATATGTCATTTTAGGAATGTTATTTACGTGTAGATGTCATTTAAATTGTTATCTGTCATTTAATGTTAGTTTGTATGATATTTAATTGCTATCTTATACTATGTTTCCATTGCAATACACAAACATGATACAAGTGTGTGTGTTTAATTATGTATATATTAGGGGCTTAGCCTCCTTATATTCGCTAGCCATTTATAAAAAGAGAATACAACTAAAATCCAATATAGACCAACAAATATAAAATCAACAAAGCAATATAATATTGACAATATGGACAGAAACAACAAGCAAGCAAGATAATAATATAGACGGAAACAAGGCGATTGTAGCTTGTATATCACCATCATTGTATCATATATATATATCCCTGTTTGTACTACGAAGCAGCAATTATAGCAAGTTTTTAACCCTGAATCATCCCCGAAAATCACCAAAAACCAGCAAAGCAACATAAAACCAACAATCCAAGAACCCGCCCCCAAGTTTTTAACCCCCAAGAACCACGAAAAACCAACAAGCATATAAAGCATATAAAACATAAACATAAATAGTTCACAACACTAACAGAAACAACATAAATTAATGCAAATCCAGATCAATATTTGGCCCTGGTTCGTAATATTCAGCAGAAGATCCCGGTTGGTCCCTGTCTATCCGGAACAGATTCAATCCTAAAGAAAATATAGTTAAAACAGGAGAGAGTATTAGTGAAAGAGAAAAGATTCATATCAACTTAATTTATTCAAATGAAAATTTATAAATACGGTTATACCAGATTCAATGCCCGTCGTGCCAGTCTCCTCATTCTTGATGCTCTCCATAACTTCGCTAGAAAATGCTCTAGAGTGAAAGTTCAATTTTAGTTTTGGGCATTGAGCAACACGCAGTTGGGTCAGTTGTGGCCATAGAAGGAAAAATCGGTATCGGGATCGGGATCGGCACCGAGCGATCCCGATCCGGAACGGAAAAATCGGTCGGGATCGGCCGAATCGAATCGGAAAATCGGACTTTTTTGGCAAAAGCTTGTTTTACACTAAAAAGTTAGGAAAAAATTGATAAAAAAATTTAGAAAACAATCAAATAATCTACTAATACAATATAATACAAGCATTACAACTAAATGGATATATAGAAATGGATATATAGAAGTGAGTTGTAGTTTTAAACAAGAAAGATTGTGTGGTGTAGTGGAGTTGTGTTTGGTAGCTATGCTGAAGGGCGCGAGTTTGAATCACAGAGATTGCAAAAAAATTTTGAATTTGGTTAATTAGTGTTTCGGCCGTTTCGGTGGAACCGGTCTATTTTGTCCGAAACGGACGAAATTTGGCCAGAATGGTGCTGGAACGGCCGAAATTTAATGAAATCTTCAATAACCGCGTACATCGGCCTAAAATCGGATCGGTACAGTCCGATCCCGATCCGGAACGGCCGATTCCGCTCCGGAACGGCCGATTTTGCCTTCTATGGTTGTGGCATAGCCATGGGCTTCGCCTCCAAAGACTCCAAGATCTCAAATTTCTTGAGTTCTAACAACTGTAACTGTGGAAATCCATTTGCAGAACAAACCATTTGTGTCCCTGTGTATGCCTCATCTTGTAAGCTCAAAAATTTCAGGGCTTGGAGTCTTTCTAGCCTTGGCATGGGGTCTTCCTTCAAACCAGACTTGGTTAGGGTGAGCTTTGTAAGATTTGGTGGAAATGTAACATTATCTATGTAAAGTTTCCTGTAACTCCATTTTCCCTCAAATTTAATGGATTTCACCGTCTCGAGGTTAGGGAAGGCCCTTGTATCGACCAACTCTGACGGTACAATGTCGCCTATAATTGTCATCGAGAGGAGATTAACCATGTGACCCAACAGGTTAGAAATAGATTTCCAGTATGGATTAGATTTCCAGTCTGGATTGTTGTCCCTATTTGAAAGTGCTAACTTTCTAAGGTTGATTAGGCACTGCGGAAAGTTTTCTGCCCACGACTCATGAACTACAACTGTTTTGAGGATTTGTAGGTCTGATATATTTGCTGTAGAGGGTGGGCCTTTAATTTGGGGGCTAGGATTGACATATACATGACGAAGTGTTGGAATTTCCCATAAACATTCAGGTATGATTTGTATTCTTGTATCTCTGACATCCAAGGTTTGGAGAAAAGTTAGCTCATTGATATTTTCAGGAAGCTCAGATATGTTACTACCCCTCAAACCCAGATATGCTAGGTATCTGAAGTAAATAAAATTTAATTTTGGGACTACGGATTTCCTCAATTCCAACACTTCCAGGTCGAAGGCAGATCCCAAATCAATCCTATCAAAATCAAAAGCTAAAAGGGAATGATATTCATTAAAATCCGAAAAGTGGTACTTTTTATTGTGGCTATGGAGTGCTAAACGGTATATGGAATCCATATTTTTGCGATGTGGATTGGGAACCAAAAACCTTTCCCTGCAGGATTGTTCGATGACAAATTCATCAATACAATCAAGTACTCGGAAATATTTTATTGTGCCTGAGAATGATCTCTTTGAAATGCAAACCAATGACCTACAAGCAACAAGGAAAATAAATAAATTAACATCAAGTACATATTTATAAATGAATAAAATTCCTTGATGGACACCATCATGTAAACCATAGAAAATTATCTACTCACTTGTAATAAAACAGACAAAATAAAGTTTTATTGAAAACCTGATTTTTTTTAGAAACTATGACCTAATATTGAAATAGCAATTATCCTATTAGTAATTGCAATGGCATAGACAGAGTGAAAAACCATAGACCTAATAACCACCTATAATTTTTTTTTTTTTTGAAGGTCAATAATCACCTATAAATTATAAGAGTGATTGCCCATTTCTTTAAATATTGAGAATACCTTTGAACAAGTTGCTCCAGGTACTTGTATGCCGTATCCTCTATAGTCTCTTCTTCCTCTGGTGTAATAAGTGCTTCAGCAATCCATATCTCAATTAGAGACCTTGCATGAATTTCATAATTTATCGGGTAACAAGCTAAATAAAGAAAGCATGATTGGAGTAAGTAAGGTAAATCATTATAGCAGTAGGTAAAAATGTGCCACATATGATTGTTAGTAGCACCATTATCAGACTCTTTGATCTTGACCAGTTCATCTTTCACCCTTTTTAATGTGTTGTAGTCATGGTTCTAAAACTCGGAATCGGAATCGGAATCGGATTTTTGACCGTGGAATCAGAATCGGATGAATCGGCCGGAATTGGAAGAATTGGATCGGTAACTCGGGTTTTTTTGGCAGAAGCCTTGTTTTGTAGCCAAAAAGTAGGAAAAAATTGATAAAAATAATTTGCAAAAAAACTATGTTAATTAAGACAATATTACACTCAATAATCCACTAATTATATAATGTATTACAAACATTACAAATAGAACACACTTTTATTGCCAGAAGCTATGCCGAGCTGGCTGGATCATCTTATCGTCCTCTGTATTAAAATACGGATGGGGATCATCTCATCATCCTCTGTATTACAAATAGAACACACTTTTATTGTCTGAGGGCCTTTCACTAAAATTTGGACTTTTTTGTGATAAATTAATACATGATGAGGGCCTTTCACTAAAAAAAAAAATATATATATGTAAAGTTGAAAATAATAAAATTAAGAAGGGCCGGATTGTTATTTTGCCACAAATCCAGACCCTTCTCCTCCTTCCTTCCTGCGCGATTTCCCCTTTCTGGCTTTCTCCTCCGCCTTTCACTCAAATGGCACAGCTTCTACGCCTTTCACTCAAATCAAATGGCAATCCATTGGCATAGCTAACAGCTTCTCCTCCGCCTTTCTTCTTCTGCGATTGAGACTCCTCCTACGAAATTCGAATGGCACAGCACAGTCCAGGTTAGTGAGAATTGAAATTTTTTGCTTTAAATCGGCTCAACTCGGTGTAACTCGGCTTGACTTGGTGTAACTCGGCCGGAGAATAGGAAAATTGGCCGATTCCGTCACTGTTCATCCGATTTTTTCTGAGAAACTCGCATAGACCCGAGAATCGGGTAAAACTCGGCCCGGTCCCGTCCGATTCCGAGTTAAATCGGCCGAGTTGACTCGGAATCGGCCGATTTTTTGAACCATCGTTGTAGTCCCTGGGTTTGACCGAAAGGAGACGCCCTATGAGGAAAACAGCGAGATGTTGTTCTTTCACATGCTTTGCAAATCAGTTCAGGGAGATTATCCAGTTCCATGAATAACACCAATAAGAACTAGAGAATTTTATGAGGTTCTTTGATCTCACGAAGAGCTGGAAATGCTGCCATGAGGAGGAGTGCTCGGCTCTTCTCCTTATCTGTTAAGCAGTTTGGACTATCTGCTTTGTGGTCGAGAGAATTTATAACTGGATCTTTATCTTTGTTCTCCAACTCACCTTCTTTTGTCTGATTGAAATAATTGTTCTCACCCGTACCTGTCTAATTGAATACGATAAAGGGCATCATTAACACTCCTATGAGGACCTCGTTATCTATAAGTTATAATTAAGAGTCATGTTGCAGAATGAATTATAAAATTGCTTTGATCTTAAAATTGCAGTGACCTAATTGTTTGAAACAACAATCATAATATTAATATTGGGAAAAAAACAACAATCCCAGTCATTTATGCCACAAAGGAAATAAACATTGGCCAAACAGTCACCTATAAATTATAAGATCGAATGTCAATTGCAAGAAATATTAACAATACCTTTGACCAAGTTGCTCCAGGTACTAATTTGCAGTCTCCTCTGTAGTCTCTCCTTTCTCTGTGGTAACAAAATCTAACACCAAATTTGAATGGGAGCTCCACCAAGTAACTGCAATACAAAAGAAATATTTAAAAAGTACTCTAAATGGTGCACAACTGAAATCTGACTTTAATTACAAAGTAGTAAAAATTTGTCAAATCCTACCAACTTGAAGGCTGTTGAAGCTTGAAACTCTAGACCTTAGAGCCCCCGCCAACAGATCAGGCCGGAAATGGACAGAATGGGAAGGAAATCAATAAGGGAGATAGAAGTGAATCCCAGATAGAGAGAAGAGAGGAGACACTCACCAGTTAAAGTTGCAGTTTCAGGTTCAGGACAGGAGAATTGACCCGGTGGACTCGGCAGGAGAAGAGAGAAGAAGGAGAGCGCGTAAGTGAGGGAACGGGGAGAATGTAGGGGTTGATTAATCAGGTAGGGTGCTGGAGAGGAACTTATGGTTGATAGGGAGGTAAAATATATAATGAATTTATGATATAGCTAAAAGCTGAGCAAATATTGCCTTTCAAGTAAATTGCAGTCTACGTTTAAACCTTTATTCCTATCCTCCAATTTGAATCCTAATAGATGCCTTTTTATTTTAGTTTTATACTTTCATTCTTTGTTCATCTGCAATATACACCATTTATACATAATTTAATTAAAAGAGAGATGAATTAATTTTAAAGTTGTCCGACATTACATATTTATATATACGTCGAGCGAGTAATTGATATATTGAACAATTAATAACAAAACTAAACATGATACCTCTCCATTTTATCTATGACATTATTATTTTAACATTTTTGTGTCATTTTATTAACATTAATAATATGTCCAACTTTTCACTTTTATATATTTATATAAATGAAGTAATATGTCTATCGTTGGCCCACTTTTAGTTCTGGCAACGCATCAAATTGTGGAGTGCAACAAAAGAGCAACTTATAATAATGATTACTTTCCTTTAAGTTAAATAAGACTAAGATGGGTATCATGCATTCACATGGAAATCAACTTTTGACCAGATCCAACTTGGAATAAAGTAACATACATGCCTCAACTTTTTTAGAATAGTAAAATACACAAAGATGATTCCCATCTTTTTTTCTCTACGTACACAAAGTGAACCTTAATATATATGCTCCAACCAGTTGGATATAAATATGCAAAATTATGTCAACCTTACGCCTTGTTATATGTGTATTTTAATGTCTAATTAATATTTTTGTATGTATATATATGTATAGAGAGAGAGATAGAGAGTTACTGTAGTATTAGGCACAAAATAAAAAGTATAACACAATCTAATCAAACATACTAACTGTTCCGATGGTTAATTAAATAAGTGCATTATTAAATGACTAAATGTACGACAACTTTGTGGAGTATGAAACAAACATTTTATTACTATTTCATGTTTCAAATGTAACACCACATGCACTTGTAGAATGATGTAATTAATTAGTTTGCTAACAGAAGTTTGTATGTATAGAATGATATCTTGTCATGGTTGCTTTTAAGTGACCTAGGGAACAAGAAAGTAATATACTTCTTGTCCTGGTTGCTTGTACTATACATACATTCTTTTGCTTTCAAATGAATTTTTTTTCTTTTTGTGTGGGCCAAGAAAGTAATATACATTCTTCCTGAACAGAGAGGAAGATAAGAGGTGTGCATTTGTGCAAAGAGCAATGTTTCAGTGCATAGGGCTCCACATGTTTCCTTCAAAAAAATGAGAGAGAGGAAAGAGAAAGATACAGAGCGATCAGAAGGGAATAGGAGTATCGGATCTGCTTTATTGGTCCTGATCCAAACAGTGCTTGATCTTCTGTGGCAACGAATCTTGCTGCAGCTGATCCTTAATATGTGCGAAATGAAAAAAAAAAATTGAATCTAGACCAATGAGTCTGATTCAAAGGTTTGAATCGAGACCACTACTTCCGATATTTCTAAAAATCTTACAAGCCCTGCATTCTTTCTGTTTTTCTACATTTTTTTAATTAATTTCCATGAATAAAAAATTCTCAATTTAACCAACACAATATATATACTCTCAATAAAATGGGTAAGTATTTTATGAGAGCTTTGTTAAAAAAAAATTACACAATAAAATCCGTTTACTAATTTATTCTACCAGTAATATATGAGAGCAGCTTGGGTCCGATGCCCATCGGACCAAAAGTGAGTTCGATGGGCTCGATGGCCGTCCGATCTGCTTTAAGATTCATGCGCACTAATATTAAAGCAGACGCGAAAGTTCTGGTGTGAATCTTAAAGCAGATCGGACGGTCATTGAGCCCATCGAACTCACTTTGATTCCGATGGGCATCGGACCCAAGCTGCTCTCGTAATATATACGACAACGTGAATTTTAGATATTTTTTTTGTTATTCTATGCTAAGAATATAAATATATTTTTGTAAGCTTATTGAATTAAACCATAGGAAAAAATCAGGATAATTAAATAATATAAAGTTTTGAGATAATGAATTAGTCATTGCTGGTAATACATATTTTTTATATTTATTGGACTCGATTCAAAAAAGTATGAATATATTATTATCATGGCCAAGAATTTATTAAAGGTTGGATTTGTTTTGCTTATAATTTTAGAAGAGAAGAAATTAAATTAAAATTAAAATTTAGTATATAGGTCAAAAATTAATTGAAAATTATATAGAGATTAATGTGCAAAAATGATAAATAAATAATATCATGCAAGACCTTATACTACCTAATTTGAGTAATTCATCAATCTAAATCGTTGGATTTAAAAAAAAATAATGATTTTTAGTGAAAGAGGGTACGCCTAAGGAAAAGGATATTTTCTTTACTTTTGTATATATTTGAAAAAAAGAAAAATTGATTTTCTAAGCCAAAATAAATATAATTTCAATGTCACGTTTTAAAAATGAGATATCATTTGTCTCACTCTATATAGTTTTGCATCCTGACAATTTATATGCTTATAGAATATAAAAAAATTATATATCAAATATATATAGTATAGGATAAATCTTCCTGATATCTATAATTAATTAATGTTATATATTATGTAGTAGGTCTAGCCGAAATGATAATGTTATATATTATGCACATACAAGAATATATACGTTTTGGCTTAGTAAAGAATAAATTTAGAAACAAGAAAAATTTATTTCTAATATTATCACCTCCACATGTAAATTTAACCTAACCAAATATATCTCCAGATATACATCTAACACAAGAGGCAAAAATTAAAAGTTTGTATTCTCTTTTCCAATAAATATAGTTTCAGATTTAATTTTATAAAAAAATTTCGGACGATTAGTGATGTTATTTGCATAATTAATTATGCCATATTTTAGAAAGGGAAAATATATTTTGTGTCTAAGTAAATTTTTTGAAATAACAATTTTTCTCATCAAAATACCATAATATTAGATATCTCCGTACAAATTAAATTCTTTTTCTACTATCCCCTTTTAGTTATTCTAATTATTTTAAAATTTAAATTGACCAATATGGCTTCTAATTAAATTTCGGGGGAATTTCATGTTCACCCGTCAAAAAATTAAAAATTATATATTTCCCTCTAAACTTCGAAATTACGTATTTCCCCCTCTAAATTTCAAAGAGTCACAAATTTACCCATTTTATTGTCTTTCATATTAATATTCATTTTAAATTTATAAAATGACCATTTTACCCTTTTATTAAAAACATAAAAAAATATGTAGCATGTTTAAGAAAAATGTTGTTCTTATAATTGATCGGTTTCCCAGAGCAAATGATTCATTTCTCTACCTCGGATGCATACACAAGGATATACCTAAATGTCATTGTGTATATGTTAGAAGTAAAAAAAATGAATCATCACTACTAGAATTTCCGCTTTTTGCAACGGTAGCAATTGTTATTTCCAATGGGAGGAAGGGTCGATGGAAAAGAAATTGCGTTTTCTGACACCATTAACAATTTCCAACGGTAGCCTCATGAAAATAGTTGCGGTTGGAAATTCCTGCTGTCTCCACATGGAAATGTTTCCTATTCGCCGTTGGAAATACTTTTGCATGACTCATGACCCGCCAAACAGACCAAATATTATATTTTATTGAAGGTTCATGGAAATACCTCTCCCCATGCCGTTGGAAATAAGTTTGAAGTAGGGAGACATATTATTTCCATGGGCTACCGTTGGAAATGTTTTGTTTAATTTGTTTATATTATTTTATAGTGAAGGTCCATGGAAATACTCAAGCACTCTGCCCTTGGAAATGTTGTATTAATTCAGTTTATATTATTTTATAAATAGACTTATTATTTTTATGAGGCTACCGTTGGAAAACTTAAGTTTCTGGAGACAAACGTTTATGTTTATTTGAGATATCCCTTTAAGAGCATCTCCATTGATTAAATTGAAATGCAATTGCAAATAGCTGTCAAAGTGTAAAATGAAATTACCTTCAAACTTAATTTCAAATCTCTTATATCTATGCAATTGCTCATCAATTGCATTTCAATTGCATTTATGCCACGCCAGCAATTTTTTTCTTTTTTTCTTTCCGTTGAGCGATACCAAATTCATTTTTAGCGATACCTCTCTCCCTCTCTCTGTGATGCCTTCTCTCTCTGTTTTTAGCGATACAAAAATTAAGACTTAATTTTTTTGTAGGTTTTAAAGACAGTCTCATAATTCAGAAAAGAACAAAGGCACAATATCAAATCACTACAACTACCCATACATGTCACATACCTCATGCAACAATAAAAATATAAATGACCAATCTGTCAATAACAACACATACAAAACTACTAAACAAACCCAAAATAGGCACACATACAAGACACTAATTAGTTTACAACATCACTCGTAACATAAGTAAATAGTAAAGAGCAGCCAGATATATACGAGTAACCAAGAATCCTACAGTACAGATGTTAACTAAGCACAACCCATGAGAAAGATACACGAGTGAGATGGAGAGAACCACTACTACAATTCACCTACACTTCTGAATTGACAAAAGGAGTAGATGTGGCGGGTGCCTCCACCAAGGTAGGTTGATACTGGAGCCAATCCTTGGCACTAAACAAAGTCTCCAGTACTTGTCGAACTTCTCATGCATTTCTTTCGCTACATTGCTTATCAGGGGATCCTCACTCTTGATGGCATTTATTAACTCATGCTGTATATTACATGCCAGAGAAAAAATTCTACAAGCTTCCTCAAATTAGGTAAGAAAAAATTATGTAAGAAAACTAAGTATCTTATCATCACTGTCACATAATATAAGCTTCTTCATATTAGGTGTGTGCTTTAAGATATCACCAACCTCATTAGAATGACAAATCATACAAAAATAGCGAAGGAACGAAGTTGTCAGGTTGAAGAAAGTAAGGCAAGGCAATTCTATTTCAACCAAAGTATGCATTTAAAAAAAATAGGCTTAGCTTTATCAAAAATAAAATAAAAGGAAAATTAAGGGATTTTCTTGAGGAAGTAGTTTTTACAATCAAGCATTATGTACTAAAAACCAGATACATTAGCTATCGTGTTTTATACACACATCATACAAGCAAGCATCAGGTGTTACTGAAACAATACCAGTAGTCAACAAAACCCATGGCCTATCAATATCACAGAATCCTTGGAAATATATCCCTAATATGAAGCAGTTACCTGAATTGTAATTTTAACAATACAAGCCAATACTTTGTGGTAACAATTGCAAAATGAGATAGATCTGCTCAATTTTCAATCTGACATTTCCGTCACTGATCTCAGCAATTCCAATCTATGCTTGATAAGATTCAAGCCTGGATAAAATAATAAAACAACTATTAATATCATGACCTTAATACACCAATATTGGTACATCAGTTCCACATCGCCTGGTCAGTATGATACCAACATACAGTACCAGTACTGGTACAAATTACCATTGAAAATTGTGTATTGTTTGAAAATGAAAATGAAATGAAGAAAGATTAAAGGGGATGAGTATCATAACTTACCTTCCTGTAACTCTAAGGGGTTGACCAGTAATGACATGAAGAACTTAAGATACTCTGGCTTTTGCCAGTATTTGAGATACTTAAAATATCCTATAAATGCCTTGACTTCAAATATCCTATAAAATATCCTATAAAATATCCTATAAAATATACTTAACATATCCTATAAATGCCTTGAGATACTTAAGTATTTGAGATACTTAAAATATCCTATATATGAAGAACGATTTTGCGTAAGATCTGTTCATTAAGAGGATATATGTCAAATACTAATTCTTTTTATTTATGAGCAAGGAAATCATAAGTTAATTATATCATATATAGTTGCTATGATTTTGCTTTTCTTCATATACATGTTTCTAATTTGACAAGGTCCATTAGTTCACAAATTCACATGCTTTCTAGCAAAATAGATGATTCTTAAACTGGTAAAGTTATCCTTGAACAGACTTATAACCAAACCAACAAGGTTTAGATGTTTTGTTATAAACTGAATTGCTCCTTGTATAACTACAAAATTTACCTACACTTCTAAATTAAAGCATCAGGGACAACATAGTAACTTAGGGATCCATCAATTGAATTAAATAGAAATGTTAAAAACT
This sequence comes from Carex littledalei, assembly GCA_011114355.1. NCBI lineage: Eukaryota > Viridiplantae > Streptophyta > Magnoliopsida > Poales > Cyperaceae > Carex > Carex littledalei. Next base: position 5,385,312 of record CM022083.1, on the reverse strand, counting down.
TTTGAGCGCTATTGGATGTGATGTTATGAGAAAGTCTAAAGATAATTAATTGGTTACTGTTCAGGGCCAAGAATCGAATTCTACAACAAATTAAAAAAAAATGGTGCATAAAAATAAATCACAGCAACAAGCAATATTTAATTGAGTGATACTGAATTTTAGAATGAAAACATAAATTTTGGTCTTTAGAATAAGCCAATGTATTTAATTGAGATACAAACCATTGTGTCAAATAATCAAACACCTTGAGTGCACATATGTCATTTCATCGAACACCTTGAGTGCACATTTGGTATTTACTAAAAGCTTGTGCACTTATGGCATTTCATCGAACACCTTGAGTGCACATAATCAAACACCGGTATACAACTTCAAAAACTAAAAAATGTACAACAAGGAACTAATTTTGAGAATTAGACCAGATAATCATAGTAGATCTTGAGAATTGGAACTAATTTTGTCAGACCAATTGATACAGGAGAACCTTCGCTCATTATTCAAACAAATTTTAGAACATAAATTATGAATCCACCTAAAAGAAGAGAAGAAGAATGATACGTGTGAGAGTTACTTGAAAGGAGGCAAACATCTCTTCCTTTCGTGAATCTGAGCTTGCAAGCTTCGAATCTCACCTTGCAAGTTTTCGACGGGACTTAACAGGGTGGGGTGGGATCGGGACAGAGAACGCTGGAGAAGAAGCGATCGGGGTTGGTATTGGAGAAGGGCTCCGGTTGTGTTTGTTTAGAGAGTTGAGAGAGAGGGTTTCGATTTGGTTTTGAAACAAACACGTTAAGTCCTTAGGTAGGAAGAACTCTCTGTGTATCAACTCTCTGTATGACATTCACATTCCTACCCACGAATTCAATCACCCGAGGTAACATAATTTCTCCATTTTAGATCAGGGCCATCAGATCGGATTTCGCACGAATATTGAAGATAATATTGACTACTAAAATGGAGACCTCCTTTGAAATCATGACTCTTCATCATCTATCGGATGGTTCTGATTTGCAAATACATAAATTAGGTGATAATTGTACAGCAAATAATATGAAAAAAATTCAAAAAAACATTTTCTATTTTTTTTACTTCTTTTGTAAGTAAATCATACTTATAAATGTCAATTTTATAAAATTTCATCCTTATTTGCTTATTAAAATTGAGTTAAAAATTGCTGACCGTTCATTTTCACGTTATTCATCGACGGTCGATTTGTAATGAAATGATTCCAAACTTATTTTTTTAATGATCAAGGGAAACATTAAACATAACCAACATAAAAGTTTTGAATTTTCATTATGTTTAAGCTTCGATCCAACGTGAAATGTTTATAACCCTTTGATGTTTTAATATTCCGACAACTCGATGGATAGGTAAATAAAAATAAAATTTGATCAAACTTTGCTATAATTAAATGAATGTAATTCTCTTTGATTTGAACGGTTTCGATCGACTAAAGGACGACATATTTCTGCACGCCTTCATTAACTAACAAGGCTAGAGTTTATGAACATGAAACATAAACTCTAACTTTGTGAGTCAATGAAGGCACACAGAAAAAAATCGGCCGCTGCTTGATCGGAACCGTTGAAATTATAGAGCACTGAATTTAGTCACTTGCAGCAAAGTTTGATGCAAATTTATTTATATTTACCTATCCATCCAGTCAAAGAAATATCGAAACATCGAAGGGATATAAACACTTCACGTCAGATCAAAGCTCAAACACAACAAAGCTTCAAAAATTTTATGTTGGCTGTGTTCAATGTTTTCTCATGATCATTTGAAAACAAATTTGGAATCATTTCGTTGCAGATCGACCGTCGATTGCTTACGTGAAAATGAACGGTTCGCAAATATTTGCTAAATTTGAAGGGTAAAATAATGATAAAGGTCTATAAAATTGACATTTATTAGTATGATTTGGTCATAGAAGATGTAATTAATTTTTAAATTTTTTTTTCATATTATTTGATGTACATGCATTACCTAATTATTAAATATCAAGCTCCAAACCGTCTGATAAGTGAAGAATGGTCTTGATTTATTTATTTTGAATAGCTGGAGTAAAGAGTCTAAATACTCTGAGGTAAAATAATATTTCTGTTTAGATCTGGCGGTAGATAATGCATAGGAGCCTTTGATATTGGTGCGTAAAGATGATCACATGGCTCGATCTAAACACAAATATTATGTTACTTCAGAGTATATGAATTCTTTATTTACCTCTAACTTTTCATTTCCCCCTCTGTGCGCAGCCGCCTACCTTAGAATTTTCATTTCCCCTCCAAGAGAGTTTCACCTTCCCCCCAATTTTTTCAACTTCCCTCCAATTTTTTCGTGTTTCACCTTATTTTGTCTGCCTAATCTTTCGTATTCCCTCTTAATTTGTCCGCCTATTCCCTCTTCTTCCAAAAAATTCCCCAAATGGCGCTGCCGCTTTCGCCAAACCCTCCTTCGTCTAATCCCACAAAAACTAATCCCCAAAATGGCGACGTGATTACACGATTTCTGAAGCAAGGTGGTGAGAAGCGCAGAGAAGCTGGTGGAGACGGCCATGGCGGGGCGCGACACCTCTCACGACGCCGCAAATGCTTTTCGTGTGCGTGACCTCGCGCTCTTTCTCTGAGGTCAGTTCTTGCTATTTCTCTTTGATTTTACTTTTCTCTAGAGGTAAATTCAACCCTATTTTGGAACTGAGATCTATTTTGGGCAAAAATTTCGGCATAATTGGAATTGAGGTTTGTATTTTTCCATTATTCTGGAGATTTAGCAATAAAATGAAGTTGAGTTTATAAGCAATAAAATGAACTTAAATTAATTGAGTTAATGCTTTCAAATGAAAATACTTTGGATTGAACTGTTGATCAAATGAAATATGGTTGAGATTGAATTATATTGAGAAGATTGAGTAAATTATGAAATATAAAGGATACTTGGTCCAAGTAAAGTTATAAGGCAAAAACGTGCTTTGTAAATTAAATTCAATCAAGCAACCACACACACACAGAGAAATGGCCTCCTTTGTTTTCCAGAGGCAGGCAAGTACATACTTTCTTCAATTTTTATTATTCTTTCTCAATTATTGTTTTTTTCCTTCTTTTACAGTGCAATTAAATGTGGTTTGATTTATTACAGTGCACTTTACCATCTCCACCTAGTCAAAGCAGAGACTGCACGAGCTTTTATTCCTAAAGAGTTCAGACTAGTTGAAGCCTTTGGGTACAAAATGACAATTCTCAAGTTGCTTGTAGTAGTGTGCTAAGATGTGTATTAATTACTTGAGGTCATTGAATTTGAGATTTCAGAGTTCTTGCCACCATGTTATTTAGGTTGTAAAATATTTGGTAAATATAAGCCTTAGACAATGCTTTGGGAGTGTAATGATATCTCATAGTGCCCATGAAAAATCATATACAAGGCTAATTCTCCAGACCTGATGAACTGGTACCAAAATTTTATACTGGTAACTATAATAGTGCATGTACATCCTGCTCTGAGCACATTCTTGAAAATTGTAGACTAATTCTCTGGATGCTCTGATGATAGAATTATTTGATAATTTTGACAATATATCTTAAATCAATTCAAAAAAGCTTGAAAACGATAACTGAAGTTTATAAGTATGTTTTTGAACATATAGATAGCCTATCTTTCAAATTTCATGTGATTTGAGTATGGTCTGATTATGAATCTGAAGTTAAACATGCACCAAATCTCATTATTGTCTTTAGCTATGATATATGTACCATGTAGATAGTCTACAATGTTAGATTTCTCATTTACACTTTGCTTTTGATGATTGTCTGGAGTACAATGTAAATAATTGTCAATGGATCCTAACCCTTTTTTAAATACTTTTTTGTATAAATACAGCAACTTACCAATGCCCTTCTAGAAGGAGAAGCACAAAAATCAATGTGTCTATCGAAGGCAAAGGCAATTATTCAAGCAACTGGGCAAATAAAGATATCTGACCAGGAGATTCAGAGATTGTCCAAAGATTTGTCAGAGGTATTTTAATGTGAAATAAGTTGATGTTTAAAATTAATAGTAGCACCTCATGTTTTCTGAAAAATATCATTCAGGTTTGGATTATTTTGTGTAATGCATAGCGGTGTATTTATAATTAGGGATTGGGATTTTTTTTGTACATATAAAATATTTTCTCCTATGAAGACTTCTTTTGATCCATGGTTTCCCCTAAATTGGTTCATTTCCCCAACTTTGTAAAAAAATAAATAAACACTCTCTTTCTTCATGTGATGATATTTGCTTAGGCCAAACATGAACTATAGGCTTGCTGAGAAGAATATAAGCTTTTAAAGAAGAGTTCTGATCACACGGTAATTTACTTTCTTTTCTTGTCTTTCTAATGGGACACTTAACTACCAATGAACCCTAATAAATTACAGATTAGTGTCAATTACCCTCAATTTAACTATAAAATTACTATTTCACACAATCCTATCATTTCACAAATTGAACAGCATACTGGTCCAAAACCCGTTAAACTTAGAGACGGAAATGAATTCCAAATCAAAGATGAGAATAAAATTCATGAAGTCCCATTGGAGCAGGTATGTGCTATGCACCCATTATCTCCTGCCAAAACCAAAGTCCCATTGCCTTTTGCTTTGCTTGTTTGATTTAATTTGTACATTAATTTGTTTTTTTCCTTGCAGCAAAAATTGACAGGGGAATTCAAGATGGTTTCAAGAATTTTAAAAGGTGCCCTATAATGGAGTGCCAACCCAAATTCAAGCTTTACAATAGTATGTCTAAGATTATTAAATGATTTAAAACAAGAGCAGAGATGCCCAAAGCCAAAATTTTAGCTCTTTTCAATTTGACCATCAAACTTTCTTTTTCTATATCAGGAAATTGATCTGCGCATCTTTCAGCTGTGCAGTCTTCTTTATTGTTGGTACTGATAAAAAAGATGTGTGATATGTTTAGTTAATAATAAATAATCTCATCGATTTCTCTTCAAATGTATTATGGATGACAATATGGAAAATGTACTATGATTTAGTTTAGCAACAATGTGATATGTATTTAATGGTTCTTATTTATAACATGTAAATCTTAGCTGTAATTTCAATGTGTTTGTTAATTTGGTTGAATGAGAATTGGGGAATGTAAATGGGTTGGTACTGGGAGGATTGTAGAATGAGGGCATGCTTATATGATACCATTTAGACTTGTTATTACCATGGGTGATCCCTGAAATAACGAAAATTACCTTTCCATGCAAATATTAGCTCTTGGAAATACTGGGGTGGGTCCCACGTACGCTGCCTTTGGAAATAAACATGTGGGCCCCACTATAGCTTGCCTTGGAAATACTGAGGTGGGTCCCATGTACACTGCCCTTGGAAATAAACATATGGGTCCCACGTTCCCTTGCCTTGGAAATACTGGGGTGGGTCCCACGTACTCTGCCGTTGGAAATGCTCTGGAGGGTCCCACAGACGTTGCCGTTGGAAATAAACAGGTGGGCCCCGCGTTAGCTGCCCTTGGAAATGCTCTGGAGGGTCCCACAGACGTTGCCCTTGGAAATAAACAGGTGGGCCCCGCGTTACTACCCTTGGAAATACTCCAGACAGTGTCCAAGTGTGAAAGTATTTCCATGCGCCCTTTTTCCAACTGTAAGCGCATGGAAATACTCAGAAATGAGTATTTCCAACGGCGTCGATGGAAATAAGTGCTATTTCCATCGAGGGTTGTTGCAACGGGAGTATTTCCATCGGTAGCGCATGGAAATGACGATTTCAAGGCTTATTCCATCGGTACGCCCATGGAAAAGGTGATTTCCTGCCGTTGCAAAAAGCGGAAATTCTAGTAGTGCATTTTCCCTAGAAAACCCATCAAACATAAATTTGAAATGAGTTTTAAATAAAAGATAATAAATTTGATAAATTTGTGAGTTTTTAAAGTTTAGAGAGGGAAATACGTAACTCTAAAATTTAGAGGAGGAAATACATAATTTGAAGTTTTTGAGGGGTACAAGTGAAATTCCCCTTAAATTCGGACGGGTTTTGCTGAGAGCACTGGATGTGAGGTCAATGGAGAGCATCGGAGAGAGAATGGAGAGGGTGATCCAGGCGCCTATGGATTCCTTTGACTTAGATTTTCAAAATAAAACTGCACACTTGATTTAGCTTTTATTAAGGAAACAGTAAAACTTAGTGCAGCAGGAGAATCAAATTAATAAATAGCTGTTAACTAAAATTTATTAAGTATTTTACAAAACTGTTGTTTTTAGACAATTTTAAACCATTGAAAAATAGCAGTTTTGTACTTAATAAATAACAAAAAATTCAAAAAAATATAACATTTGCTCTCCAAGCACATTTTATATCGAGATCATGTTGAATGCTTGGATCGACTGTTTGGACATTAAAAATCACTAAAAAATTAATCAATCGGTGTCTCTAAAAATAAAGGGAAAATTTCTAGTGTGCATTACAAATTTCTCAAATAATCAATTTTTCAATCAAAATACCATAATATCCAATATTTTCATAAAAACTTAATATTATTTCTCTATCTCCTTTTAATTATTTAACTTTTTATCTAGTTATTTTAGAAATTGAATTGACAAATATACCGTTTATTATAAATGAAAATGCTCATTATTTATCTATTGAGGAACAAAGCGTAACATCCCTCTGAGTATTTAATCAGTGCTCGATGCAATGAAATAACTTACTGGATACAATCATGAATTAAGTTAAAATACAAACATGTATTAGTTTAATTTTTCATTCAAGTAAAGATATCGATCCCAAACTGCTACTAATTAGGCAATTACAAACATATGTATTTTAATATTTTTTGTTCTGAATTGACCAAATTTCTAAATTGATCGTTATTAACTCAGAATTAGGATACCGATTTTAATAATGCTTGTTCTGAATTGATCGCCTATATAAGGTTAATACATTGTAACAAATAGATTATGAAATGAAGTATGAATTTTGAGCTTTGTCTCTCTTGAACGTTTTTGTACTACAAAGAGATTAAATACATGCTTTTAATACTGTTAAGCTTTGTTCCAAAAAGAGATTAAATCTCCATTAAATAAAGGATATATTTGTCAATTCAGTTTTTAAAATAACTAAATAAAATATTAAATAAATAAAAGGGGATAGAAGTAGTGTTATTTGTCATTTGGGAATGTTATTTACGTGTAGATATCTTTTAAATATTGTTATTTGTCATTTAGTCTATTTTTTTTATGAAAATGTCATTTTGTATGAGATTTTTTTGTTCTCTTATAAATATGTTCCCATTGCAACGCACGGGCACGATACTAGTGTGTGTATATATATAAAAAGAGAATACAATCCAGTATAGACCAACAAATATAAAATCAACAAAGCAATCTAATATTGACAATATGGACAGAAACAAGAACCAATATTATTGATAATAATATAGACGGAAACAAGGCGATTGTACTTGTATCATATAACTTGTAACATAAAAATTATATCACCAACATTGTACCATATATATATCCATGTTTGTACTACGAAGCAGCAATTAAAGCAAGTTTTTAACCCTGAATCATGCCCGAGAATCACCAAAAACCAGCAAAGCAACATAAAACCAACAATCCAAGAACCCGCCCCCAAGCTTTTAACCCCCAATAAGCATATAAAGCATATAAAACATAAACATAACTAGTTCACAACACTAACAGAAACAACACAAATTAATGCAAATCCAGATCAATGTTTGGCCCTGGTTCGTAATATTCAGCAGAAGACCCCGGTTGGTCCCTGTCTGTCCGGAACAGATTCAATCCTAAAGAAAATATAGTTAAACAGGAGAGAGTATTAGTGAAAGAGAAAAGATTCATATCAACTTAATTTATTCAAATGAAACTTTATAAGTAAGGTAATACCAGATTCAATGCCCGTCGTGCCAGTCTCCTCATTCTTGATGCTCTCCATAACTTCGCTAGAAAATGGTCTAGAGTGAAAGTTCAATTTGAGTTTTGGGCATTGAGCAACACGCACTTGGGTCAGTTGTGGCATAGCCATCGGCTTGGCCTCCAAAGACTCCAAGTTCTCAAATTTCTTGAGTTCTAACAACTGCAACTGTGGAAATCCATTTGCAGAACAAACCATTTGTATCCCTGTGTATACCTCATCTTGTAAGCTCAAAAATTTCAGGGCTTGTAGTCTTTCTAGCCTTGGCATGGGGTCTTCCTTCAAACCAGACTTGGTTAGGGTGAGCTTCGTAAGATTTGGTGGAAATGTAACATTATCTATGTAAAGTTTCCTGTAACTCCATTTTCCCTCAAATTTAATGGATTTCACCGTCTCGAGGTTAGGGAAGGCCCTTGTATCGACCAACTCTGACGGTACAATGTCGCCTATAATTCTCATCGAGAGGAGATGAACCATGTGACCCAATAGGTTAGAGATAGATTTCCAGTATGGATTAGATTTCCAGTCTGGATTGTTGTCCCTATTTGAAAGTGCTAACTTTCTAAGGTTAATCAGGCACTGCGGAAAGTTTTCTACCCACGACTCATGAACTACAACTGTTTTGAGGATTTGTAGGTCTGATATATTTGCTGTAGAGGGTGGGCCTTTAATTTGGGGGCTAGGATTGACATATACATGACGAAGTGTTGGAATTTCCCATAGACATTCAGGTATGATTTGTATTCTTGTATCTCTGACATCCAAGGTTTGGAGATAAGTTAGCTCATTGATATTTTCAGGAAGCTCAGATATGTTACTACCCCTCAAACCCAGATATGCTAGGCATGACAAGTCAATAAAATCTAATTTTGGGACTACGGATTTCCTCAATTCCAACACTTCCAGGAAAAGGGCACGTCCCAAAACAATCCTATCAAAATCAAAAGCTAAAAAGGAATGTATTTTGGCATAAAGCAATAACTGGTACTTTTTATTGTTGCTGTGGAGTGCTAGACGGTACATGGATTTCATATTTTCGGGATCTGGATTGGGAACCAAAAACCCTTCCCTGCAGGATTGTTGGATGACAAATTTATGAATAGAGTCAAGTACTCGGAAATATTTTATTGTGCCTGAGAATGATCTCTTTGAAATGCAAACCAATGACCTACAAGCAACAAGGAAAATAAATAAATTAACATCAAGTACATATTTATAAATGAATAAAATTCCTTGATGGACATCATCATGTAAACCATAGAAAATTATCTACTCATTTGTAATAAAACAGACAATAAAGTTTTATTGAAAACCTGATTTTTTTAAGGAAACTATGACCTAATATTTGAAATAGCAATTATCACATATAAATTATAACGGCAATTGTCAATTATTTGAAATATTGAGAATACCTTTGAGCAAGTTGCTCCAGATACTTGTATGCCGTATCCTCTATAGTCTCTTCTTCCTCTGGTGTAATAAATGCTTCAGCAATCCATATCTCAATTAGAGACCTTGCATGAATTTCATAATTTATCGGGTAACAAGCTAAATAAAGAAAGCATGATTGGAGCAAGTAAGGTAAATCATTATAGCAGCAGGTAAATATGCGCCACATATGATTGTTCGTAGCACCAATAATATCATCTTTCACCCTTTTGAATGTGTCGTAGGCCCTGGGTTTGACCGAAAGGAGACGCCCTATGAGGAAAACCGCCAGATGCTGTTCTTCACATGCTTTGTAAATCAGTTCAGGGAGATCATCCAGTTCCATTAATAACTCTAATAAGAACTCGAGAATTTTATGAGGTTCTTTGATCTCACGAAGAGCTGGAAACACTGTCATGAGGAGGAGTGCTCGGCTCTTCTCCTCATTTGTTAAGCAGTTTGAACTCTCTGCTTTGTGGTCGAGAGAATTTATAACTGGATCTTCATCTTTGTGCTCCAACTCACTTTCTTTTGTCTGATTGAAATAATTGTGGACAACCATTTCATCAATTTTACCCTTTATGGTATCCAAACGATATTTGGTCTGGAGATCCATTGAGAACGAAGGTTTGTTGTTCCTTGTGCTGGAATGATTAATCGCGTCCCTTGCTAACAATCCAACATAACGGGAGTATTGTTGAAGAACCTTTACATACCGGTCTTTGTCATTAAGCACGTCCTCCTGTTCTAATGCATTAAGTAGCACAAATTCTGTATAATCATAAAAATATGGGTTCAGAGGTAAAGTGTCTGATAAAAGATCTCTGAGGACGGGTTGAGATTGCATTTCTTTTATGAAAGGTAAGGTATCCATCTGTGTTTCAACTTTCTCAAAATCACACCAAAAATCTCTCCCTCCGTTCATCCCTCCCTCTATCTCTCTTGCTATCCTTGGTAAACAAAATCGTTTAACCGTTTCCTCTCTCCCCTTCCCTTCCTGCCTCCCATCCAATTCAACTCGAACCTCCGCCATGTAACTGCAATGCAAAATAAATATTTAAAATTTATTATAATTCTTGCGCGACTGAAATCTGACATTAATTATGGAGTTGCTAAAATTGTAAAAGGGTTCAAATGACTCTATTTTTTGTGCCTCCATTATGCCTTCATATTTTAATTTTGTAAAATCAGAAAGTCTAAAATTTATATGTCAAAATAAATTATAGATATGATTAATATTATTTTTGCTACATGCACATAAATAATTATATAGAAGGAAAAATCGGGATTGGTCAAGTGACCATAGAATCAGAATCAGTTGAATGATCAGCTGAATCGAATCAGAAACTTGAATTTTTTTTTTCCATAAGCTTGATTTGTACTAAAAAATAGAAAAGAAATTAATAACATTTGAATTTGTCAACAATTTCTGCTTAGACAAATGATAACACACTAACATATTAATGCGCTAATTCAATGTAATATAAGCTTTATAACTAAAATATATAACATTTAACGAGCAGATAGTATTTTTCCAGACGGATGAACAATAAATTTTACGTAATTTAAAATTAAGTATGATAAACAAATTATTTAAAAATCTATTTGTCTGAAAGTAAAGTATGAAATAGTTAGGAATGAATGTTGAAAGTTGGAATTTAAACGAGAAAGGCATAGTAGAAAATTTATACTAAATAATAGTGAAAATCTTCTTTTAATTCATATTGGGACTGATTTACCAAATCTTAAAATTTAAAAGGTTGAAATTGTAAAATGGAAAATTTTAAATGAGGCAGGTGGGACCCGCATGCCCATCCATATCCTTTCTTCCTTCTGACCATCTCGCACTGTTTCCCTTATTGAGAGCAGAGAGAAACTTTTTCTTCAATGTACCAGAATTGCCCTTCTTAAAAACTTTCTTATTCTTTGCTTCTAATTAATTCCTGCTATAATTAGAAAAATTAATAACCGGTTATAAGTTGAAAGAAATTGCTAGCCCATTGAAAATTGAAATTTTATTCTTAATTTGTTTATTTCAATATCCTATGTTGCCTTTCTTTCTTGATCTAAATCTTCTTATGGTTTTAGTTTATTGTTTCTCTTTGTAAACAAGAACTAAAATGAATCAAAATATAGAGAAATTATGTGATTTTCAAGTATTTTTGTAAAAATGAGTTTATGTCTTTTTGTAAATATATGAAGATAAATATATTTAATCCTAATATGTAAAATTATATCATTATTTTTTTAGTAAAGTAAAATTATATCATTATATTGATGTTGATATTTGAATTCTTCCCACAAACACGTTCAAGTATTTTAAAATCAAAATATGATGAATTAATCTCTAAAAATGAGTTTATTGTCTTTTTGTAAATATATGAAGATAAATATATTTAAGCCTAATATGCAAAATTATATCATTATTATTTTAGTAAAGTAAAATTATATCATTATTTTGATGTTGATTTTTGAACTTTATTTATAAAAATGATTTAATTGATGCTAATTTGTTTATCTGTGTAGATAAATTTAATACATAATTATAACTGCACATAATTAATCATGACCAAAAAATAAATAAAAGAGGAGAAAAAATCTTAATGGTGAAATACATATCACATAGAAAATAAGACATCATGTTAAATATATTTTTAAATAACAACATGTAAATACAGCCATTGTATTGAACGTTTCCTTATATGCTACACTGCTTGCTTATAAATAAATTACTTGCCTATTTAATTTTTTAATTATTGCAGCATTTAATTAGAAGCAAAAAATAAGGAAGGTTTTAAGAAGGACAAAAACGGTATTTAGAAGAAAAATATCTCTTTGCTTTCAATAACTCAAATTATGCGTTGAAAATAGCAGCCCTTTTTTTTTGTGTTTCTTTGTTTTCCTCTCTCAAGCCCATGTATGATTATCGGCCCAAATGTCAAGAATCGGTCCACGGTAGATGATTCGGTGAAAAATCGCTTGATTCGGCCGGTTTGAACCAGTTTTTCTCTGAAAATTGCAAACTTAGAAAATCGGTCCAAAATCGGATCGCCGGCGGCCGATTCTGATCCGACCCGGACGATTTTTCCTTCTATAAATAATTATCATTTTTTTATTTTGTTCTTATATGAATCAATAAGTTGAAAAATCAACCTCGTCGGTATATTTTTCCAAGCACTTGATACTAAACAAAACAAAATCGAAATATCATGAATTTTTACTTGTGCATTGAGAAAATAATATATTGTAGGGTTTCAGATAGGTAATATGTGCAACAATTCGATTCAGTTCATGATTTGTTCACTACCCGAAAACCAGAATCCATGTATAAAACTAATTCCAAGATAAATAGAGTTTACCACTAGATGCGCAGCGGATAATTTGAGTCCTAGCAGTAACTTTCTTTGCGATTCGATCTCACCTCAGATCAACACAATAGAAAATCAGCCACGTCTTTAATCTCCTTCTTCGTGTCAGATGAACGCACCAGCGACAGCAGTTGCGTCTCTATCAGTATCCACACGAACAGATTCAAAAACAACCGCGAGTCCCCTTTTAGTCTTTCTCCTTCTCTCTCAGTTCTGAACTGGTGCAAACAAATAGTCTGATTTTTTATCTAACTGAAAACCATGTTTCTCTATTCTCTGTAAATGAAATACTAACATACATATATAGATTAATACACCAGTTCGTTTGCACCCATTCATTTGCACCTAATCAGATAGGTCTTATCTGATTAGATCAAATCATAGAGACAACAGATATTTTGGGCCAATATTTTGATGCAGCTTAATAAGACTTAATCCATATTTAATTCTTTAAATTAACTATTAATTTAAGCCTAAAATATTCTAACCTGTTAGTACATTTCTAACAATATATCATATCTAACAGTTTTATTTTGACATCTAAGTTTTATATTCAAAGTTATTTTAGTTCTAAAATAGAGGCATTAGAGTCACAAAAAATAAAAGCATTTGAACTCTCCTCAAATATAAAATGCTACAAACTTGAAAGACTGTTGAAAATTGAAACTCTACACCGTATAACTAGAGGCCCTGTCAACAGATCAGGCCCCACCATGGAGGCCGGAACAGAACAGGATGGACAAGAAATCAGTAAGAAAGTTAGAAAATATTTACTGTCGTGGGAAGTAAGCGCAAGGTTGCTAACAGGATGCGTATCTTCACGGAGATAACTACGTCCGACCACTTACTCTCGCCACCAATCTTTTTTTCTCCTGCGCTTTTAAATCAGATTCGTGTAGTGAGAGAGGAGATATTCACCCGATATCGTTGCTGTTTCAGGTGAAGAACAGGAGGTTCGATCTGGTAGGCTCGGCGGGAGATAGGAAAGAGAATGTAAGTGAGGGAAGGGGTAGATTGATCAGGGGTTGGGGGAGAGCAAGTGGTGGTTCAATGGAGATTTATAATCTCATGTTGTAAGAGGGACAGAGTCAGAGAGGGAGGTTCATTTAATACTCTAATTTATAATGAATATATGATACAGGTACAACCAATCCTATCCTCCAATTTGAAACCTAACTGATGCCACAGCACATGGGATTTTTTCTCAAAAAAATTTAACAACAAGGCCCCTTTTCACCTATTACTTGGACTGTATTTTTTATTGAAATAATATTAAGTAAATGCGGCATGTATTATTAATATTTTACTATATTGCATTTCAATGTAATTGTATTTGGTGATGGAATAATATATATATAACTAAATTTATTTGATAACTTTGATAACCATGCATTAAGTAATTTTTCTGTAATTTGAAAATATTGTACTAACTATGAGGAACATTATTTTTAAATGATCATTGAATTGGTTATCATTATAAGCAAAACAATTTGAAATCTACAACGTATAAATACAAAGTTAATACTTTAATCACGTATGTTATGAACATATAAAGTCGTCAGCAAAAATAGTGATATTTAAATTCGCTATATGTTTTTTTGTTTGAAGGTCAAATTGTCTATATGTTATTTAAATCTATGATGTAAAAGTACTACCGAATTCATTTTTATATGGGAAGAAATTTGGGTCACCAATGAAAGATGTACCATATATAATCGATATCATATATTGAATGAAAATTTGAAGAGACGGACCTCTTCTGTCACGCGCGGAGAAGAACGAAATCAATTTTGACTTAGTTAAAGGGTTGAAAGAGATGAAGTTTGGGGCATCTCTAGGGTTCTAGGATTATTTTGGACGAAAATATCCCTAAAGAAGAACCATTGCTCGACGGTGCATAGGGAGGAATCTCTAGGGTTACATCTCCCATTGTCCCTGTTTATTACTTTATTATCATTATGTTCTTCTTTGCTTTTATCATTGTATTAGTGCCTATCTATGTGAGGCTCATTTCTCCTCTCTTAATTAGGTTATGGTTGTAAACCTAAATACTTGCTGACATTTTAATCAACTTTACTTGATACTTGGGCTTTTGTATTGTTTGATTGCTCTTTGTATTCTATCTTGTATGCTTGCTTGTTTGGTACAAATTCACTCCAATAGGTGATGGTCACACCTAGACTGACCGACTCATGAACTGACCAAATTAGGGTTAGTGTATTTGGCATCTTAGGCTATTGATAGAGGTCTTACACTAGTACAGAAAACGTGACCATACATGGTCAGAAAAGCTAATGACACACGGTCACATGACTGTGTCAGCGAGCATCGTTGTACACGATTTTTGAACCGTGTCTATAATAGTACTAACATACACGGTTAATAGAAACGAACCGTGTCAGGTCTCCAAAAAAAGCACCGATAATGGTGATTTCTACACGGTCGAAGTAACTGTACACAATAACAAGGGCTATATACACAGTTTCTACAAGGCATCCGTGTATTTTGGAAACAATACACGGTTTGTTGTTTAGAACCATGTATGTTTTGTGTTTTTTTAAAATGATTTATAATAGGCTAGCATCCACATCTGCTAGCCATTAAACATACAGTATTACACATCCATCATTCAATAGATATTTAACATCACAGCATAAAATAAGAATGTAATTGAACTCAAAACACAGATACTAAGAGAAATCCGTGTTCAGATATTTGTACAAAATATACACGGTTTCTAAAC
>CM022083.1:5184957-5369730 GCA_011114355.1 Carex littledalei | reverse complement strand
ATTTTTTCCTTTAGTCTTTTTACTTAAATGATTAAGTAAAGATCTCATTAGTTATTAGTTGGTTATTAGTTGCAGTTTTGTTATGGTTTTGAGGGATAGTACAAACCATGAGTTAACTAAAACCTCATCGACTGTTTCAGCATCTCAAAGCAAAAAGCTCAAGATGGTTGAGGACAAGCTATGGAGATATGATCCCATGGTACGATGATATGTACACACTTTGATGACTGGTACAGAGGAATTGAAAAATCTGAGGACAATTTGTTTGTTCAAGCACCCTCCTAAGGAGTTTATGATCAAGTGCTCAAGTTATGATGATATTCAGATTCAATGGGTAGATATATGTATGTATAGTAAAATAAAGAACTATCTTAAGATGATCCTTTTTCTCCAAGTGTTTATAATTTAGAAGTTCCTCTATGTGTTTTGCTAGTTGCTATTTAATTTGTACTTTATATTAAATATATATGAATTTGTAAGTCGGCCTTATTTTCTGATGTGACATTATCTATGTTAGGTTTCGATAGTTACCGTACCTGTTTTGGTTGAACATTAACTTATGACTTTGTGTATGTAGAATATTTCTTGAATTATGGATGTATATGGATGTGTAGTATTGTATGTTTAATGGCTAACAAATATGGATACTAGCCCATTATAATCTGCATTGAAAAATAGAAATCATACACGGTTCTATCACATAAACCGTGTAGAAAATATTATCATAGACGGTTATTGAACATGAATAGTGTATAATTCTCTTCAATCATACACGGTTGCGTTGTAGGAACTGTGTATATAATCCTTGGTAACATACACCATAACCCGGACCGTGTGTAAATCTTTTGTTTTAGCATCTTTTTTTTAGGTCTGACACGGTTCCCTTGTGGTAATCGTGTATGTAAAGGGTATATAGACACGGTTCCGTAACCATGTACAATTTATCGACACATTCATACACGATGTGCATGAACACGGTTGCGGAACCGTGTGTCATTACCGTTTTTAACCATGTATAGTCGTCTTTTCTATAGTAGTGTATCTAGTCCAAGCTCAAAAAGCAAGTACATAGGTTCAAGTCATTGAAATTTATTGTGCGACATACACAAAAAGTTCAAACCATAGTACAATGTTGGACAAAAATATATGCAACATGCTCAACCACATAGCCAAAATATGTAGATCAAGAATTAACGAGTGGGTGAACTTCATAGAAGAAAATGAGAGTGTTGAAAGTATTTTCTATGCGTGCCATGCCGCAAAAGAAGAGAATGGTGATATCTGGTACGTTGACAGTGGCTCACTAATAATTTGACTAGTAACCATGAACTATTCCGACATATTGATACTTCCAATGAGACAAAGGTATGCATTGAAAATGGCTATCTTGTTCAAGCAAACTAAGATGGGTTCGAAATTTATTCGAGATGTGCTGCTAATTTTGGACTTAAAACAAAACTTACTAAGTGTGGGGCAAATAGTCCAATACAGGTATGCAATTCATTTTGAAGATGGGGGTTGTAAAATTTTCAACGGGACAAGTAAAAATCAAGCGATAAAAAGAGTAGAAATGGAGAGATCTAGGAAGTACCCACTTCAAATAAGATATGCTTCGCATTTGGTGTTACGAAGTGAGGTGACTGACAACTTCATCCTATGGCACAAGTGATTTGGCAATCTCAATTCTAGAAGTATCATATGATAGGTATAAATAGAACTCAAGGGCTATGGTTGTAAGAGTCAAAAGAGAAGATAAGAGAAAGAAAGTAAAGTTTTGCAACTCTTTTACCTACTCTTCTTTTAGAGAAGAAATCTTACTATATAACTCCTCTCTTCCATTTCCACAATTTAATCTACTTCCTACACAGCTGTTGTTATGATCCAGATCTCAAGTACCCTATTTTTGTCCCATTTTTTTTAGTTTGTTCTTTATTTGTTTGTTCAAAGAGCATGTGCATAAAAAGGGTAAATTCAGGCTGCTGCATAATTAAAATGATAATGAGGCAAAATATTGGTGTATGGCGCAACTCCTAAATTCACAGTCAATTGAGGGTTAATAGTGCATCACCAATAGGGATAGTTTATTTTTGTCCATTTAAACAGGACCATGAACTAAGCTAATTAAATTGACAAACCTGCAAAAACGTGGCGGAAGACGCATAGGTACTTGTCATGCGGTGAAGGGGGAAGAATAGATGTCCTCTCCCAAACCTTTTGGTATACGTCAAATATCGATAACTCTCCATATGGGTCAAATTTTGTGTGCAGCTCCATATCTACAGATGCCAATCTTATCTGCACAGAATAAATTATAGGTTAAAAGAATGAAAAGAACCCAATCAGATTAGGCCCAAAAGTAAGGAAACACATACTCCAAGGAAAAGTTACAAAGTTATTGAAGGGACAAGAACCGGCTTTTGGTTTAGTGGCAAAGGCAATGCCCTCCGTGTATGAGGTTGCAAGTCCGAAATCCAGATGGGTAATCCCTAGTGTATTAAAAAAGTTGGGTGGCTTGACCCTCAACTTTACTGATGAAAAAGTTATCGAAGGCACTGAAAAATGCTGACCAATGATGGTCCAGAGATCTTTTAAAGTTTTGATGGTAATTACTTCAAAAAACCATTTGAGAGAGAGAGAGAGAGAGAGAGACCTGACGGAGGCTTAATGAACCAGCACGGAAATTTTTTGCAGCAATAATCTTTGAAAATGCTTCTTCAGGAAGGGGTTCGCCAGTTCCATAATGTTTAGCAAGACTCAACAGTGTACCTCTGCACCAAATGTCAATTATTATTTCTTCTCACAAAGTATTGCTGCAAATTTAATTCATACCAAGATGAGTAATTTAAGAACTATATATAATCTACTCTGAGACCACTGTACCATTATACTCAGCATTTTTCAGTGCCTTGAATAACTTTAAAAACTATATATTAGTTTTCCTTTTGAAAGTTACATGGTCGTCTTCATTACAAAGCAATAGCATAAAATATAAAAGAAACATAGCATAGAGGAAAGTTTGTTATATCCAGAACTTAAGAACAACTAGAATAGTGAAATGGAAAGAAATTAATTAATAAAATAGACATCTTACCGATGGTAGCACCAGTTCTCCATGAACTGAGAAGGCAATTCAACGGCATCCCATTCAATTCCCCTTATCCCGGATACTAATCCTTCATCTTGCTTTGTTAACATGTGTTGAAGTGCATGACCAAATTCATGAAATACCGTCTCCACCTACAGTACCAACAAGTAAAAAAATGTTATCATGAAAACAAATCTTAACAATTCAATCCACCAACTCAAGCATTAGCCTGTTACATATGCTATTACATGCCTTAATTCGGTTGTTTTTAAAATATGATCCAGCCCTTGAACAATACATTGTCCTTCACATGGTTTGGAAAATCGGCCGATTCCGAGTCAACTCGGCCGAGTCAACTCGGAATCGGCCATGTCCGATCCGATTTTCACCCGAGTCTTGCGCCCATGCGAGTTTTTCAGCAAAACTCGGTTGAACAGTGTTTGACTCGGCCGAGTTAGCCGATTTTCAGGCCGAGTCAGACCGAGTCAAGCCGATTCAGACCGAGTCAGGCCGATTCAGACCGAGTTTGACCGAGTTTGACTGAGTTTGACCGAGTTTTGGCTGAGTCAGCTATTAAAACTGTGATTAAAATTATTTTATGTAAAAAAATGTTTGTAAAATGACCGAGTCATACAGCTGGAGAGTTGCATACAAGCTGGAGTCATACAAATCTAAATTAATTACTAATTTTGTTAGAATAGTACATATTAATGTTAGAATAGTACGTACATATTTTTTGTTAGTTAAATATTAGTATACAAATCTAAGTTAATTACTAATTTTGTTCTCCATTATTTTATTCGACATTATAATTAATTTATAATATCTTTTTACTCAATTTGAAATAGACACAACAATATCCCCATTTGTATTGTAATATAGAGGACGATGAGATAATCCAGCCAGTTCGGTATAACATCTGGCAATAAAAAATGTGTTCTATTTGTAATGCTTGTATTACATTATATAATTAGTGAATTATTTGAGTGTAATATTTTGTGTTAATATAGTTTTTTTACAAATTATTTTTTTTACCAATTTTTTCCTATCTTTTGGCTACAAAACAAGTTTCAGCCAAAAAAATCCGAGTTTCCGAGTCAACTCGGCCGATTCCGGCCGATTCACCCGATTCCGATTCCACGGTCAAGAACCCGATCCCGATTCCGATTCCGAGTTTCAGAACCATGGTCCTTCAGGTATGTTTCAAGCCAACTAGAAGAGAACCAACTATATTGCCAGAACATCATTTTACTTTAGCCTTTTTTCCTGACCGGAGGTGTCCAGTCAAATTACTATAGATACCTCATAGAAGGTCATAAGACTAGGCTTGTCCCCGACTGGAGGCATCTGGTTACAAATTATGAAGGCAACAGGCAACCTGAATGGAGCACCAGGTGACGCAAGCACATGACTCCGATAGAACACCTCAGCCATCCATGCACCACCCTGCTTTTCAGCAGGTCTGCAGTATGGGTCCAAATAAAAATAGGCAATTGATTCACCCGAAGAGTCATTTACACGGTAAAACTGGACATCTGGGTCCCAGACCTGAGAAAAAATCAAGTGCAAGACACATTAATTAGCACTGACACTGACAGTAAGAGGCTTTGTATGAATTAATTTGAAATATAGGGAACAGCTCCAAAGAGAGGTCTATATTGTTTCACATACCTATTAGAGGGTGAAAAGTAGGTATATCAAATTAAAACCAAATATGCAATTCTAAAAAGGTATTTTAAGAGTAAAAAAGAAGAAAATTGTAAAAAGAAAACAAGAAGGAAAGAACAACTCAACAGGAGCCAACCCATCGGCCGATTCAATGTTAATATCAAAGAGCTTATTTGCCAGGCTGAAAAGGCCATCTAAGACATTCGAGAGTGCAAAGTAGGGCCGTAACTCTTCCTACAAAAAGAATAAACTTAAAAAAATCACATGAAAATCTGATCAGACAACTGTACCAATGGTAACAGTAGTAGATCTTGGCCAGTAGTTTCTGTTGCAGCATGTGCCACATGGCATGGTGCCTATGCAATTACAACCGTAATTTTTCCTTGTTTCTTGCTCTTCCATCCTTTGTATGTCAAGCAAAGGGTTATTAGAACTTTATTGAAGCTTCAATATAACCAAGAATTTTACAAAGCAATTGCAAGTTATGTTTTGAAAAAAAAAAAACCTCGTTAATATCATATTTAGCCTCACGCAACCGTTCGCTCCAGAAATCAATGTCCCAGTAATTAATCTCATTGGCTTCGGGAGCACCAGACTCTTTTGCAAATGCCTTTATTTCTTCCAAATCTAGACGTACAGAACCATTCGAAGACAATCATACAAGAAGCTAGATCCAACAATATCGTAAGAAATAACTTCTAAAATATTAGATGAAGACCAAATCCAACAGTCAAAGACTCAAAGTACCAGAAGAAGCTTGAGTATTTTAGGTTTTGATCAAATGCGAAAAACAAAAGGAAAAACAAGGCCCTGTCATAGATTGGTTTAGATTTAGATGCAACCAAACCAGAAAAGCATCGAATTAAAGAAATTGAAGTTGAGAACCTCTGATATACACCATGCAAAAGAAATTATATTTAATAAGAGAAAAGCCAAAAAAATACATTCACCTCTGACATGGTGGTCCCATGATGCAACACGTAACTTCTCGAGCAGCTCTTCCACTCTCTCAATTGTAGCTATTTTATTTGCCATGCTCAACTACAAAAAAAAGGAAATATATTAATGGAGAAGCCAACAATAAAAGTTTTTTTTTATCCTTTGTAAACTTTCGGAACAAAATTAAATTTTCAGTTTGTAGTCTCCTATACCTCAGCAAAGTTATTGTAGCCAAGAAGATTAGCTTTTTGCAACCTCAACTTCAGAATTTGACTGATGATGCTGGCATTGTCAAGATCCCCACTAGAGGCACGGCTCATATAAGCCTTGAAAAGTTCTTCCCGCAATGAGCGATTACGCACATGTTGCATCACTGGAGCGTAGCTTTGTGCATCCAAGGTAATAATCCAAGGCCCTTTTTCAGGAGTTGCATATTCATGTCCCTAATAAGTGAAAACCAATGTTTGCTTCCCCGATAAACAACACTATATAGAGCAATTCATGAAGGTTCAAATTTTCAATAATAAGTACCAATGCCTTTGACAGCTAAACATTATTGTTCCAATATTAATTACCATCGTGTGATGCCTAGAGCAAGCACTCACATAGTGGATATAAGCAACCATTAACAGGGAGGCAAAAGAAGAAAATAAAAAAAAGAAATAGTAAATAAGTACACATGTATTGAATTAGCAAAAGTAGACATAGAAGAGCAGGAACAAAAGAAAATCAAGGAGATGATAAAAGAGAAATATTTACTGGTTTGGTTTTTGCTATTGCTGTGTAAGGATCATGGTTTGCAATCTAACAATACGTTCGGCATACATCCTTGAGTTTCTGTATTAGAGAACTCAAAGCTAGCATAGGTTTGATTAATTTTGCACATGAAAAGAGAGAAGCCAGAACTTCTTACCTTTATTTTGGCCTTTTCTGCTGCTAGACCAAGTACAGTGGCAGGTAGCCCCTCTATTTCCTTTTTGTCTACAATTACTTTTTCAAATCTTTTAGTGGCATCTAGAACATTCTCAGCGAACTTATCATGCAACTTAGCCAGCTCCTATAACAATGAAGAATTTATAAGCACGAGAAATTGAAAACTATGCATCATATCCTAAAAAAAAATTAGCATTTGAGAGCACCAAATTTACTTGTTCAATTTCATTGAACTTCTCTCTTTTCTCATCCTCTAGAGCAACACCACCAAGAACAGCCTCCTTGATTTGACCTGAAAAGAAAGAAGAAAATAAGCACAATTGAGAAGATATATATACAACACTTCCATTAAACTAAAATAAATTATTAAGTCAAAGAAGTAAGAAGATACACAATATTAAGCAAAAATATTACCTTCTACGATTCGCTTACGGGCTTCACTAAGGGTTTCCCAAGAGGATGAATTTCTTATGGACTTGAATGCCTCATAAATGGGTTTGTTCTGTCCCAACCTCATCTCAAATTTAACTTTGTCTTGCTGTTTACATATTAATTATAAAATGGATATCAATTCATCTCTGGGGAGTTTATAGCTTTTATATATCCTGAAAAAAAACTTCTCCGAAAAGGCACAAAAACAATTAATTACCTGGATTTCTTCAATAGCAGTACGGAGCTCGCTTGAATCCTTGACGGATCTGAGATGGTTAACAATTCCGCCAACTACCACACCCCACCGATTTATGATCCTCTCCAATGGCTCAACCAGCTTAGGCCATGTTGGCTCCAATGTTCTCTCGAGTTCCACCAGATCCGCCTCCTACAGGAACATTATCAATTAATAAATGAAACAACTTCTCATGCAAATGCAAGTATCCAATTAGGATTTATAAACAAAAGAAATTTACACAAAAAGTACAATGAGTTACGCACAAGTATGTCGATCAGTTGTCTGATCCCAGGTTGAACATGCTTTGGCTCAACAATATCGTATGGGGGGAAGTCAAAGTCTTTTAGCAATGGATTGTCAGTGTGGGTTAGTGATGGTGTTTCATCAAAAGCCGAATTGGAAGCCATTGTAGTGGCACAAAACAAACGACTTGAATATGGCCTCTAAAAGAGATAGGGGACGAAGGGATGGCACTGAGGATGGAGGGGCATGAAAGAAATGACTTTTTAAATGAGTATTTGTGAGAAGGAGAGCATGATATTATGAGTTGTTATGGCTATATTTGGGAAAAAGAGACAGGTTATGCACTTCACCATTTTAAGAATGTTTTCTTCATTGCATTTGGATTGGAGTATGCATGGATGTCTCGGATAGTGCTTTCAATGTTTCCAGTTAGATTTTCTTTTCTTAGCGAGTCATTGCTCCTCTTTGTCGAGACAAAATTTGAGATTCAGTTGGTCTAGCTATAGGAATGCTTGGCTGACATAGACTGGTGACAGCATGCCCCCATATTTTCGAATATTTTTACTTGTCTATCCCTAATTTCTGGCTGACAGAGACTGATCCGCTAATGAAAATCACAAGGTCACTAGCAAGCTCAACTCAAAGAGGCAAAAGAGGAGATAATTCAACTCAAATAAATTGTTGAGAAATAAGATCAAGATCTCAGATTCATATATCATCATTGATCAAGGATTCAAAGCATGGTTCAAAAAATCGGCCGATTCCGAGTCAAATCGGCCGATTCAACTCGGAATCGGACGGGACCGGGCCGATTTTTACCCGATTCTGGCGCCTGTGCGAGTTTCTCAGAAAAACTCGGATGAACAGTGCCGAATCGGCCGAGTTACACCGAGTCAAGCCGATTTGAGCCGATTTCGCTGAGGAGATCGCTGAGATCGCTGCTTCCTGTTTCTTGCGCGAACGGGAGAGAAGGGAAAAAGAGAAGGAAGAGAGGTGCGTGGGGTCCACTGTGGTGAAACACGGGAAAAAGAGAAGGAAGAGAGGTGCCGGACCCAAAATTTTTATTCAAATGGGTTTAAATCCCTTCCTTTCATCAATTCAAAAATCAAAGTGTAGGATGAGTTCAAGATTCGTGTTGGGATTAAATCCAATGGTCCAAGCAATCCAGAACTTAATATGTATTCATTTAATTTATTAAAAATCTGTTTTCGTCCAAATTTAACAATTTATAATGTCGTACGAGTATTATTACGTGTTTATAATTTGATTTTTAGATCCGACTAATTAAATTTCGAGTAGTATATATATATATATATATACATATAATTACCAAATCAATTTATAATTCCTAATTTAATTACTCTTAGTTAGAATTCAATTATTTATTTATTTACATGATTTGATTTATTTCCTTTCTTAGTTTCACGATTGCAACGAATTTTAGATTTATCCAATATTTACACTTTATTTATGGTGCTATATTTTATCTTATGTTTTTAACCTCCAATTTTTAATGTACGAATTTGATTCGTTTATATTTCTAAATTTTAGATTCATTTTATGTTACTCAGATAAATCTGATCGTTCATTAATCTAATAAAAATTTTAATTATGTGAAATGATCAACTTAATAATTAAATCATGTTTTAAAATTTTGAAATATAACACTTAATTAACATAGTTTTTTTACAAATTATTTTTATCAATTTTTTCCTATTTTTTTGGCTACAAAACAAGGCTTCTGCCAAAAGTACCCGAGTTACCGATCCGATTCTTCCGATTCCGGCCGATTCATCCGATTCTGACTCGGCGGTCAAAAATCCGATTCCGATTCCGATTCCGATTTTTTGAACCATGATTCAAAGGCTAGGATTTAATCAAGGGGGCAAAAAGGGAATCTTTATGTGTAATTTTTTTTTTTTGAAATACTGATAGAGGCTATCAGTTGTACAGAGAAAATAAAAACAACAAAACACCACTACAGCAATATATGAACAAACTCTCTAATGTCAACAGTACTTCAGCCACAGCCTTCCTTCCTCTATAGCCCTTTGGGCCACCCATCCTGGGTCCCGAATCCTGCCTTCAAAAATCTTGAGATTTCTTTCCTTCCACACGAACCAGCAGGCAGCAATGAAGAAAGCACTCCATCTCTTCCTTGTCATGTTTGCCCGACTTCTTTTCCAAGACCTGGTGTATGTTAGTTGCACTGTTTGGTCAATCCACATGATTTTATGCCCCAACAGAATGGCCATTTGGTTCCAGACTGATGTGGCAAACGAGCACTGGAAGAATAGATGGATGGATGTTTCTATAGTGCAGTGCTGGCAAGTGACGCATGCCATATCACAAGTGAACCCTCTTCGTTGCATGACATCATGAGTCAGGATCTTACCTTGAAGGAGGAGATAGATAAAAATCTTCACCGTTGGTGGTATCTTTAGGTTCCAGGTGTGGCTGAACTCACAGACAGTTTTACCCCCTGCCAACATGATGTCGTAGAAAGACTTGGCCGAGTAGCAAGCATTGGTTGACCATATCCAATAAAGTTGATCTTCACTTTGAGATAGGTGGACCTGATGGGTTGAAATATTGCGGGCAATGGCATCCTTTAATGAGATGTTTCGATTGGGCAGCCGCTGCTGTTCGGATGATGCAACTGTCGGGAAGATCCATGAATCAAACCAGTATGAAATGGTAGCTCCTGTCCCTATATGCCATCTCGTACTCCATAGGAACAGTGGTCAAATTTTCAGTAATTGCTTCAAAAAAAAAGACCCCTGTTGAGACCATATTTTGGGAGCCATAGCACCTATGTGATTGCACCACAGCGGGATCACCGTCTCCGACCAGAGTGAGTTTGGCTGCCTATATAGGCGCCACCACCACCGCAGTAGTAAGGACCAGTTCCTGATTTGCAAATCCGCTACGCCCATACCACCATATTTTTTAGGCAAGCAGACCGATTCCCAGTTTGTGTGTGAGATGCCCCTTGAGGAATTGGTTCTGCCCCAGAGAAACCCCCTTCTAATTCGATCCAATCTGTCAATCACCCATTGTGGCAAAAGGAAAGAAGCCATAAAGTATGTTGGGATTGAACTTAGTACCGAATTAAGTAGCTGCAGTCTACCCCCCTTTGAGATTAATTTCCCCCGCCAACCTTCTAACTTGGACTCTATCTTTTCAATTAACGGCAGGAATAATGCCCGATGAGGCCTTTTAATCGTGAGGGGTAGCCCAAGATATTCAATTGGGAAGTCTGTTCGTGTGCACCCTAAAATTGCTGAAATGATCGGTAGTCTGTCTGGTCTTACATTAATGGGGATCCACTTGCTCTTATCATAATTGATTGATAACCCAGAAATCGCAGTAAACAATCTCAAAATGATCTTTAGTGATACTATTGTCGCTTGATCTGTAGCTGATATAATGGCCGTGTCATCAGTATATTGATGCGCTATAACCGCCTTATCAATTTTAGTCGAAATCCGAGTTTGCAAAGTACTGTTTAGGGCGCCAATGAACTGCTGAAGCACATCGACCACAATATTGAAGAGCATGAGGGACAACGGGTCCCCCTGTCGCAGGCCCTGTTTATGTCAGAAAAAATCCGACTCCCCACCATTGATGACTACTCTGGAAGAGGAGGTGGTAAGTAGGTCCTGTACCCATCGTACCCATCTGGTCGGGAATCCCCTAGCTGTCATTATGTCAGACAAGAAAGCCCAATTGACTGAGTCAAAGGCTTTGGCAAAGTCTATTTTGGTAAAAATGGCAGAATTTTTTGTATCTGAAATATGGTGTAACAGCTCCAGTGTGGCATTGAAGTTTTCAGTTATTTGTCTCCCACCTACAAATGCCGTTTGCCTAGGACTGATCAGCTTTGGCAATATTTCTCTCAACTTATTAGCCAATATCTTTGATAGCAGTTTTGGCACGAGATTTAACACGCTAATAGGTCTGAAGTCGGTTAGTCTTTCGGGCACTTCTTTTTTTGGGACCATACTGATATTAGCCCTATTTATGCTCTGTAAGTCTATCCTGTGATCATAAAATTCTTGAACCATACCGATTATGTCTTCCTTAATGGTTGGCCAATGAGTTTGGATGAATTCATTCGGGAGCCCATCGGGACCCGATGCTTTGTTTCGTGCCAATTGTCGGACAGCCACTTCAATTTCAATGGAAGTGAACGGTTCCTGGAGGAAATGTAAGTCCGGGTTAGCCCGGTATAGGCACTGTGGGTTGAACTTGAGAACCGGCTTTTCTGTGCCTAGTACCATATGGGTTTTAAATGCAGTACGGATCTGGTCATCGTCAGTGAGGGTATTTTCATCTAGCAGCAGCCGCGTTACTGCATTCCGCCGCTGCCTCGAAGATGCCGCCGCGTGAAAATATCGGGTATTTTGATCACCGGCGGCCAGCCATTTACATCTCGACCGGTGACGCCACCTCGATTCACTGATGCAAGCCAACAAGTATGCCCTTTCTCTTACTTTGTTACGGAATCGGAATTCGCGACTTGAGAGTACTCTTTTTTCCTCTATCTGATCAAAGAATAGGATGGTTTTTTTGCAAAAATCCAGCCACCTGTCTAGGTCGCCATAATTCTGTGAATGCCAAACTCTAAGCTTGCTATGGATCTGTTGCACTTTGTTGAGGAAGCCGTACACCCCCTGCTCATGCTGCTGCCCACTCCATGTTTCGCGAATAATGGTGTTGGCATGAGGGTTGGACAACCAGAACAGCTCCAGTTTTGATTGCCTGCTTTGAACACGATTATTTTTGCAGTATAACACCAATGGTGCGTGATCTGAAACCAAAACTTCCAAAGCATGAAGAGAGATTAAAGGAAATTGCAATGTAATTTCTGGTGTAACCATCAATCTATCTATCTTAGAATGAGTAGGGACCGGCCTTTTATTGGACCAAGTGAATTGCCTATTTTTTAGAGGAATGTCAACTAGTTCAAGGTCTCTAATCAGGTCATTGAACATTGACATTAAATTAAAATTTCGGGTATCACCTGATCGATCTATTAGCCAACGAACCATGTTGAAATCTCCTCCAATTATCCATGGTTTGCTGTACTAGAGTGGAGATTCCTCGTAACTCCTCAATAAACTGCGGTTTACGGTCATCAGTAGAAGGGCCGTATACATTGATGATTAGAATGCGGGCCCCCGTGTTGGTCTGTTGTAGGAGTGCCGAACAGGAATGCCTTGTCGCCCATGAACTAATCAGCTGGTAATTTTTTTTCCAAGAGATCAGCAGTCCTCCAGCACTATGATTGGCTTGTACAACAACACATTGTGGTTCAAAGAAAGAAGGTAACACTTGAGAGTAATAATTTAAATTCATTTCATTCCACTTTGTTTCCTGTAGCATACATATATCGCATCGCGACTGCCTAATTACATTACGAACCACATCGCATTTATCAAAATTACCGAGACCTCTACAGTTCCAAGAGAGAAGCTTGAATTTTTTAAGTTTGTATTCCATAAAAAGCAAGAAATAAACATCTACAAACCTAGCTCAGGACTGACCGAGATCTAATCCTCCTCCTCGGATAGTTCATCACTTGAATCCAGGTCAAATCGACTGAGTTCGTAGTCATCTTCTTGGTTATCAGTCGGTGCCGATGAGGTTGGCTGTTCCTGCCGAGATTCATTGTCTTGATTTATTGTTTCCTCAATATCCCGCAACCTGCTGCCAGAGTAGCAATATGAAGGGGGTCTACTTCAACTTGGAAGAAGCCAGTCGGTTTGAAGATCACCAAAGGTTGATTCGGGTCTGTTGCCAGTGATTTTTTGGGAGCTCCAGATTGGCCAGAGGGATCGGCAATCGTCTTTCTCTTTTGGCGAACAGAGGCTTGAATTTGCTTTAATGTCATCTCTGCTGAATTTGAGCCGGATCCATTCAGGCCTGTTGGCTTCGGTCCACTGGAACCCTCTATTCCGGATTCACTTAAGCCCGTTAATTTGGGCTTCATAATTTGTCCGGCCCTATTTGAATAATTAGGCAAATCAGGCTTTTCTTTTGTCGGTTCTCTTCTGGATAATATTTGAATCGGTTTAGCATGCCACGCCGAACCTTCTTTTTGCTTCTGTACCGCCACCTGGTTTTGGCTGCATCCGGCTACAGTCGCCTGACCTCCTGAGAGAGCAGAATTCAGAATCCTTTTTTTTGGCAGCGCATGAGTACGTCGGATTCCTTGCGGCTTCCGGCACTGTAGATCTTGGTGTTGCCCACTTTGATGTTCTATATTTTGATTCACTTGATCCGCTACTGCATTATCACCCCCAGGTAAGTTTGCACGGTGATTGGGATGTGAAACACGTGTCTCCATCGTAGTACATATGACGAGATTGGCCTCAGATTGGATGAGGGCTCCTATTGGGGTGCGGGTTGGGGAGTGTGTGTTCCCATGACCCGCCTCACGGGATAGGTCTTGATCAGATCCGTTGCCCCCTTTAACCGACTTAGAGCCGTTGTGATGCAACAGCTGGCTGTTCAGTTCTGTGGCAGTTCGATTTTCTGTGGCCAGCTCCGGATCTGTGTGGCCGTGCGGAATCTTTATGTGTAATTTTAGAATCTTTTTTTTTTTCTTGTAATTTTAGAAACAAGAAAAACGGCAGCATGTGCTTCGGTACCTGTGTGTACCAAATACAGGAAATATACCAACGGGAACAAACGGCTAGTAAATAGCTTTGTAATATGAATAGAGCATAGGATGATGTATCAAACAAAACAAAAAATACAAGAAAAAATACATTTTTATCACAAGCCATTTTCTCTTTCTCTACTCTATTTTCCCTTCAAAATCAACATAAATTCGTATTAATTTATAAACTGCCTTACAATTTCAGTTTGGTTTCTCTTATAGCCTTACAATACAATTCAAAAGGTAAATAAACACTAGTATTACTTCAACTACATTTCCTACTCCCGAAACATACTTAATAACTACCTAGAGACCCTCAAAAGACCCAACTAGAAACCCACAAAATAGAACGGGATTCAAACACTCTTTGACCCTACTAAAATACACTCAAAACTCACACATAATTAATTAATGACAAAAAAATCCAAAAACTACCACCTAATTATCACACCAGTTTGACCATGTTGAGTTCTAGTTTTGAAGAACTGTGTAAAATGAAAGTTGTAAAGCATGTTTTGAGATTTCCACATAACTTTAAATCACATTAATTGGAGCTCGTATGAAGAAGTTATGGCAAAAATAATGAGACGTGTCAAACAATTGTGGCTATCTCACTTAGTGGCGGTTTTGGATGCTTTAACTGTTACTGCTGGAGCTTGTTTTTCATTTGACTCATCTTGGACAGTGTCATTCTCTCTCGGAAAAGAACCCGCCCACGAATTTGGCTCATTTTCTCCAAATGCACCCAAACAAGTCCTTGATCAAATGCACCCAAACAAGAAATCCTTCTTTGAAAATTTGAGCCCTACGATGCTTGTTTTGCGCACTACTGGTTTTGTTTCTTAATTCGCCTTGTATCTTGCTCATGCAACTCTTTAATGACTTTAGTACGCTCATCCACATGTGCACTATAACTCTAATTTATCGGCAAAGATACAAGATCAAGTGGGCTGGTCAAATTACGCCCATACAGAACTTCAAACAGACTTTTACAGGTTGTTTGGCTGCAAAACTGGTTGTAAGCAAATTCAGCTAGGGGAAGAACAAGATCCGAGCGCATACTGTTTTCTCCCACCAAACTCCTCAATAAGCTGCCCAAACTCTGATTTAACATCTCATTTTGCCCATCGGTTTGTAGATGATAAGTTGAACTAAACTGCAGTTTTGTTTCCATCTTCCTCCAAAGACTGCCAAAAATGCTCAACAAACTTTGGGTCACGATCAAATGTTACGGTTTTGGGAATGCCATGTAACTTCAATGTCTGCTTGAAGTATAAATATGCCACGTTAGTTGCATGCATTGTCTTAGAACAAGGCACAAAGTGAGTCATTTTAGAGAACCGATCAACTACCACCATAATAAATCTTTGCTTCATTGAGTTTGTGGCAACCCCATGATAAAATCCATATTCACATCCTCCCAAGACGCAATAGGAACAGGGAGTGGTGTGCAGAGGCTGGTATTTGGGTAGGGCTGCTAATTGAACAGGATAGTCCATGAACAAACGGGCTGAACAGTTATTAAATTACTATTGAACGGGCTATAATCCGAACAAGGCCCGAAGTTCGGTTCATGTTCAAATTAATTCTTATATACTAAACGGATCTGAACAATTATTGAACAACCCGTTGAACATTTTATTTCCTTGTCCAGTGAACAGCCCGTTCGATGTCCAGTGAACAGCCCATTCGAAGCCCGTTTGAGCGCCTCTTCATCGATCTTTCCCCATTTCTTCACCACCTCTCTCTCTCTCTGTCACTCCGTCTCTCTCAGTCGCTCAGTCCGATTTTCGATTCCAGGAGGCCCCACCGTTCATCCTAGAGGCACACCTTTCTCTTCTCTCTCTCCCAGACAACCTTGGCGCCAACCCCTTTTCCCGACCCTTTCCCTGCACCTCTCTGTTCTTGGTAAGCGCCCAAATCACGTCTCTTTTGTGTGGTTAAGCGTCAATTTTGATCCAGTTTTAGCATCAATCATCCTTGGCAAAGTGCAGTGATACTAATCTCATGTCCAATGAATTGCTAACACACCACATGCCTACACTGTTGTGTCTTAGTTACAAATTTTGGCTTTTGGGTTATTTGTTGTGTACTCTTATCGTGTTTTAGAAGTGGTTAATGAATCTGATGCAACATTTCAATTAACTGCAATTTGGAATGTGTAATATGCTTAGAATTTTGCTCCTTGCTTCTTAGAAAAACCAATAATCTCTAGGAGCTCAATTATTAGTTAGAGTTACAATGTGGTCTTAATTCATGCGATTTGTGTCAGTGTTTTTTAAAAGTTGTCTAGTTGCAAGTTGTTTGAACAAATAGTTGCCTTCAATTTGAAGATAAAACCCTTTTATCTCTGTGGTAGGATAAATGCCCAATCATCAATTAATATCAGGAAGCCGTCAGAATTGTTATTTTTGGATCTTAGTTCATCTTTAATAGATAATATATGGAGCGCCCCTTGAAATAATTTGGCATTACAATTTGTTCCGGAAATGTTAAATCATAGGACATGTAACAGCCTAGTTTTTGAATACTAGGAAATATTAAATGACAATGTTTTATTATGAAAGATATAAGGGGCTTACTGCAAACTTACTAATTATTAGATAAGAATAAAAATTAGTGATTCGTTTTTATAAAATAACTTGCATGAAAAGGACACATGTAGCTACCTTAACAACTCACTTTTCTTACCTAACACCATTTATTATTATTCAATAAATATTAACTTTTCAAAATTGGAGATACGGAGAGAGAGATTATATTATTTTATTCTTTACTTTTTCTGAAGGAACCGCTTTACCCCTCTCTTCATTATTTTCATTTTATCGGTGGATATTGGAGAACCGTTCATTTGGGGGGATTTCACTCATCCAGTATACCCTGGAACATAGAAACTAACGAAAAGAAAAATAGGGGATATGGGGAAGAAAACAATGGAGAAAAGAGAGGAGAAAGGAGTGTCGGCAGCCCAACGAAGCGGTGAGGAGAAGGAGACAGCTGATGGAATTTTCTCGGTAAGCAATTAGTTGCTTGCTTGAAATCTGTGGCTGCTTTCGAATCACTCAGATAGCTTGATTACAAACAATGGACTTGACTTCGAGCCCCGTCATGCTATGGATAACAGGTGTGGATTTCGAGTTATTCCTAGCTCCTTCCAACTAATTTTATTGATTGTTGATTGCTAGATTATAATTGTCGATTTAGTTTGCTTGATTGTTGATTGCTTGCTTATAATTGTTGATTTGGTTTGCTTAATTTTTATTGCTTGCTTATAATTGTTGATTTGGGTTGTTGGATTGTTATAGAGTAAGTATTGATCAATTATTGGGTAACGGTTCATGTTTGCAAGGCATGCATAATTAACATAGTATATGGGTATTGACCAAATATAAAGGGATTGCACTAGAAACTGATGTAAATGCCAAAATTAGTATAACATCCCCGCTACTATGTTAACCAAATCGGTTGGTATGGTGACAACTATAGAAATGAAGGTAGTGTAATTTTAAATGAGCATGCATGACCTTAAGTGAGCATGCATTTTATGATTTCTCTATCTACTCTTGAGACTAGAGCATGTCATTAATTTAATCGTTTGGTTTAACAATAGTTGAAAAATGATTTGGTTTGCCTGATTGCTCTTTTTCTTGATTATTGCTTGCTGATCTCCTGTTTGTTTGTCAAAGTATATTTGAATGCTTGTTATGGATTTGAAACTTCATATTTTGAATGCTTAATTTTTTTGGGACATGATGATATTTTTCACAAGTTGGTGTATAACATGGTACAAAGCAACTTAGCTAAAGCATGAGTTTGATTTAAATGAACCTTAGCATGATATGGATGCATAGTAATTCTCATAAATGCAGGACATGAATGCATAACTTTGCATGTGAGGCATATTCTATTTTCTGAAACTAAGAATGACTTGATCTGAAGTACTTGATCTGAAACATAAGTTATAGTTGAATTATATTATGCATTGTATTTCTTAGTTCAGTCAAAAGGATGCATGAGCACATTTTTATGAACCAGCTTTTGAAACTGAAACATGACATGATTTGAAAAGAATGATTCGTAACATGGTACTGTGAACTGTGTTTAAAGAACCATAAGTCTGAAACCTGACGGTCATGTAGGCGCTGTCTTTTCGTGGTAGCGCATGACCGTGGTAATGTATTGATTGAATATTAAACTTGGAAATTTGACCGGTCATGTAGGCGCTGTCTTTTCGTGGTAGCGCATGACCGGGGTCATGTAGGCGCTGTCTTTTCGTGGTAGCGCATGACCGTGGTAATGTATTGATTGAATATTAAACTTGGAAATTTGACCTGTCATGTAGGCGCTGTCTTTTCGTGGTAGCACATGACCGGGGTCATGTAGGCGCTGTCTTTTCGTGGTAGCGCATGACCGTGGTAATGTATTGATTGATTATTAAACTTGGAAATTTGATCGGTCATGTAGGTGCTGTCTTTTCGTGGTA
This sequence comes from Carex littledalei, assembly GCA_011114355.1. Lineage (NCBI taxonomy): Eukaryota > Viridiplantae > Streptophyta > Magnoliopsida > Poales > Cyperaceae > Carex > Carex littledalei. The sequence goes on along the minus strand of CM022083.1, from coordinate 5,351,042 downwards.
GCGCATGACCGGGGTCATGTAGGCGCTGTATTCGTGATAAGCACGTAATTTCTGTTATGTAGGCGCCGTTAATTCGTGGAAGCGCATAACAGAAATTGCGTAGGCGCCGTAATCGTGGTAGCACGTGATCCAGTTATGTAGGCGCCGTTGATTCGTGGAAGCGCATAACTGAAGGCACGTAGGCGCCGTATTCGTGGTAAGCGCACAATTTCAGGTTATGCGCATAACAGAAATTGTGTAGGCGCCGTATTCGTGGTAGCGCATGACCCGTAGTCAGAAAAGTGTCGAATCTGGATCGCAAGATAGAAATGCTAAAAGAATTGCTTTACAAGAACATTTGAGCATTAAATAAGATTTATGAGCATTTGAGTATTTTATATGATATGTTAGCATTTCATGCATGTTTGAATTTATAATCAATCTACTTGCGTGAGCAATGCACTTTGGAGTTTATAGAACTTTTATGTTATCATAAGCATAGCTTAGTTAATGAAATGTCATAGGTAAACTTATTTTTGGGTTACTTCGTAAGGTACTAATTTTGGTCTACATTGATTCATGCTAGCAGTTTACTATTGATTGTGAATTATCTCTTCGGCTTGATGATCAATGTTGTTCTTTTATAATTATGCTCGGTGCTAGTTTGGTTTAGTTGGTTGGGTCTTAGAATAACTCGACTGGAACTGAATACCGCACTTAGATTTTCAATCTCTAATATCTTTCCACTTTGTGGGTTCCAGGTACAAAGCGTGAGACACGAAATGAGATATTGAACTTGAAGACTGTGGGACTTGCAATGAAAAAAAAAAGTAAGTTATGTCATTGGTAATGTATATGTATATATGTAATTCTGTAAAATAATAGAAATCGCCTTGCGCTGATGAGCGCGGCGGGTTGTCAGCCCTGTTGTCGGGGTGTGACAGGACAAGCCTAAAACTATTGCATTTAAAAAAAATTAACGATCTCATACTTGGCCTTTTCCGATTAGTTGGATGATTAACATAATGCAAGAGATGTGTAGATTAAGTAATAATCTCATTCAAAGATTTCAAAAATTAATATATAATTTATCGAAATATATTTTTATTAGATTATGGCAGGATATAAAATCAAAATAAGTTTACACTTGTATTGAAAATTCTTTATTTTACCATACTGATAGAAATAAATTTGAGTTGTGTAAAATCAGAATGTGATAGTTTAGAAACCTAAAAAAGCAACAACGTGGCGGAGCCATATCCGTTCCTCTAGTGGTTGATTTAGCTGATTTATCCGTTCCTCTAGTGGTTGATTTATCCGTTCTTCTTAAAAATTAGAGTACCAATTAATGAAATTAATCAAAGATACATTTGGATTTGATATACCCCATCCACTTGACAAATTACAAATTTTGTTTGCTTTAAGATAAGTTTAACAGTATATTATCATTCAAAGGATACAAACGCAGTTTTCTAGTTTCTATATTTTATACTAGGATGATCCCATTTTATTGAACAAGTCAGATTTAGGTTGCCTACAAGTATTGTTTACGTATTAGTTTGATTTATGCGTTTGCTCAATATGTATTTAACTTCTCTGTTTAACTCGTGTAGGTATTGTTTACGCGGTTGCTCAATGATTTGGTGGTACTCTCTTCATTTGAATGTGATAGTTTGTAAGGCAAAATTTAGAAGATGAAGGCTTTGCTGCTTAGTTGATGTCCTGATTTGCAGATTGTCTGATAATCTTTGTGGGCTGAACATGTACTTGTTCATTTTGTTGAACAACAATTTAGGTTCTTAGGTTTTAAATCAGTATAGTGTGGGTACCATGTGGTTACTTTGGTAACAGTCAGCTTAAAAGTTGTGTCAAGTTTGTAGAACTTTTGTTTCTCTGTCTGCTATATTGGAAATGGAAACCGATGGCCTTGCCACTTTGTTAGTACCTTATGTATGTAATTTCTGGTTTCTTTTAACAGAACCGAAAAGAAGGAAAAGTAAAGAGAGATTCAGAGTTCCAGGTAAGTATGTATGACATGAATATCAATATAATTCTGCCATAGAGAGATAAGAGTTCAAGGCAGCAGTGAATTATAGTAGACCTCACATACATTTATGCAGTAAATTAAAAAATCTTTTATTAAAATAATTAAATGTGTTTATTTGCATAATTAGGTCATACATGATTTTGTATAATTAGGTGTGAAAACTAATTAATTAGTTCTAATTGTCAGCCGAACTAGATATTTATGATTTCTGAATAAAATAAATGGTGGAAAGCGAGTGATCCTGGTCGCGTTTGGTATTTTAAGCCTAAAAAGTCTAAGAGAGAGAAGTATTGTCTAAAATTGTCCATAAGTTGTCCAAACTAATTGCTACCTATGGCCCGGTTGGTTGTCCAAAGATAAGCCCTGTTCGCTGAAACGGGCCTGTTCCGAACAGAGATCAATTCCGAACAGGACTCAATTTTGAACAACACTGAACGGGATGAACATGAACATGAAGAGCTTCATTTCAGGCTGATATGAACTGGGTATGAACTGGGGGCCCGCCCATTAGCACCCGTATATTTGGGACTTCAATTTCGCTAAATGAAAAGTACGGCACCACCAGATGTAATGTAATGATTCACATCCCTCTTCATTCTTGACCAAAAGAACGGTCATTTAGGTAAAGCAAGGGTTTTATCTCACCCAAAATTACCGAAATGTACCTTCTTAATAATTTTCCACCACAAAGAACATTCTGAAATGCACAAACAATTTTTGTTGAAGAGGAATCCGTCATGTAAAACCAATGTTATAAAATGCGGTTTTAATACGGTATGCGGAAGACCACTGCATACGCGGTATGCGGCCGCATATGCGGATTTTTATGCGGACTTATATATGCGGAAAAGAACATCCAAATTAGACTAATCCAGAAGACTACGTACATCCAAAAATTAGAGGTATGATATTTTCAAAATGTATGGTATGGTATTTTCAAAATTAGAAAAAAAATGAGAAACTTTTTAAGGAGCGGTTTGCTGGATGATTTGTTTTCTTGGGTAAAGCAAATTCATGTTTCTTTGGACAAATATTCTATAAATTTCATTGGCCCAAGCCAAAATGACTACTGGGTCTGTGCGTGGCCCAAAATCCATCAGCCCAATTTCAAACCAAAAGAAAACCACGTTATGATTCCGGTACATATAATCAAAGCATTTGTCCCACAATTCCAAACAAAGAGAAACATCGCTCTCGAGTCTGGATGAGAATTAAGAATTGGGTTACATATATATGGGGACAGTTTGCAAGGACACGTGGGATATATATATGGTCAGTGTTCTTGTCGTTGTTGCTGCTGGTTTTAATTTGTCTAATGATGCCAGTTACATGCATGCGAGATGATCATCAAGAAGGGGATTTAATTAATCCATGATTGTTATTCTGATTGCTCTATGATAATTAATGCATACATATATAAGAGTCAACTATATATACTAATTAAGTTGGAATATGCATGTTTACAATTTTTTTTTAAATAAAGTGGAGAAAATTTCACCTGTTTAATTTATTAAAAACAGAAATTGTTTTGTATCAGCCAGTTGGTACCTATTACAAATTAGTTGTACAAGAATATAATCCTAATACATAAAGTAAAAGAAATCTAACATTAACATTACAGTCTGAACAATAAATTGTTCTATTATATTATACTAATTAATTAATTGTTTGGTTGAGCAGCCCGCAACTAATATAATTAAACTTGGGAAGCAACCAGCCCAAGAGTAGAGTAGTAGATGCATGCATGGTAGCACTAAATTAACATTTGAAAACGTCTGAAACTGGGCCTACCTTAATTGGGCTTTCTCAACATTAATTCTCTCCTACCATGTCATCTTCAATATTTTTATTTATATATCATATGATTCTAGTCTAGTGTACTCTTTTTATTCCTTTTTCTGACACAATTGTAATTGGGCCTTTATTTCATGCACACAAGAATAAAAAAGACAATTTTTTTATTCATACATATTAATAAAAAGAAAGGATCGGCAGCACCATTGACACCGATCCAAAAAATGTATTTTGCATTTCTCTAGATTTTTTTAATTTTAAATAAATAGTAGATTCTTTGATTTTTTTTTTTTGTTTTTTCTATTAAAATATTAAAAATGTTTTTATATTTTTAGAAAAATAGATGGAGTACCATAGAATTTTATTTTACTAGAAAGATTGTGAAAAATAATCAGATCAATATTTTTCTGACCGTATTTTTTGTGGGTATAAAAAAAAATATATATTTCTTATTGTGTTGCTAGCAAATAAATTTAAATATTTAGATCCGAGTTATTGATCTCGGTTCAAATTTTGGATCTTAGTCAATAAAAACATATTGTGGTCCTTGTAGTACATTCAAATTCTAAGGTAATTTCATTATTTCTGTAGAAGTGATTTTAGAAAAATATTAAAATATTATAATTATAAAATAGAGTAGTTTAAAATTTGAATATATTATATATATTATAACATGGGAGCATCTTCTGTGACAGTGAGAGCAGGGTTCGCTCAATATATTATATATATATCCTCCGTTCTGTAAAATTAGCGAGACGTAGGTACTTGTATTGCTGATGCTGAGTTAATTGCTGTAACTTTTGAATGTCAATTTTTTAGTTAGCTAGGCACCAGTACGTTCTGGCAATCATTTTAGTGTCAATTAATTTTTTTTATTGTGTTTCCTTGCTGTAACTTTTTTTAATTTTCCTTTCAGCCATGAGGCATGCATGATATACATGAGTTGTACGTCCAGTTTTAAACTTCACTGGTAATTTACTATATATCCTATCCTAATTATTGCCACTACACTTGTTAGAATCAAAGGTTGGTCACTTATTACTGGGTAATTTATTAATTAATTACTATCATCCCATAACTTATTACTTAATTGTTATTTGATTTATTGGATTCGTTCATGTAATTTTTAGAATTTTATTAAACTAATTATTTCATTTAGATATTAATGTTTGGTCCTATATATGTACGTATAGGTCAATCGTGCTCTTTAATTATGGTGATTCAGGATGAAGATTCTTTACCAGATGGTCGGTACTAATTAATTATGTTGATTTTTTTAGTTACTGAAAAGGTCTCACAAATTCTTCAACTATAATTTTACTTAGAGGAGGGATCAAGTTACAACAAATTAAGTTACAACAACCATTTTTTTCATTTTCAAAGTCCAAATCGTCGATCCAAACCGTTCAACATGATCTCCAATATATACTCATAACTCACAACTCACAACTCATATTTCTCATTTTTTTTTTAATTCAAGTTAACAAGATAATAAGATACTATGTTGAAAGGTTATAAACCAGAATTCTAAGCTGTTAGTTAACCTTAGAAGATTGTAAACTCACAGTGCAACAAATTGCAAAACCTCGATATTATATATATATATAATAATTGCAAATCCTAAGGTGATGTAAATGAATTTACATAATTAAGACATCAGAGCTGTAATATATATAACTATACTTGCATTAATTGTACAATCATTACTGCCATTTCATACAAAGGTAATTCTTTAGCCAATAGATCAAAGGAGGAAAAAGTAAATTAGGTAAAAGACTCAATCATCAGTGAAATATACAATTTTGAAAAAAAACTAAAAGTTAATTTACAAAAGTTTAACAGTATAAAGTATATATGATCTCTCAGGGGTTATGATTCCAAATGGTCATAAGTAAAAGAGGAGGGATCAAGTTACAACAAATTCAATGAAAACATATTGTGGTCCTTTATACAACAAATTCAATGAAAACAAATTCGTAAGTAAAAGATGGGTACAAAATTCAATGGTCTGAATATGACTATTTTTTGTAAAATACTTAATAAATAGTAAAAAAATTTCAAAAAAATGTAAAATTTGATCTGCAAGCACATTTTATTGTGGAGATCATGTTGAACGGTTTGGATCGACGATATGGACTTTGAAAATGAAAAAAAAAAAAGAGTTGTTGTAACTCAAATTTGTTGTAACTTGATCCCTCCTCATAGTTTGAATTGTTTTTGAAGGTGGTCATAGTCTCATAGTCTATGTTGCATGGATACGGGTACGAGTATCGTATCGGATACGATATGGATACGACGATACGGCAATTTTCAAAAATGAAAGATACGATACATAAATTATATATATATATTATTATATTATTATATTATTAATTTAACACTTGTATTATATAAATTAAATATAAAAAAATTTAGGAAAATCTAAGTATATATTAAGTATATTAGCTACTAGCTTCAAACAAGAAAACCAAAGTGGTCCAGTGGTAAACGGTTATGTCTGTTGGCTCAGTACCCAGGTTTGATTCTCCCTTGGCGCTAGAAAATTAGTTTTTGGCATGGTCCATTGATCACTCAAAAGAGAGCAATGTTTCTTTTAATATTTATAAACTCGGAAATGCTATCGGTTCGGACTGCAAGCGCACAATCCTATTGAGTAGTATATACGAGGTGATCCACAGCGAATATTGGTTCAATGCTTTGAGCGATCGAATCACAATCTTTCGAAAGGCTAGACGAAATCTGAAAATTGAGAGATGTTTGTTGATCAATGTAAATTAGGAAACAATTAAAAGTAATTAAAATAAAGATAGAGATGAGGATTCCTAGGGTTTCGGCACACCATTGCCACTCAATCGCCTTGACAATATATTCCCGTTGCGTCTGATTTCCTGTTGTTGTTTTAATGAAAGACACCACATAGGTCACTGCGATTTATGTTACGCGAGAATGACAGATCTTTCACCGAGATTCTACATAGGACACTGCGATTTACCTTACGCAAATGTCTGATCTCTCAAATACCCCAAATTACTACATAGATCACTGCGATTTACTTTACGCATGTGACGAAATTTGGTACGCAGTTTGTTGGTCTGGTTTATGGTTTCCCCGCTAAGGTTTTCTTCACATAAACCTAATAGATCTCAACGAGGCTAATTCATACAAATAGTTTCTCTTACCATTAAAGTACTGTCACTACCCTAACAGACTCAAACTAGATTATTGAAATTAGATGAAGAGATAGTAAATCACAAAAGCATTTTAGTACAACAACAAGAAATCATAATCAACAGAAATATATATATCAAAACATCAAGAGTAACAAGGTTTACTGCCTAGCCCTAAGAAAAGGAACTTAGCCGCGGAACGGCATGGTTACAAGCACTCCTCTCTTCTCACTTTAATCAAATCTAACCCTAATTACAAAGATGATGTATTATTCTGCCCAGGGGCCTTATATAGGAGTGTAGGGACGTGTAGAGGTTGAGTAGGGGCTAAGAAACTGATCTGGAAACAGCTGTCGGCAGTTATTCCCCAAGAGATGCCTTCAGATACGGGCCGTATCAGGTGATACGGTCCGTATTAGGACCTTGGCAGTTAGGGTTTTAATGCTTCCAGCGCTATCTTCTGGTCTGTGCTAGGCCTGGTCCGTATTGGTCAATACTGGCCGTAACAGGGACTTAGTCGACGAGCGTCGCTGATCCGATTGACCCGATTCTTGCTCCATTTGGTGTAAAATAGTCCCAAAACCTGTTTTCTGCAATAAAACATAAAGAAGGGTGACAGTAGCCTTTTTCTTTAATTAATTAAACATAAGTGCGAGAAAATATGCAAAACCTAAGCCAAAACCCTACGTAAATCATCATTATTTTGACTCTGATCACGCCTCCCAACTTGAATTGTTGCTTGTCCTCAAGCAACGACATCCCAGCTGGTCAAAGATTCGGTCTAGGTTAAACCATACAATCTCAAGGTCTTGTTTAAAAATTAAATTAGGGCTTAGGTTAGGTACAATTGGCATGACAATAAAAATTTAGAACTTAAAAATATTCATGACCTCTCCCTTGAACAATTTATTCACCCCATGATTGACCTCATTATGCTTATCCTAGAAAAATTATTATTGAACAATCTATTTCACAAATATCCTTAAAATTGAGAGTATTAATTTCCCCTTCGATTATAAATGGATCCCTTCCAATCAATAGGAATTCTAATGATATAAATTTTGATTTTCCTTCCCAATTGATTGGAGCAAAGTATGACAACTAAGTGTGTTGGTACTTGTGACTATTTTGAAAAATTAAATATGTACAAGAATTTAAATTTGGGAGGTTTTCTCGAGCCTATTGGTAACCAGTCTTGCGTAGGCACCCGTACTCTTTTTATCCTCCATCTTTTATTCTATTTTTTTCTTTTTCTAAATTTTCTATTTTTTTTTGGATTTTTCTCTTTTTTGATTTTTTTGTATTTTTCTATTTTTCTGAAAAATAAAAATAAAATATTTTTGTGTCACAAGCACCATGATTACACACAATTTCAAGTATTCATTCATACAAGAAATTATTGCATAGTTTCGCTAGGGGTCTATCTATAATAAATGGGTATTTTAAAACACTATCAAATTTAAAAGACTTTGCAAAGATAAATTACTCAATATAAAAATTTAGGGTTTGCAATTTTGGTCAACTCTCATGGTTAGCAATTAATTGTTCACTTTGAGATTACAAATAATTTTAAAAATTCTGAATTTTTGGTATCATGGTTAATTGTCTAAACCTTAGCCTAATTCAATTTAAAACAATTCCTATTTGATTAACCTACTCCTAAAAAATAAAAATGCAAGCTAGCTAAAAAGCTCAATCTAATCATTCTAGGATTTTCGGTAAAGCCTCTAACCCTAGTCAAAAATTGAGTAAAACTACTAGCACCTAAGAATTTAAAATGCGAAAATTTTAAAGATACATGGTCAATTTACTTTCCCTACCCCCCGAATAAAATTGAGCATTGTCCCCAATGCTCGAGAGATAAAAATAAAGGAAATAGTAAAGTAAAAAGACCGAGGAAAAGATACAACTCACTGCACCTCAATCCTGAGGTGGTGGAGGTGGTGGTGGTCGCTGGATCTCCTCGTAGAATGACGGGTCGAAGAGTCCATATGGTGGCGGCTGGTACTCGAATCCGGAGCCGAGAGCATACTGATAATACTATTGTGCCATGTAGCGCGTCTGCTGGATCTCGCGCCTGCTCTCATCAACACTCCTCCGGACCTCCTTCATGCTGTTTCGAATTTCGCCAACCTCTTGGCGAAGTGATGAGCCATTTTGTTGCATTTGTTAGGTGGTCTCTCCCGTTGTCAAGGTGAGTTCATTGAGGTTCGAGTTCATCCAATCTACCATTTGAATGAACTGATCAAGCTCAGCTGTAGGGGCATCAGATGGTGCCGCCCCTGAAGATTCGGCTCTGGCTGCCGATGTGCCTGCCTCCATATATGCATCAAAAGGGGGCTCCTCCTCTTCTCTTTGATGCCGATCGATGTTAGCTTGATTTCTCATTGCGGCTTGGCTTTCGATTACATCCATGTAATCTTGAGGAGGCTCATAAGTCGGGCTCGCGGGTCGTGCCATCTTCCAGGAGGCCCTACTGCGGAGATTGAGGTGTCGGAAGGGGAATTGGAGAATTCCCTTCGGTGAATTGTAGAAGTAGGGGCCTGGATAGTGGCCGGTGACGAATTTCATGGCTTGAAGGCATGACATGTCAATTTGTGTGAGCCCACTTGCCTCTTTGAGATGATCGATCTGCAGAGCGAGATGGTTGGCCAAGATCGTTGCCACGAATCCAATGGAAATCTTTCCATTACCTTTCTTAGCACGGGCGACCTCACGGATTTGATTGCAAAGGAGATGGCCGAGGTGAGGTCGCACTGGTGTTGGCTCGATCATGCACTTGAGAAGATAGAGTTCGGGTAATGTCACCTTGGATGAACTCTCGCCTCTTGCGAAAATGGAATTGGCAAGGATTACTTGCAAGAGGCGGACTTGGGGATGGATGATTCTGCTTGCCGGTCGAGTTGAGTTTTGGTTGTCTTCAGTGATGCTGGACCAGAACTCTCGGCAGTCAGGGGAATCAGGAGTGCCATTGTTGGTGAGGTTGAAGATGGCGCAGAAATCATCCATGGTGACTTCGTATTGCTCGCCAATCATCTGGAAAGTGATGGAGTCTTCATTATATCTGAAAGTCGTAAGGAACTCCTTCGTGAGCACCTTGTAAATTTTGACTCCTTGGATCAGTTGAAGGAATTGCAGAGATGGATGCGGTTTGCGAGCTTCTCAGTTTGTGCAAGGAGGCCTAGTCGCTCGAGTGTCTCTGTGTTGATAGATTTGTGGTATATGACCTCCATTGTCTGCATCTTCGCATAGCTGCTCCTGAATTGTGGATGCCGAAAGACGGGTTGGTACTCGGTTGGCTGAACCTCCTCCATTGATTCATCGGAGTCTTCTTCCTCAAGACCGAAATCCCGAGGGTTGAACTCCTCCGGGTTGTAGTCCTCATCTGAGACTGGTGTGTCTCTGACCGACTGCTGTGCGTCGGAATGAGAAGACGAACAGTTGGAGGATTGTGGTTGCGAGCCGGAGGACCGGGAGGATCGGCTAGAGGAGCTCTGCGGTGAACTACTCGGGCCGGCACCCCCGAGAGCTTTCCTGGCACTCCTTGTAACTGCCCCTAAAATATTTTTCATTTTTGGAGCCATTTGTTAAGAATTAATATCTCTGTTACGGACCGTATCGGTCAATACGGTCCCAATACGGACTGGTTGGTTGGTGAAAATTAACCAAGTACAAGACTGAATACGGACCGTATTGCCAATACGGACCGTATCAAACGGTATTTCTGGAAAGAATAAGTGCTGGTTCTGGTAAACTATTACGGACTGTATTGGGTCAATACGGACCGTATTATACTGGTAAAAATTGGGAAAACTGACAGAAACCTAATTTTTTTTGTGATTTTTGCGAAATAAAACCTAATTACCTAAACTAATGTAACAGAGATTAATCTAAAGCAAATGCGAAAAATGAAATTAAAACTTTGAAATCGAAAGAGGGGTTTAGAAAAACCGAATTTGGAGAAGAAGAGTCGAGTGGCCGTCGGATACGGACCCGGTACGGTCCGTATTAGGGTTGAGACGCGGAGGAGAAGGCCGGCGGCGGCTTCAATGGAAGGTTGAGATGGTCTTGATGGCGAGGATCGGCGGCAAGGAGGGGTGCTTGATTTCGGTTTTGGCAAGAGAGGGGAAGAGGAGAAGGAGAAGGAATAGAGGGAAAGAGAGTAGAGGGAAGGAAAGAGGAAGGGTTTAGGGAGTTAAAACGGGATTGATTAGCGGTTTTGAGACGTGATTCGCGCGGGATTTCAAACGTCTCTTCTTAACGGGTTCGCATCTCCCGAATTGGCCTTCATTACGGACCGTATCAGCCAATACGGTCCGTATTGAGTCCGTTATACTTAAACCCAATAACAGCTAAGTTTTAATTCCTTTGGCTACGGGCCGTATCAGCCAATACGGGCCGTATTTACCACTTATTTTCTTCTTCTTACTATATTGCCCCCGTATCCATTGGTGAGGTCTGTATCAGCCAATACAGGTCGCACCAGAGAGTATTTTTCCGTCTTCCGAGATGTCTTTTAATCAAGCATTTCCTCCAGTACGCTTTCCTGGTCATAGGAAAAAGGTGTGTATGAGTTGTTTCTTTGTTTAAGTCCTAATTAAACTGAAAATAAATAATTTTGCGGAAATATAAAAAGTGGCCTTGGGTTGCCTCCCAAGAAGCGCTTGTTTAAAGTCGTTAGCTTGACTTTGTGTTGCATTAGTTTCTTCCGGATACCCTCCTGTCAATGCAAGGGGGTTGCTTGACGGGTGGTTCGCCTTCAGCGTCTTCTGTGGTTTCATCATCACTGCCTTTCTCGAAGAAGTCAGTTGGTTTTTGAGGTCCGGGGTCGAATGCCAGACTCACACCGAGTGCTGCTTCGACCTCGTCCAGTCTTTGAGACATTGCATCGAGTTCTTCGCGTAGGATTTTGATTATTGCAAGGGCTAAGAGAGAATGATTCCTGTTGTTTGCGATATTGGGGCTCTTGTTCAGATCATCAGTTTGTTGTGTCACGGAGGTTGGATGGACTTGACCGTCATCTTGTACAATGAACAATCTCTCCATTTTTGCTTCGTGCATCATCTCCTCGATGTCTTCAAATTCATCCATTCGCAATTCATCATTGCCATACTTGTCCGTTGTTTCCAATTTGTAGACAAGATTTATGTCAAATGGGACTTTGGTTTTATTCATGTTGAAGATCATTTTGTTCTCGCCAACATTGAGTGAAATCTTTCCATTCCTAACATCAATCATTGCCCCACATGTGGCGAGGAATGGCCTTCCAAGGATGATCGGAATCTGCTCATCTTCTTCCATATCGACTACCACGAAATCTGCTGGTATCCAAAATTTACCGACTTTGATTGGGATATCAAGCAACATTCCTTCAGGATATCGAATTGATCGGTCAGCTAGTTGCAATGAAATCTGTGTTGGTGATAGGTCTCCACATTCCAATTTATCAAATACTACCTTAGGCATCAGACTCACACTTGCTCCCAGATCACATAAAGCTCTCTTAAAATCAGTTGTGCCAATGGTACATGGTATCGAGAAGCTTCCCGGATCTTTCAACTTTGTCGGTAATTTGCTCTGCACAAGCGCACTGCATTCCAGATTGAGCGGAACTGTTGAGAGTTCTTGGAGTCTACTGCGGTTCGAAAGAATCTCCTTCAAAAATTTAGCATACGAAGGTATGCTTGCAATTGCTTCGGTGAAGGGGATTGTGACTTGTAATTGCTTGAGTGTCTCCATGAATCTCGCAAATTGCTGCTCTACCTTGTGCTTGGCAGGCCTTGGAGGGAATGGCAGAGGTGGCTTGTAGGGTGGTGGTGCAATATATTCAGGTTCGGGTTGTCGCTCTTCTCCACCTACGATGTCGTTCCGTTCCTTAGTAAGGTCTGTCTGCAGTTCGAATACGGGCGGCTCCGGTGGTTGCAGCTCGTATTCTTCGGAATGCGATGGTTCTGCATGCTTCTCATCAGAAGTTTGATCGGGCATGGGAGGTCCCTGATAAGCTGTACCGCTCCTTAATGTTATGCTCTTGCAAGTCTCTCTCGGGTTTTCTTCCGGTTGGCCCGGAAATTTGCCTTTTCCGCGTGTAATACTCGAGAGTTCTTTAGCCATCTTAGAGACATTGTCTTCTAAGTCTTTGTTGCGGTTTGTTAAGGATTCGATCTTTTGCGCGATTTCGGCGTTAGCCTTATCTTGCTTCTCTAGGAATCTCTCCATTAAAGATGTGATGTCAGGTTGCTGTGGTTGATTGTATTGCCTTGGTTGATAATTCTGTTGAGGATTGTTGTATCTCGGTTGATAATTGGGCTGTGGTTGGTAGTTCTGTTGGGGTGCAGCGGGCCTTTGATTATTTGCGTATGAGAGATTTGGATGGTTTCGGTTGTTCGGATGGTATGTATTGTAAGCGGGCTGAGGTCGAAAGCTGTTGTCGATTGCGTTTGCTTGCTCCATTTCTTCCTCAGTTTGCGTCACATTTATACATTCGGTCATCTCAAGCGCTCCTCCACAATAGCCACATGTTGTTGCGGAATTGACTGCTGCTACCGTTCGCTGCTTGGTTTGCTTGTTGAGTGACATTTGCAAAGCATCAATCTTTGCGCTCAGCATGGAGATATCATCTACTCGGTGCATGCCAGGTGTTGGAGTTGGCTTCTTTCGCTCAGGGATCCAGTAGTGTTGGTTGATTGCAATCTCTTCAATTAGGTTGTAAGCCTCGTCAGGTTCCTTGTTCATGATTGCTCCTCCTGCGGAAGCATCAATAGACAACCTATCGGTAGGGTTTAGACCATTATAAAAAGTTTAGACAATCAGCCATCTTTCTAGACCATGATGTGGACAACACCTTAACATATCCTTATATCTATCCCATGCCTCACACAATGTTTCACCATCCCTTTGTTCAAAATTAGTAATTGCATTTCTAAACCTCGAAGTTTTGGATGGTGGAAAATATTTTGCAATAAACACATTAAACAATTGGTCCCAAGTTTGAATGGAATTGGCCGGTAAGGAAAACAACCATGCTCTTGCTTTATCTTTTAATGAAAATTGAAATAGCCTTAGCCTGATTGCTTCATCGGTAACTCCGTTGATCTTTATCGTCTCGCATATCCCTAGGAAAATTGACAGATGAAGATGTGGATCTTCATGTGGAAATCCTCCAAATTGCTGTTGCGAAACCATATTTATGAGAGCAGGTTTGATCTCAAAATTACGGTTTGTAACAGTTGGCGGGTTTATACTAGAATTAGGATCATTCGCGCGCGGTACGCAATAGTCTCGTAGAAGTTTGGGTCTTGCTGCATCGTGAACTCCTTGATCACCATTGTCTTGTCTTCCGTTGTTAATCGGTTCGTTCGGTGGGATATTCATGTTGATCGAATCTGAGTCTTCTTCGCTTTCAGAATTACTTGATGAAGAACTATGATTGGTTCTTATCGGTGATGTGGAAGCGAATTGTCCTCTCCTACTAGCAATCCTCTCGGATCTTCGTACGGATGATTCGGCCAGCGTGCAGTTTCCTACAAAGAAAAGAAAATCTGAAAATTAAACTAAAAACTGAAAATAAAAAGAAAATAAAAATAAAAACGAAATTGAAAAATAAAAGAAAAGTAAAAATGCAGAAAATAAAAAGAAATCTAGGCGTTTCTAATTAATTGGATTCAATGGTCAAAGCAATGGCGTCTCGCGAGGCCTTGCGCAATGAACTGTTATTCCCCGGCAACGGCGCCAAAAAGCTTGATCACTCAAAAGAGAGCAATGTTTCTTTTAATATTTATAAACTCGGAAATGCTATCGGTTCGGACTGCAAGCGCACAATCCTATCGAGTAGTATATACGAGGTCGATCCACAGGGAATATTGGTTCAATGCTTTGAGCGATCGAATCACAATCTTTCGAAAGGCTAGACGAAATCTGAAAATTGAGAGATGTTTGTTGATCAATGTAAATTAGGAAACAATTAAAAGTAATTAAAATAAAGATAGAGATGAGGATTCCTAGGGTTTCGGCACACCATTGCCACCCAATCCGCCTTGACAATATATTCCCGTTGCGTCTGATTTCCTGTTGTTGTTTTAATGAAAGACACCACATAGGTCACTGCGATTTATGTTACGCAAGAATGACAGATCTTTCACCGAGATTCTACATAGGACACTGCGATTTACCTTACGCAAATGTCTGATCTCTCAAATACCCCAAATTACTACATAGATCACTGCGATTTACTTTACGCATGTGATGGAATTTGGTACGCATTTTGTTGGTCTGGTTTATGGTTTCCCCGCTAAGGTTTTCTTCACATAAACCTAATAGATCTCAACGAGGCTAATTCATACAAATAGTTTCTCTTACCATTAAAGTACTGTCACTACCCTAACGGACTCAAACTAGATCATTGAAATTAGATGAAGAGATAGTAAATCACAAAAGCATTTTAGCACAACAACAAGAAATCATAATCAACAGAAATATATATATCAAAACATCAAGAGTAACAAGGTTTACTGCCTAGCCCTAAGAAAAGGAACTTAGCCGCGGAACGGCATGGTTACAAGCACTCCTCTCTTCTCACTTTAATCAAATCTAACCCTAATTACAAAGATGATGTATTCTTCTGCCCAGGGGCCTTATATAGGAGTGTAGGGACGTGTAGAGGTTGAGTAGGGGCTAAGAAACTGATCTGGAAACAGCTGTCGGCAGTTATTCCCCAAGAGATGCCTTCAGATATGGGCCGTATCAGGTGATACGGTCCGTATTAGGACCTTGGCAGTTAGGGTTTTAATGCTTCCAGCGCTATCTTCTGGTCTGTGCTAGGCCTGGTCCGTATTGGTCAATACTGGCCGTAACAGGGACTTAGTCGATGAGCGTCGCTGATCCGATTGACCCGATTCTTGCTCCATTTGGTGTAAAATAGTCCCAAAACCTGTTTTCTACAATAAAACATAAAGAAGGGTGACAGTAGCCTTTTTCTTTAATTAATTAAACATAAGTGCGAGAAAATATGCAAAACCTAAGCCAAAACCCTACGTAAATCATCATTATTTTGACTCTGATCATCCATGCGCGTTGCACGGTGCACAGTTATTGGCCGGTCCATGTGTGGTTCACAGCAGAACTAGTGTATCCCGCCGTATCCAGACGTATCGAAGCGAGTCAAAACGTATCGGAGATCGTATCAAGTAAATAAGGATACGCTAGCTGGCATATCGGGGCCGTATCGGGTGCGTATCCGTGTCCGATACGTATCCGACACGGGTACGGTGCCCATATAGGAGTATCCGGGTAACATAGGTCATAGTTTAGTTAGTTATAATAGTTTGAATTGTTAGTATATAATAGTTTGAATTGAATTTACTTAATATACTATTGTAGTACTATAGTTCTCACTAATTTTATGTTCATCTTTTCCAGTCCCGCACTCGTTCTCGGTCAATCTTCATAGGTATAAATACTTGGAAGATAAGATATTACTACTTGAAAAATAAGATATTCATATTTTGATAAATCAAAAATGATTTATTGCTGTTTATATTTGGCTAGTCCCTAAATTTGCGAGCCATAAAAAAATATCCATATGCTATAAAAATCATAAATTTATAAATTAAATAACACACAATTTAAATGTGTAATTTGAACTAATTAATTTAATATTTACAACAAGCAAATTAGATGTAAAACACTAGACCTTAAATTAAAAATGATAATTAGATGTACAACACTATAGGGGCTAGCACAACACTACATACCATTTAATAAAAATTTATTTTAACACTGGTTATTTAAAAAAAACGGATGTTAAAAATAGTTTTAACACCTATAATTTAATAAAAAATCGGTGTTAAAATTATCTTTAAACCCGGTTTTTATTAAATAGCCAGTGTTAAAATTAAAGCTTTTTTTAACATGGGTATTTAACCGGTTGTAAGAAAACTTATTTTTCCAGTAAATGTCAATTTTAACACGTGATAAATGTGATTTTTGTAATAGTGATCCTAGTATAATAATCTAAAGTATTTTTAGACTAATCTAAAATAATCTAGTAAGCTCTTTAATTATAATATTGGTGCTAGCTGTAACTTTTTACAAATTTCTTGTGAATTTTAAATCCATAAATAAATTGGGGGTAGCTATTTCAGGCGTTCAAATCTGGTATCACGTGGCACCTGTGATGCATAGTATGAACTTTTTTTTTATATAAAAAAAATAAGTTAACGGCTCTATTTTTTGTCTTCTTCTTCTTCTAAACTGTAACGGCTCTCAATCCTTTGAGAATTAATATATTACAGATTGTGTAATTCAATTGTACCTATGTTGAGGAGGGTTCAAATGCCTCCATTTTTCATGCCTCCACCATGCCTCTATTTTTAAAAACTTTAATAACTCAAAAATTAAAACGTAAAAGTCAAAATAAAACCGTTGGATATGATCTACATCATTTTATCTATACACGTGTAAAAAATTATGACATTTCAATTTTATTTTGGTTGTCATCAAGAGCTTGTAAAAAACGTACTAATGGGGATAATTTCTAGACGTTGATTTTTGAACTTATTGATTCACATAAAAACAAAATTGAAATGTGATAATTTTTTATGAGCACATAGATAAAATGATGTAGATCATATCCAACGGTTTTATTTTGAATTTCAAGTTTTAAATTTTGAGTTATTAAAGTTTTTTAAAATGGTTGCATGATGGAGGCACAAAAAATGGAGGCATTTGAACCCTCCTCATGAAATATATATATATATATATATTAATAAAGTACGTAATTACTAATACATTCAAATGAAATTCAAAAACAAACATTTTTATATGAAATCAGAGCGGTAAAATTAAACTAATGTGAGTCAATATCAAAATTCATCAAAATGAAACGATCGAAATTAAACAAAATTAATGGCTCAACATGCACCGATCCCTAACCAGAGGCAATTAACGACGCTAGCTCACCATAGGCGCTCCAGCAGGCAAATAATTAATAAACTAAGTCAAAGAACATTTGGAATTAATTATTCCAATTTTGTAATAATTAAATTACTCTCAATTCTTTAATATTAATTTCAATTTTATAAACATTTGTGCTCAAACCTAATTAAAAATCTACTCAGATTTTTCCGATTTAATTTTGTATCTATAATTATCAATGCAACAACTAGAATACCTAATGATCGATCTAAGCAAATCTAAAATGAATAGATGAATGAATGAATTCGAATTATGTGAAAGTCGGTTCTCATATCTAAATATATCAACTAGGCTTTGGCTTTCGATCGGTGTTAATTCAGATATCAAGCTTGTAGGAGCTATAATATATATATCAACTAGAATACCTAATTCAGATATCTTCAATGGACCAGAATTAAGGCCTATTAATACAGCAATATACATTAATTGCGAAAATTCAAGTCAGATACAGTACTTGTAAAACCTGATCTCGAGCAACCAAAATGCCTTCCATTTCTCACTGCCTCCTTGTAGCACTGTTCCTAGGAGCAATACAGTTGTCCGTTGCCACATTGCCACATTGCTCGACCAAAACCCTGATCCAAAAAGTTCAGCTACCACTCACACATATCCGATCAAGCCGCAACGTTATCCACCTCCTGACCTATTGCACCACACTACTACAAAAATATACATTGTACACTGCACACTGTACACGGATTTGACAATTTTATATAAGAACCGTGTACCAAATATGATTTTTTAAGATCTGAACGATTTCTACACAGCTAATTAGTTAATAATCAGTGTAGAATTATTACAGAGAGCTACACGGTTTATTAGAAACCACAAATCCGTGTGTAAAGAGGTCCGTGTGCAAGTTATTGAGAGAGCTACACGGATTTTTGTTAAAAGTCCGTGTAGGAATATATACACGGATTTTTGATAATATATCCGTGTAGAAATGGAAGTTTTGTACACGGATTAATAATTAAATAGCCGTGTATGGTTTAGTTGGAGAGCTACACGGATTAATAAGTAAATATCCATGTATAAAAGTGTAGGGTTTTATAATGTCTTCTCCTTCCAGCGCCGTTTTGATCAAGTCTTTTATATATGCACCTCTGTACATCTCTCTGAACTGAGTTTTTTCCTATCAGATTTCTGCGAATTGAGGCCAGCAGCTGAGATCTGAGATCTTTGAAGTTTGTATTTTCTCCTCTCCATCTTTCTAAGGTTAGTAATATGTATTTAAATCATTTTCTTCCTCTAATTTTTTGTTATTTATGCTTATTTAGGTCATTTCATGCATGCTTGATTTCTTAATTTTAGATGTAATTAATTAGTGTATTGTTGTCCAATAACCGACCTATAGATGATTTTAGGTCCATGTCCGTTCAAAATTAATCCAATAGGGATTAATTTTGGATAGTCCCCGTTTTGGGACTGCTCTTTGAATATTATGTCTCATTTAGGATGTGAACACATATTAGCGGAATTTAATTAGTATTTGAGGAAAGTTCGACAGTATTTTCCCTTAATGCTCCTACGAGTATGTGGTTCGTACGCATACTTGGGGAGTTAAGGGGAAATGTTACCGAATTTTTCTCAACTACTAATTAAATCTCGCTAATATGTATTCACATATGAGACATAATATTCAAAGAGTGGGTTAGGATTGTAAACCGGCCCTTTGTAAGCCCAAAATTTTGTTACAATGGAGAATGTTGACCATGCATGATTAATTGATCAAATCATTTTTTTAATTTAATTTACAGATGGATCGAAGTTGGATGTATGAAATGCGACGTGACAGTGAAGAATATTTGGTTCGCGTTGATGAGTTTATAAAATTTGCTGAGAGTTATAGAGTGAAGAAAAAAGAAGAAGACATTTTGTGTCCTTGTAAAGATTGTAAAAATTTATTAAGATTTTTGGACATCGAAAAAATTAGAGCTTATTTGATTTGTTGGGGATTTAAGAAGAGATATACATGTTGGTTCATGCATGGTGAGAAATTTGGGAAAAGTAGTAGTGCCAATAAAGATTGTAATCGTGAATTGAATGATGAGAATGTTGGAATTTCTGATAATTTTGAACTTGATTGGAACGAGGATTATGAGAGTGTCGAAGATTCTGATAATGTCGAGCCCGGAAACGACGATGGTGAGATGGAGATGAATTTTGATGAAAATGTAGAACACGAGTTTACTGAAAATTTTGAGAAAATGTTACGTGATGTGGAAGATGAAATTAGTGTTAAAAATTATGATAAATTTCAAAATTTGTCTAATGAATCCAAGAAGCCGTTGTATCCCGGGTGTATCAAATTTACAAACTGTCAGCTGTGTTGAAATTATTAAATTTAAAAGCAGACAATGGTTGGAGCGATAAGAGTTTCACGTCCTTATTACAGCTTTTACGAGAAATGCTCTCAGATAACAACGAGTTACCCGGTACAATATATCAGGCAAAGAAGTTGATATGTCCAATGGGGTTGAAGATCGAAAGAATACATGCATGTCCGAATGACTGTGTATTGTATCGTAACGAGTACGAGGCCATGCATGTATGTCCTAAATGCGGTGTTTCACGGTATAAACGTAAGAACCAGGACACTGATGATTGTCCTAAATGCGGTGTTTCACGGTATAACGAGGCCTTAGACGGTGTTTCACGGTGTAGGGGCCTATAGGGGCTGGAAGGAGGTGTTCCGAGTGGAGGGACAAAAACCTCGAAGAAAATCTCGTGCCAAGGTAAACAAAGACGAGATAGTTGCGCAGATACGCGCGGAGGTGAGCAAAGAGTACGACGCAAGGTTTGCTGAGATGGAATCAAGGTTGTTGAGCCAAATTCGATCAGCAACTACGCAGCCATCCGAGCAACCACCTCCCATTTCGCCGGGAATTCGGCGAAGTAGTCAAGCATCCGGCACGTGGGCCTTAGACGATTTGGATAATCTCAAGGTAATCAATACTTGTTCATAATATAAAAGGTAATTAAAACCTGTTTGTAACCTTGTTATACAATATCGCACCATTAAAATAAACAACTTTCTGATAATTGCAGGACCCCAGAGCATACGACCTCGTCCTGTGGCCTGATAGTGTTCCTCTGACCGTTGCTAAGGGTGTTGTACATCCAGGAGCCAATACTGTACACTTACCTCAGCTAAGGCCCGACCATGCATGGGTGCAGGTTGACTTAGTCGTGGATGGATGGCAGCGCGTACCCCTTCCTGTCCCTTCCGATCTCATGCTTGTGCTTGATGATGCACGGATGTCATTTGTCCAGTGGCCTAAGGGTCAGATTATTTTGGATCAGGTAATCCATACAAAAATTCATTTATTTTGTTACATTCAAATCATTCTTATTTGTTATACTTGAATAATCCATTTATAATTTGATACAGACACGAGGAGGTGATGTCACCGTTACACCAAGAGGTGGCTTGAGACGTCGGGGCTGACGCGTCACAATCACCACACCGTCCTATGGTCACCGAAGAAGAATACATCCGTTTGCCCAATGATTTGCGCATTCTCCACGACCACTTGCTGACGGCGCCCGAAGGCATGAAGGATATCATCATCCCTGTCCCACCTGGGATGTTTCTACACGAAGGCAGGGATCTCCTGCTGTCGTTCCAAGACTTCAAGGACATCTTCCACCACTCGTCATCCGACAAATGGCTCGATGTGTCATTCATCACCATTTTTCTCATGTTAGTGATCAAAACTTATTTTCATTATTGTATAGAACTCAAATATATATTCTAATTACAATATTATGAGTTCTCAGGAAGCTAGTCCGAAACTGTGATGAGATGGTTGAACAGACGAACTTGTGCATATTTCTGGACCCGGAGAAAGTGAGTTCTACGGCAGTGACATGTTATTCGTGCTAAGGCGGAGGAGAAGAAATTCATTCTCATGCCATATCACCAGAGGTTAGTTCTAATCTTAACTTATGTGTTGTTTATATTTTAATTAAAGAATTGTATAAAGGAAATAAAAGTTAAACATAAAAAAAAGAAATCACACCATCAACCATAGCAAACACTTGTGTCACTATTATATGCTAAAGTACTATAATTCTTCTCCTCGATCCCACAGCAAACATTGGTGTTCGATTATCATTGTGCCGTACCTAAATGTGGGCATAATTGTTGATTCTTGTAAGCCCAAAGGAAGGATCGCGCTTGACAAGTGCAAAGCTATCTTCCCTTTTGTGAATAAGTAAGCAATAATAATTCATTAGGTTTGAATTTCTTTCAATCATATCAAATTATAAAATTGCTAATTACATTCACTCAATTTTGTAAGGGCTTTTGCGAAATATATTAAAGAGGGAGGATCAGATAGCACGGGCACGCGCAAGAAATCTAAGTTGAATTGGAAGTGGATGTTGGTGAGCACACTTTATGAGTTAGTAATTTCATATCTTGTTCAAAAAAATATTGTCATTCTAACAAAGACCGCTAAATGTAAATTTCAGAGCCCGCAACAGTTGGAGGTTGGGAATGCGCTTATTACACGATGATATTCATGTTTGACTTTGTCGAAAGAATACAATTTCTATTCCCAAAAGCAGTATGTACTTCATATTAATTGTTCCTATATAATAAGCAATTGATATCTACCTTTTATGAAATACTAACTATTATCAAATTATAATTGTAGAATGTGACAAAGCAACCGCATTACACCAAGGATCAGATCGACGATGTGCGGTGCATGTGGGCAAGGTGGTTTACCATGGAATTTTGTAATCCTCGATATGGATTTGCATAGAGTTGTATAAAATATTGTATAATTTAGTATATGAATTTCTTGCTAATTAATCTGTTTCGAATGAATTTATTATTGCTATATGAATTTTGTATAATTCTGTCGCAAAAAACTGGCTAGCAAAGCTGGAGGCTAGCCCAAAAACAAAATATACAAAAAAAAAAAGATTAGCTATTTATACACGGATATTTAACAATTGTCCGTGTATGATAGAAAAACAAAAAAAAAATTAGCTATTTAACACGGATATTTAACAAATGTCCGTGTATGATAGCTAAGAGAGCTACACGGACATTTAATACAAATCCGTGTAGAAAGAGTAATCATACACGGATTATTTATAAGTTGTCCGTGTATGATAGCAGTGCTGGAGGCGAAATACAAAAAATATTAGCTATTTATACACGGATATTAACCAAACGACCGTGTATGATAGCTAAAAGAGCTACACGGTCTTTTAATAAAAAACCGTGTATAAAGAGTAATCGTACACGGTTACTTAGGGGATATCCGTGTAGCTCGGTAACTTGGAGAGCGACACCCCAGGTCTTTGTACACGGCGGTTTACAAAGTAATCCGTGTAGAAATTATTATAATCACACACGGTTAAATATCCGTGTGTAGTTTCTGACCTATTCATACACCCTGGATTTAAACACGGCAGGAAATCCGTGTAGCTCTTCCATTAATGTCCGTGTGCAAACTCATTTTCTGTAGTAGTGCCACATGATGTATGCAGTAGAGTCTCCTAAACCAAAGTTAGACGGAATTAATGTCCGTACGTAGCATCTCTGAAACCCCGCATCCTAGCTCAAGCGTCTCCAAAGATAATTAAGATTAAGCCTGGGGATGGTTTCATGCCTGAGCCAGAAACCTAAACTGTTTACGTGACTGCGCGCATTGTAATGCAGTTTGATTTGTGTTATCTAGTAATAGACTATATATGGAGGCTATAGAATAATGATCTAGCTTCTTAAATAAGAAATTGTGTTGAACTTAATCTATCTCTCTTTTGAGTTTATAAAATCTGTTTCTCTAAAAGAATCTGTAGTAGATCGTGACATTAATTAGGTCCCAAAGTCTCTATTCCACTTTGCCTATGTGACGATATAAAAGGTCCCAAAGTCTTTGCGGCCGTATCTATATGTGACGATATATATGCCAATTTTTTTTACTATTCAAAATTAAAATGCTGTCTTTCATATTTACATTTTTCCTTGTTCTTTATATGTGCTAGTAATGAGTTGATAAAGAATGTAAAATTAAGAACATTAAGACCATAAAAGCCAGTGCCTGAGCTTTCTAATTATCATTACAAATTAGGATTACAAAAGAGTCACAAGAAAAATGAAAATGATTACAAAAGTTCTGATGTCAAAAGAAAGATATATCTCATCAAAATGATAGTAATGGAGGTTCACAATTCATACTTAAAAAAAAAAGATCCACTTTTGTCTTATGAGATGCCTCTTCAATCATTAAAAAAAACAAAGATAAAGAAAAAAAAAATAGTCATTTTGAACTTTATTCGTCCAAACAAATAAGAAATCAACTTAACGTGTCAAGTTTTGGTGGTTTAAAATTGCCAATGACACAATTTAACAAGATGAAATGGTAGAATAGATGATATTACAATATAATCATTTTATATCATTTTTATATTAGAATAATTATTTTGGTACCCGCAGTTGAGTACCCGCATCGTACCCGCAGTTGATTCTTTCCCAATTAACTTTCATAACGGTATAACTAACTTTGTCAATCATTAAACCACCTTGAAAAACGTGTAAAAGATGAGTCCAGTTTTTTTCGTTAAATACTTGATGAATTATATATAAATATTTGATATCTTAGGTATGAATACTTTCCATTTTGTATGAATACTTTTCATATTTGAATATTTGATACTTTGAAAAACGTGTAAAAGTATGCCATCATGGATCTCATTTGAAAGAGAAAATTGTGTAGAACACGTTCGTGGTTTTAAATTTGTAAAATTCCTCATAGATCGTCCCAAAAATTGGTTAGATTGAACGGAGAAAAAAAAACCACCTTGAAAAACGTGTAAAAGATGAGTAGGTATTGTGTCCAGTTTTTTTTTAAATGCGGGTACTCAACTGCGGGTACTCATATCAGCTTCCTTTATATTATAAGAACCAACTTTTGACCTAGTAGCAAAGGTTATGATTTTCATGTAGAAAGTTGCAAGTTCGAAACTCAGATAGAATCTCTTTATAAATATTAAATAGTTGAATGACTTGACCTTCAACCTTTACTCGAATCATTTTTATATTATAAAATATAGTTCGGCCCTATCAAATTCAAAATTTTCGGAACAGAAAGTATTAACGGGTGCATTATCTGTTAGGCGCTCAGAGAATTTAACGGGTCCGTACGTTATCTGTTACCCTTTCCAAAAAAAAAATACAAAATTACATCATCTTAAAATTCATAATATCATATTTATCCTTCTAAATTTGAAAAACCCACAAATTTATCCATTTTGTTACTTTTTCTATTGAAACTGATTTTAAATTTATGAATATTCATTTTACTCTTTATTAAAATAATGTAGTCTTTGTAAAAAATTAGTAGTCTTATAATTAGTCGATTTTCAAGAACAAATGATTTATTTATTTGACATATACACACTAACATTTAAGCATACGCTTATGCATGTGTCAAAAGTAGAGAAATGAATTATTTGCCCTCGGATACCGACCAATTAGAAGACAAACCTTTTCTTAAACATGCTACATATTTATATTTTTTTTAAGAAATTGTAAAATGGATATTTTATAAATTTAAAATGAGTATTATAGAAAAGGCAATAAAATGAGTAAATTTGTTAGTTTTTGAAATTTAGAAGGGTAAATATGATATTATGAACATTAAATTGGGGATATGTAATTTTAAATGTTTTGAGCGGTCTATGTGAAATTGGCCCAAAAAGGGTAACAGGCAGTCCTTTCCCCCCTTTCCCTTCTCTCTCTCTCTCTCTCTCTCTCTCTCTCTCTATTTCCCTTCAATCGCACCTTTCTCTATGTTGATCTGTATCCCTCTCCCTCTCTATCTCTCTCAGCAATTTGTTGATATTTGAAAACCCTAAATTGGGTTTATGGCAGGTTGATGAAATGCGAAATCATTCAGTGCTCTTTTTGTTGAGATAATGTAAGTCTTATTTTAGTTCTTAATTAGCCTGGTATACAAACAAGCATTATATTATTTTATTATGGAAAATCTTCAATCTAAGTGGCATTAGGTGTAATATTATAATTAATTAATTAATTAAGACAAGCTCATTTTGCACCAATTAGTTTGTTCACTGAGTTTAAGGTTTAGAGTTTAGGGTTTTAAAATTTCAACAAATTTAGGGGTTTAAAATTTCAACAGTGGTCAGCTCTTGAATTAGAGAAACCTCCCATTAAATTTATTTTCCTAAAATTATATGAAAAAATACCTTAATTAACAACAAATTTGAATGTAAGCCATGGTGCTGTGAATTTTTGAAAAAGCTGTATACATCTACTTTTTTTTTTTTACTATTATCACTATTTTTAACTCACTATTATTATCTCTTTTATTTTTTGTTATTTGTTGCTTGATTACTTTGCCCTCCAACAAAAAAAAAACTAAAAAAAAAAGATAAAATTCATAGGTGAAAAGATGGAAGTAATTCGGCGTAAGTGGTGGATACCACTGGTACCAGTCTCTTACTATTCTGCGTATAAATTAACTGAAATCCCGCCAGGTCATCACCAGTCTGATTTGATCACTCCCAATCAACCTCAGAGGGTGTAATTAATTCTTATTCTTTTTAATTTTTATTCTTTATCCTCACTGCAATTATAAGGAACCCTCAATCTGACAATGATACCATTGATTGTATTTTTGTCTCTGTGTTTAGGGTTTAGTTGGGAGAGGGGAATTTGGATCCCCTAAAGTAACTCAAATTTTGAGTTTGGATCCGGACTGTCCGATCTGCTTTGGCACGAATATTAAAGGGGCCCTGTGCATTCCACCTCGGACTGGATTGGCTCGGATTCTAATCGGACAGTCCGGATTTAAACTCAAAATTTGAGTTACTTTAGGGGTTCCAAATTTTTTGTTTTGGACTTTTTTTTATGGAACTGAAGAATTGTAGTTTAGTACTCGAGGGTTTTCTTAGGCATTTCAATTAATAACAGTAACTGCAGCCGTTATACCATCAGTTCAATAGGTTGTTCTGATAATCTAGCATCCCATTAAATCATGAACTGGAGAGCATCCGATTTGCGTTAAGATTCATGCAAACTTCATCTGCATGAATCCTTGTGGACGTGGTTTCCACTGCCGGCATTTGTGCCACTTATCACATACCTCCCTTGCTCGCGAAATGGTCCAAATGCCCATGACATCGACAAACTAGAAGAGATATTCAAATTAGGGGTTCTACACTATGTCGAGAATCCCAATCCTAAGTTCTCTACAGCGACCGAAGCGGTAAACAAGTGAGGATTGATATGATATTATTCTTCTTTTTTCATATACTAGTCAAGTGTCCGTGCGTTGCAACGGAAAGTAAAATATTATTTTGATCACTTTTTTTGAGGAAATATAAAACAAATAGCATCACATTCTTACAAGAATTTTATGGAAAACATATATACAGAACATATATATAGAAAGAATTTTAGTATCACATTCTTTTGCAATGGACCCATAAATTCGTTGCCATCATCTCCTTACGGAAAACAGATATATAGAACTCAAATTTAACTGAAAATTAATCCACACACAATTGTAAATATATTTTAAAAGAATTTTATGTGTAATATTAATTTGATTTATCTGTCTGATTTTACATAAATAATCATTGGTAATAAATATAAATAGGGTAGATATAATGGTTTTAGCATTGCCATCATCTTCTATAGCAAAATAACTTGTGTTTAAAAAATTCCATTTAAAAAGCTTGATTTGAACCAGTAAAACATGTGCCAACCTCTCAGTGTTAATCATTAGCTTCTTCCCTTGCACTTTAATTATATTATATCGTACTTTGGTTTTAATTGTAACATAGAATTTTAAAAAGTATAGACGAATTTTAGTATATCAAGGGAAAAGAGAAGAATGCTTCCAGATAATTTTATTATTTGCTTCTCAGGAGAATTGCATTTGTTTGATTTTGTCCAAATAAATAATTTATGGTCATGAAAAAGAACGTAAGTCAAAGATTAAGATTTTGTAAAGTTTGGATCATAAATGTGGTGAAAATTGATTAAAAATATAAATAAACACAAAAAAACAAAAAATGGGAAAATTTTATAAATTTTGGAACATAAATGTGGTCATAATATAGACCACGGGTTTATTTATCAAGAGCTAGTGAGCTTAAGAACACCATAGTTGTACTCTACAAGTCATATTAAGCAATTATATTTTAATTAGTAGGGTTTTTGGTGTTCGTAAAAAAAAAAAAAAAAAAGGCAATTTTATCTTTTGGGCACTTGTATTGGAGACTTAGTTGTTCATATTCAAAATTCTCTCCAAAACATTTTGTCATTTTCTTGCCTTAGTTTTAACTCCAAAATAGTTTTTATTTTAAAGCACCTAATAAGAATATAACTACAAACAAAAGATATTCATTTAGCCAATAACTTAGCCAAAACAGCCAATAACTCCAAAATTCTCTCTAAAACATCACTTGTCCTCAACATATATTTTATAAGCAAAACATACTAAACATTACCAAGACAAAAAATTAAATAGAAATTCATCTCCATAATATGATATGAGTTCAAACATAAAAATTGAAGTCTCAACTTTTCATACATCCATAAGTTATCAACTTTTACCATACGAATGAACCTATATTTGCATGAATGCATTATGGGGTTAGGTTTAGAGTCCTTGGGTTTTGGTCGATCCTTGCACTATTGTTCATTAGGTTTAAAATTTCCACTGCCAAAAATAGTTCCAGTGAAGCATGTTGCAGGTAATGTCACTCCTACTCGGCTTAGTACCAAAAGCTAATAAACCTTGAGACTGTAATTCTATTAGTTTCTCATTGAAAGACAAGCAACTTCTACCTGAACAACACTATAAAAAGGAACACCATTATGTTGCCTTCATGGAGAATTGCATGAGAAAAATGCCAATACTGATAGCTTTCCGCCTCTTTTTCACAACAAATCAAACTTTTTCCGTGTGGCTGACCGTGCGGTCCTCTGGACCGAAATGGCATTTCGGTCCGGAGGATTTTTTCTCCGGACCGAGTTGCCATCTCGGTCCCAGACATATTTCTTGATTTTTATTCTTTCTCTAAATTTTGTATGTACAAGTTTATCCGGTCCCAAATTAATCATTTTTCAATGCTTCGAATTTTGTATGTACAATTTCATGTAGCCATTTTGGCCTTTATCAGTTGATGATTAATTTTGCGAGAACCTTTATCTTGTGATTAATCAAAATTCCATGTAATAAAACTAACTTTAGGGTTATCGGTGAATAAACTTCTAGGGTTATCGGTGAAAAATTACCATTTAATAAAATAATAAATGAAATTTTATATTATTGATAAGTTTTTATAATATAATTCTTTGTAATAAAAATAACTTTAGGGTTATCGGCGAATAAACTTCTAGGGTTATCGGTGAAAAATTACCATTTAATAAAATAATAAATAAAATTTTATATTATTGATAAGTTTTTATAATATAATTCTTTGTAATAAAAATAACTTTAGGGTTATCGGTGAATAAACTTCTAGGGTTATCGGTGAAAAATTACCATTTAATAAAATAATAAATGAAATTTTATATTGTTGATAGGTTTTTATAATATAATTCTTTGTAATAAAAATAACTTTAGGGTTATCGGTGAATAAACTTCTAGGGTTATCGGTGAAAAATTACCATTTAATAAAATAATAAATGAAATTTTATATTATTGATAGGTTTTTATAATATAATTCTTTGTAATAAAAATAACTTTAGGGTTATCGGTGAATAAACTTCTAGGGTTATCGGTGTAAAATTACCATTTAATAAAATAATAAATAAAATTTTATATTATTGATAAGTTTTTATAATATAATTCTTTGTAATAAAACTAACTTTAGGGTTATCGGTGAATAAACTTCTAGGGTTATCGGTGAAAAATTACTATTTAATAAAATAATAACTAAAATTTTATATTATTGATAAGTTTTTATAATATAATTCTTTGTAATAAAAATAACTTTAGGGTTATCGGCGAATAAACTTCTAGGGTTATCGGTGAAAAATTACCATTTAATAAAATAATAAATGAAATTTTATATTATTGATAGGTTTTTATAATATAATTCTTTGTAATAAAAATAACTTTAGGGTTATCGGTGAATAAACTTCTAGGGTTATCGGTGAAAAATTACCATTTAATAAAATAATAAATGAAATTTTATATTATTGATAGGTTTTTATAATATAATTCTTTGTAATAAAAATAACTTTAGGGTTATCGGTGAATAAACTTCTAGGGTTATCGGTGAAAAATTACCATTTAATAAAATAATAAATGAAATTTTATATTATTGATAGGTTTTTATAATATAATTCTTTGTAATAAAAATAACTTTAGGGTTATCGGTGAATAAACTTCTAGGGTTATCGGTGAAAAATTACTATTTAATAAAATAATAAATAAAATTTTATATTATTGATAAGTTTTTATAATATAATTCTTTGTAATAAAAATAACTTTAGGGTTATCGGCGAATAAACTTCTAGGGTTATCGGTGAAAAATTACCATTTAATAAAATAATAAATGAAATTTTATATTATTGATAGGTTTTTATAATATAATTCTTTGTAATAAAAATAACTTTAGGGTTATCGGTGAATAAACTTCTAGGGTTATCGGTGAAAAATTACCATTTAATAAAATAATAAATGAAATTTTATATTATTGATAGGTTTTTATAATATAATTCTTTGTAATAAAAATAACTTTAGGGTTATCGGTGAATAAACTTCTAGGGTTATCGGTGAAAAATTACCATTTAATAAAATAATAAATGAAATTTTATATTATTGATAGGTTTTTATAATATAATTCTTTGTAATAAAAATAACTTTAGGGTTATTGGTGAATAAACTTCTAGGGTTACCGGTGAAAAATTACCATTTAATAAAATAATAAATGAAATTTTATATTATTGATAGGTTTTTATAATATAATTCTTTGTAATAAAACTAACTTTAGGGTTATCGGTGAATAAACTTCTAGGGTTATCGGTGAAAATTACCATTTAATAAAATAATAAATGAAATTTTATATTATTGATAGGTTTTTATAATATAATTCTTTGTAATAAAAATAACTTTAGGGTTATCGGCGAATAAACTTCTAGGGTTATCGGTGAAAAATTACCATTTAATAAAATAATAAATAAAATTTTATATTATTGATAAGTTTTTATAATATAATTCTTTGTAATAAAAATAACTTTAGGGTTATCGGTGAATAAACTTCTAGGGTTATCGGTGAAAAATTACCATTTAATAAAATAATAAATGAAATTTTATATTATTGATAGGTTTTTATAATATAATTCTTTGTAATAAAAATAACTTTAGGGTTATCGGTGAATAAACTTCTAGGGTTATCGGTGAAAAATTACCATTTAATAAAATAATAAATGAAATTTTATATTATTGATAGGTTTTTATAATATAATTCTTTGTAATAAAAATAACTTTAGGGTTATCGGTGAATAAACTTCTAGGGTTATCGGTGAAAAATTACCATTTAATAAAATAATAAATGAAATTTTATATTATTGATAAGTTTTTATAATATAATTCTTTGTAATAAAAATAACTTTAGGACTTTCGGTGAATAAACTTCTAGGGTTATCGGTGAAAAATTACCATTTAATAAAATAATAAATGAAATTTTATATTATTGATAAGTTTTTATAATATAATTATTTGTAATAAAATAACTTTAGGGTTATCGGTGAAAATTTACCATTTAATAAAATAATAAATGAAATTTTATATTATTGATAAGTTTTTATAATATAATTATTTGTAATAAAAATAACTTTAGGGTTATCGGTGAATAAATTTTCAGGGTTATCGGTGAAAAATTACTATTTAATAAAATAATAAATGAAAACGTTATATTATTGATAAGTTTTTATAATATAATTCTTTGTAATAAAAATAACTTTAGGGTTATCGGTGAAAAATTACCATTTAATAAAATAATAAATGAAATTTCTATAAAACATTCAACTGGAGTCAACTGTATTAAAACTCCACATCAATTGTATTTGTTAAAATTGTATTTTCTCCGGACCGAATAGGCATCTCGGTCCGGCCAAAATTTCCCTCCGGACCGAAATGCCAATTCAGTCAGGACTCTTTGTTGAATTTTATGTGGCGTGGGCTGCGCTATAGTTGAAAATGAGGGAGACCGAAATGCCAATTCGGTCCGGAGAAAAAAAATTCGTTCGGACCGAATTGGCATCTCGATATTGATGGTTTTTGTAAATCTTGGGGTAATCATGTTTTGGTAAATTTAATTATTTTATTTATGATTTTAAAAAAAATCCCGAATTCAGGGACGCGTGGGGAAGGGGGCATTATTATTGGACTTTGAGATTCGTGCCAAGTTAAAAAGAACGGTCCAGATCAAGTAATTGAAAAAGATTCCCTTTTACGTACTCGGTGATATGAATTCGGAGAATACTGGCAAAAAAAAAAAAAAAAATTCGGAGAAAACGCGTGGGGAAAAGAAAACGCGTGAGCTTTGGACTTTGAGATTCGTGCCAGACTTTGATATTCGTGCCAAGTTAAAAAGAACGGTCCAGATCAAGTAATTGCAAAAGATTCCCTTATACGGTACCCTCGGGCCTCGGAGTCTCGGACTTGGAGAAAACGCGTGGGAAAAGAAAACGCGTGGAGATTTTTAAGATTCAGTGATACAATTTCTGTGTGTCACTGTATGTAGCATGGATATAAATCACTAAACTTAGATTTCTACACGTTTGACTACATGAAACATTTGTATAAAATCAAAATTATTTATTAAAGGCTGAGATTGATCAGTGGCTGAGATCAGTGGCTTCCGGATTTTGAATGGATGGCTCAGATTCTGGATGAACGAATAGATGGTTGGCTCCCAAAAATATTAACGTGATATTAGTAGTCCGGATATAGCCTCAATTGTGCACTTTTATCCATTTACCTGTCCCATATAGTATTCGATAAGACAGGTACGGGTAGGGTTAAAAAAAAATTTGTTAATATAACAGGTATGGGTATGGATAAAGACTATTTCGTACCCGTTATTCTAAATGGAAATTATTAAAAATAAAAATTATATATATAGATATAGTGAGTGGCTACTCTACTTACATAAGCATATGAGAGCATATGCTTATAAGTTATTTTTGCATTTTCAATGTCTAAATGGTCGATCTGAAGCGCTCAACATGTTCTCCATATTAATGTGTTTGGAAACGAAATTTTACATTTTTTGGAATTTTATTACTATTTGTTTAGAATTTTTCAAAATAGCATTTTTCATATTTTTTTTTTTATTATTTTTTTATCATATTAAATCACTGTTTTGAAAAATTTTAGAAAAATAGTAAAAAAAATTCAAAAAAGATAAAATTTTTTGTTTCCTAACACTTATAAATATGGAAAGCATGTTGAGCGTTTTAGATTGACCATTTGATCATTGAAAATATAAAAATGACTTATAAGCATATGCCCTCATATGCTTATGTAAGTAGAGTAGCCAACCTCATATAGATATATATTTATATGGGGTAATGCATTATATGATATAGTTTTATTCATGGTCCATATATATGTGTGTGTGTGTGTGTGTTCAGTGGAACTCTTTTATCTGTTTACCCGATCCGTATGGTATTCCATAAGATGGGTGGTTAAGTATTTTTTTTTAGTTAGCTTATTGGGTATGGATAAGAGCAAAAAATTTTGTTTTGTTAACTTAACGGGTAAGGGTATGAAAATGCTTCCACCCAACCCGTTAACACCCCTAACTGTAGATAAGTATGAACCAACACTTTCAAATAATTCTCTTAAAAATCTTGTAGATATAGTGCCGATTATGAAGGCGATTCTGATTTTACCAGAAAAGCAGTAGTAATCAGGGAGAGAGACAAATTTGTGATGGAGGTGCTAAAGAAGACAATTGCCGAAGGTAAAACATCTATTGCCATATTGTATGGTACCGGTCACATGCCAGATTTTGACAAAAGACTTGTTCAAGAACTGAACATGGTACCGGTCACGGTGGAGTGGTACACGGCATGGTCAATCAAAGAGGTGGACCCAAAAGCAAATTCATTTATCCCTTGTAAAACAATTTTTTAAGAGAGCACAGGACCTTCATTTTAGGCACTATTATCTTTTGTTTCCTTGTAGCTGATCTTTGGGCATGGAGAAAGTTGGGATTTTATTATTGGGTTGCTTCTTGGGTCTTTCGATTTGAATGTTTTGTCTACAAGAGACGAAAAAGAACGATTGGAGAAATAATTGCAACTGCAGCATTGGATTTCATTTAGAACAGGGAAGAAATTTGAAGAATATTGAGGGGCTGTTTGTTTTCTTTTTTTTCTTTTTGTAGTGGTTGAATATGCACTAACATCACTTTAAATACTTTTATCGGTGTTTTTGATTAATTCAAAATCTTTTCAACTTTACAGTCATAAAAATTGACAAAATTTTCTAAATATTATACAAGTTGCTTACTGAGTGATTTATTCTTAGTCAAAAATTACATCAACATTGTATTGTTTGTGCGTTAGAATCACTATATACATTAATTAAATAAAGAGTTACGCATGGAAATGGCAAAAAGAAAAACAATCACAAGAAACACTTTAAATTTGATTTGCATATGAATGTTTTTATATGGCTAGTAAAAATCCACAGGATCTGCCAATTCGTACATTTAGTTTATATTTTGAGTAAGAAGCAAGCAAAAATACCCTTAGCAACAATTGTCTCACCATTACAGAACCTACGCCAGACAACTATAGAAACAAATCATCAATTTACAAGTTGAAATAAGCAAGTTGACCACGGCCGGTTCGATCATGATTAGGTGCATGAGGCACCGTATTAGATGTAGGGGAGAAGAGAGTAGGAAGATGGTTCAGACACTGAAGCATTATAACCAAAACACCACATGATACTCTTTGAGGAATTTTACCGAACATCTTATGTGCGTAAGTAAAACAAGCTACAGAGAAGAGGGAGACATAATAGGATTGTTCACCACATAATCACAGAAGCCCTTAAACAAGATCCTGGAAACCCAATTGACAAATTCACATCAATTTTGCTTTTAGGTTTTCTATTTCTTTGGTTTCACCATGATCCCGCAATTCTTTATTAGGTGGTGCTCCAGATAGATTACAGCATATATAATCGATAGAGGCAAAAAGTTACCATCAAATCAATCTCCGTCCCATGTATGCATACAACACCATAAAATACAAAATATATACAATCTGGATCGATATGTACAATGGATATATACAAAGTCGCAGTTGAGCAGCCCGCAACTAATCAAAAGGACTACTTACTGCCTACTACAACTTTGGAAGCAACCAGCCGAGGCTCCAACCCAAGAGTACTCCAGCACCGGCAAGACCCCAACCCACAGCGAAAACAACAACATATCTACAGATGCTCTTGCTGTTGCTCTTGCTGTTGCCCCTTTTGTTGTCCCTGCTCCTGAGCTGAAGGCAGAGGTTCTCAAGCTGCAGCACCTTTAGCCACTGTTTGCATGCAAAAAGATGTGACGCCTGTTTGAACAGCAGCTTCATGATGTCTTCCTTCTCACTGAGCGCTTTCTTCGCCGCTATTTCTGCCTCCCGCGCACGTGTTTGCGAATGGCACAGTGCCTCCAGCAGCTCCTCCCTGTTGACAGCTGTCATTGTTTCCTTGATAGATAATGGGTCAGAATACAGCAGATCACTACTAGTAGTAGTAGTAGCAGTAGTAGAGGAATAGGAATAGGAACAGGATAAAGTTTGGGTGGGCCTTGGTAAGTCGCAATTCTCTACGTGTTGTTGTGCTGCCTTCTGAGCCACCATTGAAGCCAGTTCCTCTCCATCTGCAACCCTCCACCATAACTCTCTCTTCTTCTTCGGCATCAAAGGGTCCTCCTTCTCGGCCTCACATGATGATGATTTCACATGATCATACCTCAGCTTCATGTCTTCAACCGCATGCTTTACAAAAGACATGGTCGTGGGTTTGGGTGCCTGGTCAAAGTCAAAGTCAAAGTCTGGGGATGGAGATATGGCATCAGTATGTGGGGCCGAGGCAGGCACATAGTTTTTGGGTTCATAAAGAAGGAATTCCTTCTGGTAAGCAAAAGTGGGATGGAGCTGAAGCCACCACCTGGTGTCAGCAGGCAGGTTGGAAGTGCTCATGCTCATGGGATACGGATTCCAGTTCACGGGAGTTATATTCAAGATCAGCTGCTGCTGTTGATGCTCGTTACTGTCACTGGCACTGTCACTTTCATGGGAATCGGTGTGGTGGTTCATACAAGTGTCATTCTGCGGGCATAGTTTAGGGGCTCGCTTTGCATCCTCCTGTACAAAGCACCGATTTGCGGCACGCTGCCACGCTGCCCTTGCTTCTGCTGCTGCCATTTACTCTTTCAATTTACGTCTGTTATCGCACTTCAGTGTTTCCTCCATTTACACATCCCCCTAAAATTCCCAAATAAGATTTAAAAAAATGAATAGATGCATGAATGCTTCAACAATTTTGTATATACTTATTATTTTTATAATTATTTTACGAAAAGGAAAAATGAACTAGAGGGCTAGCGAGCAAACTAGAAACGTCCCCAAATGCATTATTAATTGCTCAATGACTTCAAACTGATTGTTAGAGAAGCTCGGGCACTATATTAGTTGCTGATCACTCTGTGTACTGGTTGCAGAAAGAATATGGCGAATGACCAAAATGATATAATTCATCAATTGATGTTTGAGAAGTTTAACTAATGGCACAAAATGGTGCCTGGTTTACCAGATAAATCATATTTGGTAATTTAACAACAAACCCTTGATATAATAGCGAACCTAGGGTATAGCAGCACATTTGACTTGTCTTTTCTTGTGATCCACTAGTAAGCATATTCACAAAATGTGAATAAAATATTCATTTGTTATCGTTAGAAAGTATCCAGGAACAGAAAAATCATATTGACCATGAATAAATGTTATTCCGGTTAGCATAATAGTGCAGCACATTACCAATAAAAGATATATAGGGTCATGAGCTGCATAAAATGTCCCCACACTATGTAACTAAATTTTAAATGTGACTCTCTAGAAGAAAAAAAAATGTTCTCAGTTGTGCAAATAATTGAACATAATCTTGCCTTAAAATTACCCTTGCTCATGCAACATAGTCTTAATTTAGAGGTTTATTTAGGCATAAATACCAATGGAAGAGCGTGCATTGACCCCAATTTTGTAACAACAAAAAGGAGTCTGTATCAACCCTAGTTTGCAACAAGCACAATTTCAATTATGCAAGTTTCCACCAATTTTGCTCCATTCAAACCCGATAATATAATAAATATGCCAAAGGGGCATAGTTAATAAAGGGTAATTTTAGCAGTTATTGTTTTAGCTCAAAAGTTAAATATTCAGGGGAGGGGAGGGGAGGGGAGGATAACTTTTTTTTTTTACTGAAATTGTTTCTAGATGTACAGATTGAGCATAAATTAGAACTAGATGTAACAGTTTACTGGTACAAGTTTGTAGCGTAGGACCAATTAATTAGCTATAATCAATAATATAACAGAGAGAAATTCATAAGAAACAAGGACAAACCGAACCAAACTGAGATTATTAATTAATTAAAGCAATTGAAGAAGCAAAGCAAAGTGAGATTATAATCAATTAAAGGAAAAAGGGAAAGAGAATATGTTACCATACATCTATAGATAGAGAATAGAGAATAGAGAATAGAGAAGAGCACAGTAAAAGAAGAAAAGTGGCGCTCTCTTCCGAGTTTCGATCGGAGCTAATTAAGCAGGATTCTCTTATTTAATGGATTAATGGATTGATTGGAGACAGGCCTGGATAGGAAGGAGATCAGGATAGCAAATTGGGAAATTTTAGGGGAATTGAGAAAGAAAAAGATCAACCTGACAGTGGGACCGAGACGTCACTTGAAAGAAGCTAGCTAGCCTAGCTAGCTACAACCATATTTGGGCCGACAATACAAATATTTGGGCCATCTCAGCCCATCTATGCTTTAACACAAAAGTTACTATTTTCTTTTCCCATCTTAGTGCTTTGCTTTGCGTTCTCATCTTGCAATCCATTCACCAATTCAGCCTCCATTAGATTCTAATGACGTTGTCACTTGAGATTTCAAAACAGTTATTTTTTGCAAATGTATGTGATAGGGTCATGTTTCAAGGGCCCTCACGGGTCATGATAAGGCCGAGATACATTAGCAACTAATCCCAGTAAGGCCTCATAAGGCCTCGTCCAACACGAGTCCAGTCCGGACCCGACTTACAGTCACCACCCTCGCGTCTGTACAGGACGGGTACGGTTTAGTGACCGCCAAACTATGCGGACATCACCGCCCTTATGCGAGAATAATCGCCTCCATGCGAGCGTAACTGCTACTATGCGATCTTCCCTAACCGCTCTGACAACGCGGAATGACGGTTATGGGATGACCTATTTAAGGCAAGACACCCCATTGAACAAGGGTCGAACTTTTGCCTACCTAAAGCGAGATATCATACAGACTAGAGTCCAAATATCTCATAACCACAACCATTTCCACTTCGGGAACTGACTTCACCAACCTCGGCCTGCCACCTCGAGGGAGGACGAGCTCAACCCAATTATTTTTTTCACATACGGCATACTCTTCCCGAGATATGACGTATCAACCATTGTAGGGTCACTCCTTGCTTACTTCCCTGAGACAAATAGATGACTTCCCTTCAGCGAGAAAAATATGGATATTAGTCGAGTGCTAGCACCTCCCTTACACCTCGGGGGGAAAACACTAACCTCCAACAGGAGAATAGCATTCGACCTCCTCTAATTATGCCGCAAGGTGTGCATGTGGAGATGCCCAGATGGAAAACTCCTCCGGGAAATCCTACTCATCTCGGAGCGACATTTCCTAGTTTAGCAGTCCGACCCCCTGGTCCTACTCAGAATGTGCAACTCGGCCTTTCGTTGCCGAGCAGAATCACCCGGTTGGTCAGTACCGACCACTTGTTATGCCGCACCTTACTCCCAGTATATCCGTATCTCTATGCTTACCTTTACTCACTATATGACTACTAGTACCCGCAGTATACGTATTACCCTCCTCCAGAATACCTCGCTCAAGGAGGGATCCGAGAACTTCGGGTGTCGCGATGATTACTTACTCTCCTTTCCCGCAGCTTCAGCCGCAACTGGTAGCCCATAACCCTCCTCAAAATGCTCCTCTTGAAGGACCAGTGCCTGAGAGACCAATCCCCGAGCAACCAGCTCCGGAGGGGCCAACTCCTGAAAACCCTTCATATGGGAGACGAAATGATAACATACCAGGGAGAAATCTAGACTTCGAGTTCGTTACTATAAATAGCGGAGAAGATTCTGATACACTGTCGAGCCAAAAAATATAGCTCAGGGTAACCCGGTTCGCGAAGAACATTCCACAAGAAGGAGAATGGAGGAGGGTCAAGAAGAAAGGCGAGAACAAGCTCCCGAGGGGGAGCAGGAACGAGTTCGCAGGAGGAGACGTGATCCCTCCACTCAAAAGGAGCAGGGCTCTATACGAAGAAGGAAACAGGAAAGGATTTCCCGTCGAAGGTCTCGTTCCCGATAAGAGCGAGAAAAAACCCAGCATAGGGGCCGGGAGAGAATCAGCCAAGAAGAACGAAGGCGCGATCGAAGGGTTTCCTGAAGTCTGAGTAGGGGTATCAACATTAACTTTACTGATCTCAACAAAGCATGTCCGATAGATCCTTTTCCTTTGCCAAAAATCGATCAGTTAGTGAACTCAACCTCGGGACATGCATTTCTCAGCTTTATAGACGCATTCTCGGGGTACAACCAGATTAGGATGCATCCCGCATACGAAAAGAAAACTGCATTCACAACCCACTCAGGATTATATGGTTACTGGGTAATGCCATTTAGGTTGAAGAATACGGGTGCAACCTTCCAGAGAATGGTGAACGCAGTATTCAATGAGCAAATTGGTTGAAACATGGAGGCATATGTGGATGATATGTTGGTCAAAAGTATGTCCGACTCGGACATGAAGTTGAATAAAGCTGATATGAAGTTTGAAATCTACAGGAGACGTTTGCGACTTTGAATAAAGCTGACATGAAGTTGAACCCAAAGAAGGGTTTTCTCAGCCTTACGGGAGGTAAGTTCCTTGGATTTATGGTGTCTATGAGAGGCATCGAAATTCATCCCTCCAAGTTGCGAGCAATCCTCGACATAAGGCCTCCACAAAACTTAAAGGAACTTCAATCACTCACAGGCCGACTGGTAGCATTGAATAGATTCATTGCGAGATCAGGAGATGTGTGTTTTCCTTTTTTCAAGGCTATGCGCAAGTCAGACAGATTTGAGTGGACCGATGAATGCGTTGCGGCCTTCGAGAAGGTTAAGGAGTATCTCTCCAACCCTCCATGCCTTAGAAGACCTACAGTTGGAGATACACTGGTGTTATATTTGGCCACCACCAATCATGCAGTCAACGCAGCCTTAGTTCGAGAAGAATGACGAAAACAACGGCTGATTTACTTTGTTTCTCATGTCCTGCTGGATGCCAAGACCCGGTATACTCAGATCGGGAATGCAGCTTACGCTCTTATAGTAGCTGCGAGGAAGTTGAGGCCCTACTTTCAATCTCATCCCATTAAGGTGTATACCGAAGTACCATTAAAGAAGGCATTTGCGAATTTTGATTCCTCGGATAACCTATTAGCTTGGGCACTTGAGCTGTCTGAATTCGACATCTCATTCCATCCATAAAATGCTTTGAAGTCGCAAATTTTTGCCGACTTCATCGCTGAGCATTCAGGGCTCCAGTTGGGTCAGACAGCAAGTAGACGCTATATGTTGACGGCAGGGGCTGGGGTATCGTTAATTGGCCCACAAGGAGAAATGTTAAACTACGCACTCCACTTCCAATTTCCTGTGACCAATAACACGGCCGAGTACGAAGCTATGATCGTCGGGCTTAAGCTGGCCAAGGAGTTGAGAGCTCGGGAGGTCCACCTACATAGTGACTCTGAGTTGGCGGTCAAGCAGATCAACGAAGAATGCGAGTGATGGATGATAAATTGAGAAAGTATCGCGAACAGTTCCTGTCACACCCCAAACTGGGAATTCTGGATTAAGGCGTGAGCAACCCTCAATGAGTTCTCTCCTCGGGCGACAAATGGAAGTTGATACAACACTTCTCTCATTCCGACTTGGAATGTATGCTAAAGAATGAGTCTGTTAAAATACGCGACATCATCGATGCTGCGTTAACATCTTGTCTTGAGATAACATCGGACACCGAGGTCAACATTGACCCATTTATCCAAGACTCGAATTCTTCTATCCAAGGTTCCGAGTCTCCCAATCTCAATCCCAAACTCCGTTGATGCGCTGTTTGCCATTACCAAGGGCCAAAGGATGAAATGGCTAAATATCGAGAGTGCTTTCATTGGTTCTGCACCTTACATGAGGACGACATCATACGAGAAGGCAGTTCAGATGTCCATTTTAGTTTCTGAAAATGCACGAACTGTAGACCGGACATTCCGGAAAAAAAATCGGTTAGACACCGTAATTTCGGCCGAACTCGAGGCCGATGCCCACTTCGAGAATACTGATAATGAGGGCATCGCTTAGCCAACCTCGTCTTGTTCACTTTACTTATTTTTAGCATTTTTATGTTCTGCTTTAAATTAATGTTTATGTCTTTGATTTATTGTTAATCTATTATGTCTTGCATTACTACTTGTCACTAGTTACTAACCATTTATAGTCAACTTTCGTCCCCGAGGTTAAGCAGTACTCGGGGGCTACACAAATTGCACAACGTGCGAGTTATCAATTTTTGTGACCCATACGTAATTTCGAACCAACATCATATAAATATATATAGGAGTTGGCTACGGTTCTACATGTAGCATAGAGGGCCTCCGTATAACGGCTCAATATTTGAGTTTTTAAAATTCTAACGGTCGATCTGAACCGTTCAACATGATCTCCATATGAATATGTACTTGCAAGCCAAATTTTACATATTTTAGAATTTTTTTACTATTTTTTTAGATAGGTTGAAAATCACTTGATCTGAATGGTACAGAATTTTCAGATCAAGTGATTTTCTACCTATCTAAAAAAATAAAAAATAAATTATAAAAAATGTAAAATTTGGTTTGCAAGTACATATTCATATGGAGATCATGTTAGACGATTCGGATCGACCGTTAGGATTTTGAAAACTCAAACATTGAGCCGTTGCACAAAGACCCTCTATGTTACATGTAGCATATTAGCCAGATTATATATACAGACAAAGCAAGCCTTGTCTACAAAACAACGTCGATTTCATCCGATCATGCATTGATTAGCCTCGACCTTGAGAAAAATTTGTGATAAATGACCAGTACAAATAACGTCGTGAAATTGTACTCAGAGGCTATCTGACATGTCTAACACCAAGATGCAACATCACTCGGGGGCTGCTCGACTTACCCAACCCGAGGTAAGATTGTTTCTTTTACTTAAGCAATCAACCTGAAAGCATCAAACTGATGCATTTCGGCTTCGGGGGCTAATGATAGGGCCATGTTCCAAGGGCCCTCACGGATCCCTTACGGGCCATGAATAGATCGGAATTTAGACCCCTTCAAGGGCCAACCCGAGATCGATACGAAGAGCCCGGAATCCGTTAGCAACTAAGTCCAGTAAGGCCCCATAAGGCCTCGTCCAACACGAGTCTAGTCCGGACCCGACTTACAGTCACCACCCTCGCGTCCGTACATGGTGGGTGTTGTTTAGTGACCGCCAAACTATGCGGACATCACCGCTTTTATGCGAGAATAACAGCCTCCATGCAGGCGTAACTGCTACTATGCGATCTCCCCTAACCACTCTGACAACAAGGAATGACGGTTAGGGGATGATCTATTTAAGGCAAGACGCCCCATTGAACAGGGGTTGAACTTTTGCCTACCTAAAGCGAGATATCATACAGGCTAGAGTCCGAATATCTCATAACCACAATCATTCCCACTTCAGGAACCGACTTCACCAACCTCGACCTGCCACCTTGAGACAGGACTAGTCCAACCCAATTACTTTTCTCACATACGATATACTCTCTCCGAGATAAGACGTATCGGTATGATTACCATATTCTTTCATGAGAAGTGAAGGCACAATGAACTATGAAATTATGACAACCATCACATCAGATCAGATCAGATACATCGTTAATTTATTAATTAACTTATTTACAAATTAAAACAAAACATCATCCGCCAGCTATGCTATATATGTTTTTCAAATTCATACCAACAATTCTCCCAAATGAATACTACACTACTAGAATTTCCGCTTTTTCCATGCGTAGCAATGTTATTTCCATGGGGAGGAAGGGCTCTTGGAAAAGAAATCGAGTTTTCTGACACACTCAACCATTTCCAACGGGGGTCCCATGGAAATAGTAGCGCATGGAAATCCCTGATGTCTGCCTTTGGAAATGTTACCTATCCGCCGTTGGAAATACTTTTGCATGACCCATGACCCGCCAAACAGACCGAATACTATATTTTATTGATAGCCCATGG
Source organism: Carex littledalei (assembly GCA_011114355.1). Classification (NCBI taxonomy): domain Eukaryota; kingdom Viridiplantae; phylum Streptophyta; class Magnoliopsida; order Poales; family Cyperaceae; genus Carex; species Carex littledalei. The sequence continues at coordinate 5,307,443 of CM022083.1, read as the reverse complement.
AAATACCTCATGAGCTACCCTTGGAAATAAAATGGAAGTTGTGAGACCTATTATTTCCATGAGCGGCCCTTGGAAATGTTGTGGTTAGTTTGTTTATATTATATTATAGTGGAGGTTCATGGAAATAGTGGAGCACTCGCTCATGGAAATATTTTATGGATTCAGTTTATATTATTTTAAAGTTGGACTTGTTATTTCCATGAGCCTACCGTTGGAAAAGTTATATTCCTGGAGACAGCAATGTTTCTGTTTATTTGACATGTCCCTTTGAATGTTCAACAAAATTAAATCACAGCAGCATACAAATATTCAATTGTGATATTTAAAATGAAGCATACAAATGAAAACATCTTTAAACATAAATTTGAGGTCTTTGCCAATTACAAGACATATTTAAGTTTAATTTAGATTCAAAAATTATGACAAACCAAGAAAAGAGAACAATATTTGAGGTCTTGTGTAGACACCTGTTACAAACCAAAAAAAAGAGAACAAGGTTAGAGAAGGGATTTGACAAAAGTGAAGCATGCCGGATTAGTAAAATGTATAGAAATTTTAAATGAAAAACCTAACACATGTATGTTGATTTACCAATTAATTAATACTCTTCATCGGAATCATCGGAGCCTAAGCAATCTTCTTCACCGTCTTGCTCCATGTCATGCTCATTCTCACCCTCGCCTATGTTGTTCTCGTCCCTCGCCAAACTTGACGGTTCATTGGATGTTGCCGGCGGAAGGTTCGTCGTATCGATCACTAGCTCGAACTCATCTTCTCGAAAGACCATACCATCCCAATCAATGTCTTGTCCAATTGTTGGTTCAATTGGATTATCCGTTCTTTCCTCTTGGTAAAATTCGATGTTTGTATCGTCGCCCTCGGCACGAAACCTTGATTTCGGACTTGTTTTCATTGCCACCCACCATGGGCGTCTTTCGGCCTTTTGCGATGCATAAGGTAGGTAGCATACTTGAGTTGCTTGAGCCGCTAGTACGAACGGCTCGTAATTTGTAAGGTGAGAAGTATGCTTAACCTCAACAATACCATGTTTGCGGTCGACCCTTACACCATTTATTATGTCGAACCAATCACACCTAAAGAGAATTACCTTGTGGGCATCATATTGTAGCTCAATGACCTCTTGGAGAATTCCATAGTAGTCGATTTGTGTGTTGTTTGCATCCCACTCTCCTTTAATGCAAACACCGCTACTTTTAGTTGACATGTTTTGCCCATATTTTTGTGTGTGAAATCTATACCCATTGACTTCGCACCCTTCGTAGAAGTACGCTTCTTTGCTAGGCTTGATTCCTGCCATTCGTATGTAGTAATCGCCTTCATCCCGAGAATTTATTACCTTTTTACGTAACCAAGTTGCGAAACCCTCTTGACGAATTTTTGGCAGATTTAGTGGGCTTACGGCTACTCCAGAGTTGAGCATGCATGTATCAAACTCTCTGCATTTTAGAAGATGGCAAAATATTAGATTTTGATAGGTTCTAGAAAGGATAATTTTGAGATCATCAAAGTAAAATTTATAAGATTGTACCCCATGTACTTCTCACAGATCTCTGGACAATTGAGGATGACATAGGTGTGTGCAGCATCAAAATCTGTTTCAGAGAGAGGCCTTCGTCTTCTCCTGCCAATACAACGGGTTGGAGTATCGAATATCGAGAGTTGTCCCGCCGAACGATTACTTGTTTCAACTCCTTCTTGGCCAATGTTAGTTTTTTCGGCAAAGTAGTGTGCGGAAAATGTACCGATTTCTTTGGCAATTGTGGCCTCTACAATTGAACCCTCAACACGTGCCTTGTTTGTGACTCTCATTCTCTGTTCTTTGTTACGCCTGTAATTGCAACAATGGTTAACTGTTAGTTATTACAGTAATTGTATGATGGTATATAAATAGAAGACATAGTTAAGATTAGAGTTCTTTTATGTAAAATGAAAACAAATTCCAAAACACAACGAACCTTTCGCATGGAAACATCCATCGGGACCCTACTGGCCCCCCCATTCTAGCCTCGTATGCTACATGCAACGCAAGATGCTCCATTGAATCGAAGAAACCAGGAGAAAAAAAAATTTCTGCCTTGCACATTGTGACAACAAAATCATTTTCTAATATCGCAATACGATTGGGATCAATTTCCTTGGCACAAATCTCTCTAAAGAAGGCTGAAATCTCACATAAAACCTCCCATACGGAATCCGGGACGAAGTCTCGAAAAGCGACGGGGAGGAGACGCTCCATGAACACATGTAAATCATGACTTTTAAGTCCAATGAAGGTGCTAGTGGTTAGGTTAACCAACCTTGACCAATTGGATGCGTAGCCATCTGGAAACCTTACTACATCCTTGAGCCATGTTAAAACAATCTTCTTATCACCCGGAGAGAGTGCGAAGGGGGCATTTGGTTTTTTCATCTTTCCCGGGTTGTTGTCACCCGCCGGAATTAGGTGTTGGGTGGGACGATCACAATAAAGAGCCAAATCTTTCCTTGCTTTTTCATTATCTTTTGTTTTGCCACCTATGCTTAAAAGCGTGTATAGCAAATTTTCGGTGAAATTCTTCTCCAAATGCATCATATCTAAATTGTGTTGCAACATATTATCTTTCCAATAGGGTAAACTCCAAAAGATACTCTTCTTTTGCCAATGGTGGGTGTCACCATAACCCGGAATCTGTTGTAATCCTGCTTCTTTACCCCATTTAATATCTGGGAGCAAACTCACTATATCGAGCAGCTGCTCTCCCGTCAATCTCGGCGGTGGCGGATCATTCTCGACTCTACCTTTTTTGAAATTCTTCCTATCTCGACGGAATGGGTGATCCGGAGGTAGGAAGCACCTAGTACCATCGAACCAACTTGCTTTTCCACCAAACTGAAGTTGAAAGGCCTTTGTCTTCTCCATGCAATAAAAACACCCCAAACGGCCTTTTGTACCCCAGCCACATAGCATCTCATAAGCCGGGTAATCACTCACCGTCCAAAGTAGTTGTGCACGCATCTTGAAATTCTCTTTCTTATACCCATCCCATGTCATTTCTCCATCTAACCACAAATGCTTCAATTCATCGATCAAAGGTTCGAGAAGAATGTCAATGTCCCGACCCGGATGCTTTGGTCCGGGGATGACTAGCGCAAGGAACATGCTATCTTCTTTCATTATCATCCCAGGTGGTAGGTTATACGGAAAAACAAATACCGGCCAACACGAATATGGAGCTGCACTCGAGTTGAATGGCATGAACCCATCCGTTGTGATTCCCAACCAAACATTTCTAAGCTCTTCTACGAAGGTGGGATGTTTCCGAGCAAAATGCTTCCAAGCCTCGGCATCAGCCGGATGCACCATCATCGGGGCTTTATGACGCACACCTTCCTTGTGCCATCGCATATTCTTCGCAGATGTTGCGGTCATGTACATCCGTTGCAATCGTGGTGTGATAGGTAGATAACGAAGAATCTTTTGTGGAATGGGTTTAGCCTTCTTATTAGTTCCGGATGGCTTATATCTTGAAATGCCACATACATCACACCGTGTCTTCTTCTTGTTCACCTCACTATAATATAGCATACAAAAGTTAGGACATACATCTATTTTCTTCGCCTCCATGCCCAATCCATCAACCAATCGTCTAGCTTGGTACCAATTTTCCGGCATTTCTTCACCCGGCGGAAGCGTGCTTTTCATGAGTCCCAACATGTCATCGAAACATTTTTGGCTCAATTGGTGTTTAGACTTCAAAGCTATGGCACGTGACACAGCCGACAATACGGTGTGTGCTTCGCATTTCATTTCACCCGTCGAGTTCAATTTCCATAGGGGTTGTTTTGACGCTTCCATCATGTCGAAGAATTTTTTTGCCGCACCGGCCGGTGCCTCCTCATTCCAATTGAATTCTGGACCAGCGGCATTCCTCACCATTTCACCCATTTGATCATTGGCATCGTTCGTGGTTGGTGGACTTAGAGGTTGGTTGATATCGAAGTTCGGATGTGGCTACCCATGTTTGTACCAAACATCATATAAGCTGCAAAAACCATGTTGATAAAGATGTAGTTCGACGGTTTCCAAATCTTTGCTTTGTAGGTTGTCACATCTTTCACACGGACAGGGGATACATTGATTTCCATTAGTGTCGACACTCACAACCGATGGCTTAGATACAGCTGAAGCGATGAATTCGGTAACACCTGCAATAAATTCGGGTTCAAGAGTTCCTCCCGTATTTGATCGACTGCTATACATCCATCCCCTATCAGTGGCCATCTATTGAGCGATCTATACAAATTAAAGTTGAGTTAATAACCGAAGGCTTAAACATAGAGAGGACAGGGGCTGTTTTGAACAATTTCACAAGACAGTGGGTAACCAGCAGTAATACTTACATAAATTTGGCTCACCAGCAGCTCACTAGCAGCTCTATTGCTCACTAGCAGCAAGTGGGGCGCTCTAAAAGCCTGGTCCAAAGATTGAGAGTGGAGATAGAGTGAGAGTTACCTAGCTGAGACCACTGCCTTAAAATGTGAGAGGGAGACCACTGGCGACACCACTGATTGAGATAAGCGACAGACCAGCGAGACCAGTGGCTGAAAAATGTGGAGATCTACAGTTCCCCTGTTGAGTCCCAGAACGGCGACAGACTTTTCACAGAAAGAGAGAAAGAGGTACAAACGGGAAACACGACAGTAGGTAGACTAGAAATGGGGCGCTCTAAAAGCCTGGTCCAAAGATTGAGAGTGGAGATAGAGTGAGAGTTACCTAGCTGAGACCACTGCCTTAAAATGTGAGAGGGAGACCACTGGCGACACCACTGATTGAGATAAGCGACAGACCAGCGAGACCAATGGCGCTTAAATGTGGAGATCTACAGTTCCCCTGTTGAGTCCCAGAACGGCGACAGACTTTTCACAGAAAGAGAGAAAGAGGTACAAACGGGAAACACGACAACAGGTAGACCAGAAATGGGGCGAGACGTTGGGATTAATAGATAGTGATGGTATTTCTGACGGTATTCCCATGGAAATAATGACATAAATTATTTGAATACAATTTATATTTTTATTGCGTACCCAGTGTACGCTTAAATAGATGTAATTCTCCATCTAACCACAGTACCCATGTTTGATCCCACATAAAACCCATGTTGCAAACACAAAAATCTTGAGGTTGGCTAAAGTCACATCCTAAGTTCCAACCATAGCATTTAAATAAAACACAAACATAGCATCACATATAACCCTAAGTTAAATAAAAAACATCCTACATTATTGATTAAATAAAACACATCCTACTTAATTAAAGTCACATCCTAAGTTAAATAAAACACATCCTACTTAATTAAATGGTTATTAACACAAACATAGCATCACATATAACCCTGCAGATCCAACCATAGCATTTAACAGATAATTGATTAAAGTTATTACAAATCAGTTTATTTAGACATCTCCCCCTCCAGAATTCCCCTTCGATGGTATGGTGTCATCTGCCCTTCCACCGCTGTGGCCCGCAGCAGCGTTGCCCTCTGTTGACGAACCCTGTGAGGACAAAACATTAATTAGAGTTATCGAAGAATACATATAACCCTTCGATGCTAATAGTTTATAATTAATGACTAGGAGATGTGCTTACTTTAAAGGGTGGTAATGGTAGGCCGTTTGCTGCGAAGAGCGTTGCAAAACATTCCCTTGAGTACTCTTGTCCTTTTTGAACCTCCTCCATCTCAGCTTTGTGCCGCTTCTCTTGGGCAACTATCTCCGCAGCAAACCGAGAACGTTCACTTGCTAGTAAATCTGCCACCTCGTCCTTTGAGTATTTCCTCTTTGCATCACTAGCAGATGTGGCAGTGCTCTTTGTTGGATTAGAAATGTCTGCCTCTAGTGTCTCCAAGACGCGGGTGGCCTTGCTGGTAATTGATTTTTTGCCAAATCCGAATAACCTCCCTCGGTCCACTCCTTCGACAGCTAGCTCCCATATTTCCTCATCTGTCTTTTGACCCGCGTAGTGTTCCTTAAGGTCGGAATAGGATTTCTGTAATTTACAGCAAATAGTTGTCAATACCTCATTTAATCCAAATCCTCACTACTAATATCACATTTAATCCTCGCTACAGCAAATAGTTGCAAGTACAACTAAGATAGAGTTTGGTTTGAAGAACAGTGGTATATTTAATAACTCAGGGGGGGTTTTGGTAAATTTAACTTTCAGTGGTAGTTAAATTTCTGAAAAGCCTTGTCAAAAGTAGTGCATTTTCTTTCTAATAATGATATCGATCACCTGTGTGAATCATCTTAAATACTGCTTACCTAGAAAATTCTAACCATTGTGTATATATACATATTGTATAGAACATGACTAGCTAATAGTTGAGTGTTTATGCTTGGGTGATCTCTAATTTGGCACCATTTATATTATTTAGCTTGGAGAGCCCTTATCAAAATGCGTAACAATCATATATATTTATGCAGAAGCAAAAGTGGCAATGGATGGGAGTTGGAAGGTGAGTCTTTTTTTAAAAGTATTGCACCTAATGATGCTTATAGATGTTCAATTTCAAAAATAAAATTGAATAAACAAAGACTTGTGACAAAAAAGTGTAATGTGCTTTTGTCTGATTTCAATTGACAGTAGGCTGGACCAAGAAATGTTTTTAATGCCTTATTACAAGTTGTTGCTAAAATAGAAATTATAGCGGAGGTTCAGTGATCAGTGAAGCCATCGGTTAAGAAAGAACTGAACCAATTTCTCATTTTGCATAGTGACGTTTGTGTGGCTGAACACGGAGAATATGACAATTTGTTAAATATTTCACAAGCATCACTAACTATATCTCATGTTATTCGGAAGGGATTTCATTCCTGTAGTTGGTGTCAAGTCATAATGATTATTCGGAAAATTTTGGATTTACATATGGCTCTACACAGCAAAGTTAAAGGTTTGACTTTGATAATTGAATTGCAATTTATGGCCTGTTAGAATGGATACCAAGCAACATATTTTTGCAATGTTTATATTACTAAGGTAACCATCAAATTAATAGATTTGTTAAGTTCAAGATGCTCAAAGTGCTAGAATTTAAAGTGGAGGGATGAGGCACTCACCGCTGCCTTTTCCGCTCTCTCAGACACGTATTTCTTCCCTTCCTCCGTATCTAGCATGTGAGTTCGATCGAAAACCTCCCTCATTCCCACTGGTGTGCCCTTCTCCCTAGACTGCAAGTTCAAACAACCATGTAGATGATGTTATTAGAATTAAATCATTGTTAAGCACACTAATTCTTTTTATTGTAGTAAATCAATACCATGGCTAGCTTGTGTCGATACATGCTCCTAGAACCAGTGACGTGCCGGACCGGGGTACCTCCTTTTGTTCTGTTATTACGGTTGGTCACCGATTGCTGGTCCCATTTGGAAGTGGACCAAATGTCGCACAGCCCCTTCCAGGCTTCTACATTTTTGCACCATTTGGGAGGGATTTCTTTCCAAGCCATCTTATCCATCCCGTATTTCCTCGTATACCAAGCCCGTGTTTCTGCCAACTCCCGACTGTAATCGTCCGCTGCGATGTTCTCAAAAACATCGAGACAACGCCCGATGTCTTCACTGGCCCCCCACGAATACCTCTGTAGGAAATGTTTTAAAATTGACAACCTTGTCTTACTTGGAAAGAAGTTGTAAGACCTATACGGTCCCGGCATGTTCTCTAATGTCAGGATCCAGATCGTGGTTATAACCTTTGTGTCATCGGGCGAGGTAGCGAACACCCCGTCGCCGGCCACTTGGAGTTCTGGTCTGTCTTCCGGACGCATTGGATCACGAGGCTTGCCAAGACCCCGCGTTGCCCTCACGGCAGATTTACCCTTGTTTCGCTTTCTCTTTCCCTTGCCAGCAGCTGGCGCATGTTCCAACTCTTGCCCGTGTGCTGTAAAAGCTTCGGGACAACAGCGAAGGGGCCGACGGAGGAGACACCTCCTACTGCCATCGTCATCCAATAGCGACTGTTGCGCAATCGACTGACCAGACTCACTTCCATCACCAGCATGTGCATCGTTCGGAGCTGGTGTGTCTGTCTGGCCCGCATTCTCCCATGGATCCCACTCATTTGAAAACATGTTAATATCTTCCCACGAAGACCAGGACCTTTCTTGTTCAGCTGAACGGGTGTTAGTCGCAACCGGTGACCCTCCAGGACCCGCTGCCTCAGAGGGAGTCGGTGACGAGTCAGGACCCGACTCCTCTGCACGAGTCGGTGACATAGCGGGACTCGACTCCTTTGCGCGAGTCGGTGACGAGTCAGGACCCGACTCCTCTGCAATAGTCGGTAACATAGCGGAACTCGACTCTACACGACCCGATGCCTTTGCACGAGTCGGTGCCATAGCAGGACCTGAGTCGGCTGCACGAGTTGGTGACGAGTCACATCCCTGTACAACAGTGGATGAATCCGGTGGCGTGGACTGGGCACCGACTCCCTCTGGAGATGGATGAGTATCTCCAGGTGGTTTGCCGGTTGTGATTTTCTTCTTAAATCCTGGTTTACCTGGTGGCCAAGATGGATTTGGGCCAAAAAAAATCTTCGTCCCACTGGATTTTGAGGATGTCTTGGCCTGCTCCGGTGTATGGCCCTGTGTCGGTTGCATTGTAAGGGACCCAGAAACACCGGGATTGAGCCTCGCAGATCTCCTAGGGTTTGGCATGGTGCTCAACTTGGCTTGTGAATTTTTCGCTGCACGTGCACGAGTCTCTGGCTGAATCTGGGGTTGCATCGGTGGTTGCGGGTTGTAAGACTCCTCTGGATGAATCGGTTGTCGCGGGTTGTGAGACTCCTCTGGCGCGGGACCAGCTGACATCGTACTCGTGGCGCTCGGATTGATTCTCGGGGATTTACGGCGAGGTACGACTCTGAACTGAGAGGCATCATCGTCACTGGACATGTTTTCTGTGCCAATGAACACCAATAAATCAAGAATTAATAAAATAAAAGGGTAAGAATGTAGAGACACTTTTACAATTAAGAAACAATTCATTATACAGTAAATTCATTATATAGAGACATTTCTTTACAACTAAAATATACTAACTTTTACAGCCTATAAAAACTTTAAGGTATGGTGATATGGCAGACATAATTTATAAAGAGTCAATCTTAACAAAAATTACACAAGTGAAGCAAACATATATGAGATAATACTGAATTTAAATTAAACAATAACTATTAATTAATAGTGCAACAGCAATATTAAGAAGCTTTGAAAGATGGTACGTAGTGCAACAGCAATAAATTAAACAATACATCATAATTAACATCACTAAATCCCCGAGAATTCTAATCATATAATTCTAATCATAACTAACTATAACATCACTAAACATGACTGGGTATAATTCTAATCATAACTAACTAACTATTGTTTTTGTGCTATTGTTAAAAACTTTTAAGAAATCAATTTTTTTTGGTCTTCAATTTAAAGATGATTAAGATTATGAGAAGTAACAAATTAAAGTCAGGTTGTGTGCAGAGAAAACTTTTAAGAAAAGTAACAAACTATATATATTTTTAACTAAGATTTCTGGAAATACTTAGACAATTAATTTTTTTTCCTCAAGTTTAGAGATTCGTCTATGTTATAAAAAACTGTCAAGTATGGAGAATGAATGACATATCGCAATTTATTTATACATCTAATTGATTGTACTGTGTTCTTTTTAATACTTACATTATCTAGTCACATAGAAATAGTTAAAATTCTTGTAGTTTATACAAAGCAAAAATTGCAAAATTAAAATTTTATCTTTCCAGTTATTTTATTCATTTTGATATATATATTAATAAACATTTAACCCAGTATATAATCTGATTGATCATGGCAATATTCAAGTCTAGTCAGTACATAGAAAATAAAAATTAGAGAAGCAAGAATCAATAAACATGCATTTCTTCTTTTTATAGACGCATGGTGGGTCCCAACTATGGATTAAACTTAAGACATCTAAATAGGTGAGTTTATTTAGGTCAATTTAGGCTAGCCTAAAGATCGGCTTATTCCACTCATCTGGCGGAATAACTGAAATGCATATGACATCGCAATTGGACTAATCTCATACTTTATTCTATAACAACAGAGATAAAACCTGCACTTAAAAAGATTCATGTGTAATTACCCGAAAGAGGCTCCAACGCAAAGAGTCAAGCAATAGTCGGTAGCCAAGGAATTGCCTCGCCTCACGGCCGTCAAAGTATTAGCGGCAAGCACCAAGATTGATAGCAAATTCCTAGAGACAGAAAGTATAGGGGATTTTAATTAGGCTGTTAAAAGTATTTTTTCACTGTATTGGATTACAGCCTAATAAAGGATAATGGATTTCACAGAAACCCTTCTAAAAGTATTTTTTCAGTGAAACCATGTTGAACTGTTCATATTGACTATTTGAATTTTTAAAATAAAAATATTGGCACAACCCTTTCAGTGAAACCCTTTTTTCAGTGAAACCCTTCTAAATGCAATATTTTTTCAGTATTTTTTCAGTGAAACCCTTCTAAAAGCCTAATCAAAGCATTTTTCTAAGATTGATAGCAAAACCCTTCTCAAAACCCTTCTCAAAGCATTTTTCACAGAAACCCTTATAATAATATTTTTTTCACTAAATGTTGAGAGGAACTTTAGTACTTACCCGTGGGTTGAGAGAGGAGAGGGGCGATCACCTCAGTGTTGAGAGGAACCGCAACGGGCGGCCGATTGAGAGGCAAGGGTTGGCGCCTGAGAAGAGAGGGGTTGGAGACTGAGCGGAGAGGAGAGGGGCGATTGAGCGGAGAGGGGTTGCTGAGAGGAGAGGGGATTGCGATCGAGAGGGTTGGCGATTGAACGGCGACGGGGCGGGTTGGCGATTGAGAGAGGAGTGGGGCGGGTTGGCGATTGAGATTTGAGAGGAGAGGGGCGCCTCGGGGGGAGGGAGAGGGTTTAGAAAGGGAAGGGTTTTTCAAAAATTCGGCTAAGTCCCGGGCTCACAACAGAGAGTGTATATCAAACCCTTCACCTACCAAAATTTTTATCCTCTACGGTAAAGTAGTAAATCATGTTAAATCGGGGCCATGAGATTAGGGTGCACACGATTATTAACAGATAGCATGCGTTCCAAGATGGTACGATGCAAACAGAAATATTGGCTTACCTCAGAGAAATATACCTCCATTGTGAATCCTAAACCGTTCATCGTCTATCAGACGTTCCACATCAGAGATTGATGAAATTAGAGAATTTTGTACAGAAAATAATAGAAATAATTTACATAAAATACATTTCATACATTTTTACATACAATGTGATCAAATAATGTTTGAAATAGTCAATTTCATATAATTTCAACATTAATTACTTTTCAAAATTGAGCGAATAATTGAGGACCGTTCATTTTGACGTGCTCGATCAACGGTCGATCCGCAATGAAATTATACCAAATCAGGTTCTAAACGATCAAGGGCAAACATTGAACGCAACCAAACAAAAATTTCCAACTTTTTCATATGTCGAAGCATCGATCCATCGTGAAGAGTTTGTGGCCATACGATGAATGTATTTTACGTGAGCTTGATCGGTGAGTAAATGAACATCAAATTTATTGAAATTTCAATATAGTGATTATAATGTGTTATTCTTCAAATTTAACGGTTCTGATTGACCATCGGACTTTGTATACCCGTGGATCTTCATTATGTCACACTTCGAGAGTTCATGTGCTATGTTCAACATTGAGGCAATGAGCTAATGATGCAACAAACATGTTATCATACATATTTTTTTTTCCAAAATCAATTAATAATTCATAAACATGTCATTTCAATCATAACATGATTATTAGATCTAATATCATTTGCAAATTTAATATTTTCTTCTAATTCACTAGCATGTAATTTACTTAATAACCATTTTGACATTAACAATATTTGGTCATTCAAACAAGTTAAAATAAACAATTCTATAAAATATTATAATATCTTCAAAATTTAAAACTGTAACAATTTATCAGTTCTTATATCCATTTAATCATGGCACTGTAATTTAATTAACATCACTAATGTATGCAAATTGCAAAATAAACAATTCTCTGATGTATACATATTTCAGGCAGATTTATTAACAGAGCATAATTCAATTGAAGCAGTTCTCATGAGTTAACATCACAAGAGTTCGAAACTGATAAAAAACTGCACAAAGAATAAACAGCTCTGTCCATTTAAACATCAATTGATCATTGCAATTTATTTTGTAAGGAAGCAGCGCTCACCCTGCACAATTTTTCGCCTGATGCAATGGTGGATGGTGCGTTCAAATATCTAAACCGTTTAATGACATCCGCACGAATATTGAAGGGAAAGTGCGTATTTTGGCGGAGACTGGAATGGCTCCGATCATGATCAGACGGTCATTCTCCGAGTTAACCATCCCTGCATATTACAATACGAACAGGAATTTACTTAACTCCGAATTTTAGCCTTTTAGTTCGACACCAGCCGCTTCCGCCCCCCCCAATCTCATCCAGAACCCTAAGGCCGCCCGAATTTCCCCCGCATTTTAATCCAAATTTCGCCGATTGCTCCGAAATTTTTCGATGGCCGCCAAAATTTCCCCCTCATTTCCCCCGTTAGTTTCGCCATCCTCTAATATCCCCACTCTCTCTCAATCGCTCAGATCTAAAATGCACAAAAATCGTAGGTTCACCATCAGAGAAACATTGAAGAGCAAATCGGAGTTACAAACTCAGAGAAGGATTTGTGTAGAGAAAAGGAGAGAAGTATATGCAAGAGGTGCTTCCTAACTTGATCGAATTCGAACTAAATTGGTAATTCTCCCTAAAATCCTTCAAATTTCCTTGATTTGCATTTATTTGAGAATGAGGCGACATTTCAGTCTAGGGTTTTGCATATACTTTTCTCCTTTTCTCTACACATCAACTGCATTCTCTTTTTGTGTCATGGGCTGCAGCTTAAAAGAAGGTTTTAAGCTGAGTTTTTAAAATTTTGGGCAAAAACCGATGTACAATCAATTTATTGATTTAAGATTATTCTTTATTTCTTATAATGAATGCTAGCTTTCCCCCATTTATTTGGTTTTTACTAAATTTTAACCTTCACAATATTATCAGCAGGACAACAAAATACGTGCTGTTTAAGATTAACAACAATTGATGATATTTTTTTTTTGTTGAGGGTTACTGGTTAAGTACCACTAACAAATATATTGATAAGAAGAAAAATGTTATTTACAAGTTTTTAATTTCTAACTCCTCGTCTTACGTAAAGCTATAACTAACTTTAACCCCAATTAGAAATATACAGCTGAACAAAACAAATTTGACTATTTGAGTTCACTATGTATACGAGTTGTAGAGAAACAGAGAACAGAGCTCCAATCTCTTGCAACCTGTTGGAATGTACATGCACACATATATATAGGCAATTAATATACCGATCAGTTCATGAAGAAAGATATGGTATTTTTTTTTTCTTTATTTTGTCATGATGGAACCCCATTTGGTGGATACGTATATGCTTAATTATCCTATTAGGCAATTTTTTTATCGGCTCGGGTTTTGCTTCCACCCAAATTGACATCCACTGGACTTCTAGAAAACATAACTTGCTTCAGAATTCGTTAGTTGATAGTGGTGATGCTTACAAATTTTAACTTCCACACAATAAATACTACAAGTTGAGTTTTGTGCTGGTAAAAGTTGGCCCAGTAGTGAGGTACTTGACTGACCTCAGGGCTGCTTGTTTTCTCATGCTTTCTGTCATATCAAAGCTGATTGTTTTCTCATGCATTCTGTCATACTCATTTCTTTCTTTTTTCTTTCTTCTGAATGACCAACAGGCTGTCTATTTTTTTGGTTTCCTTTTTCTTTAGCTACCAGTTTGAATACTCACTGGATACAAAGAAAAATAGACTGCCTGTTGGAAGTTTTTTGTTCTGCTTGTTGCACAGACATCTGTATTTGAGGAGTGCTGACAATTGGAAGTTTTTTGTTCTGCTTGTTGCACATACAGTTATATAGATAAGTATTCAATAACTAAATTGTACATCGGTTTTTGCCCAAAATTGGAAGTTTTTTGTTCTTTAAGTTTCCTATGTTTGAAAGAAATAGGATTTCTCTTTTTGCATGATCCAATAGGAGAGGAGTTGTTGTCAGGATGACTGGATATGGTTCTGTGGTTTTGCATGATATTACACTCATTCGTCAAATTTTAAGTTACACTGGTTATGTGGTTTGTTAACAGTCCTGTCATTCGTCAAATATTAAATTGTTTACTTCATGTTCATGTTCATGTTGCTCCTTATATTTTACATCTTATTTGGTAGTTATTTGATAGTTGGAGTTATGATATAAATTAATTCACTTGGTGGAGTAAGATGTAGGGAAATGTGTCTCTTTTTATGACAGTGGGCTGCAGCCTTAAAAGTTAAAATGCTTTGAAGTTTACTTAATTTTTTTTGAAATAAAAATGTAGGCAATGACTATCTAAACCCTGTTTTAGCCCAAAATTGTCTCCTAAGCCTGTATTTATAATTTTGACTATCTAAACCCTGTATTTATAATTGTCTCCCAAAATTGTCTCCTAATCCCAAAATTGTCTCCCAAAATGTAGATTAGCATGGCAGGCATTTGTTTTATAATTTTGACTATTTGTTGCCATATAGTTTACTTAGTGCATCACATAATTTAATGCAGTCATTTTTGTTTTCTTGTAAAAGCATTTTGGCATTTACTGGTATACATTCAATTCTTCACGTCAAGAAAATAATTTTCTTTGTTAGAGTTGCCGTATTTGACCATTGCAAATGGAATACCACCAGACACATCTGGTCTATGAAAATAATTTTCTATGTGCGGGTTGCCGTATTTTGACTATTTTGTACATAATCTACATTTTAACTTTTAAGGCTGGTCTACGAAAAGCAAATTGCAAATTGCAACACAACACATCTGGTATACAAGAAATTAACTGAAAAAGTAATGAACCCTTTTGAAATGTAGGTTGGCAACACAGCACACATGGCCCCCAGAAAATCTGGTCTACGAAGAGCAAATTGCAAAAAATACTCAAAGAGAAAGCAGAGTTCACAGGCTGTACCTGATGATGGTCAGTGCTCAAATGCTAGCCCAGACCGTGAACTTGCACCACCGGAACCCCCAAGGAAGAAGGGACGAGGTCCTGGAATTATCAGAAAATCGACGGATGTACTGGAAGACCGCCCAATAATCTGGCCCGTTGGGCCTCGCGAGTTCACATGCGACGACAATCCAAATCAGATAAGCGCAGCAATCACTAGGTAACATGTCCTTTCCCCTCAATTGCTTGGCTGTGCCTGTTTTCTTTTGAACACTCACATTGAACATTCACATCAATACCATTGTACAGTTCAATTTTAATCAGATTAGGAGTTTGAGGAATTGAAATTTAGAAAATTTTCATCACTCCGATAAATCATATATCAAACCAGGTTTGATTTAGAAATTTATAAGTCACTCCTTCATTGAAAAATAAAAAAAGAGTAATAGTTCAGTTTTATCAACTTCTGATATGTAGCATATAAGCACCAATGTGATCAAATAATGTTTGCTGGTTCTGAAATGTAGCATAGAAAGTGCTAGAAATTTTCTCAAATAAGGGTTTATATGCTACCAATGTAGGTGCTTCCAATGTAACATTATTTTATCAAAATTTCTAGACTACATCAACACCCTTGCCTTACTGATCAGGAATGCAGTAAACATGTTAGACTTGATAAAAACACTTGGGAATAATTTAAAAAAAAAATTCCAAAATGTTGATGTTGTCTATGATTATTTTATCAAAATTTCTAAAATAAGTTATATGCACAGAGTTTATCCTCTAAGGGTTACCCTTATTTTATGCACAGAGTTTATATGTTATCAAAATTTTGATACCCTTATTTCCAGTAATTTCTATGCTACCAAATGAGGGTATCAACATTGGTAGCATTATTGTATCAAAGTTTCCTCTCAGAAATGGTACTTCACTATGCTTATTCTATATACCCTTGTTCACTTGTTCACATGTTGCTATCAATAGGCTTGCCCTACAGAATATGCCGGGACCATTGAGAAGCTTCCTTGCCTTTGATGACGCCACAAAGAATAATATCGAGTTTCTCTTTTTGGTACCCTTTATTTTAATTATAGTATATCATGGATTCACAACCAGAAATTGATTGGATAAGTGATGAAAAGTTAATCATCTAAGCCTTTGAGGTCCCAAACTAGTCAACAGTAATTACTAGTCACCTTGAGGTCCCAAAACAAATTGATTGGATAATTTATGAAAATGTCCTTGAATAATTAAGGTCAATCTGAACAATTTATAAGTGAACTTCATCAAATACATTCAAGATTAGTTGCCATTATTTAAATTTTAGGGTCATGGACCACTATTAAGACAGTGCATATATATGTTTTGCAGAAGAAATTCAGGTACCGTGACGGGGAAGACAATGACCATTGTCGGGATGTTCTGGAGGCCATAGCGAGCAAAAGGTACAGCGAGGAGCTTCACGAGGCGAGGGATAGCTGCATCAAAAAATTTGGCAGAAACTTACAAGCATGGAAGGCCGCGATTCCGCATTGGTGCCTTGACCACCCCAACTGGCATGGCTTGTGTGATATGTTTTTCACCGAGGATTGGCAAGGGGTCAGTAGACGAAACCATGCTAACCGCACAACTCGCGGACGCACATCACACCACGGTGGGTCAGCAAGCTCACACCAGCACCATCGAATGCTGGTAAGCTGCATGAACACTTATGCTATTTACTTATTAGTACTTGTAATTTACAGATTAATCTGACCTTTTACCACTGCTTGTTTATTCATTTTATTGTGGAGACAACCTTGTGCAAGGGCAAAGAGCCTTCTAAAGTACAACTTTATGCACATATTCATTGTCGTAAAGTAAATGGCAAATCACCGGTTGTCGCCCAAATTGAAGCTGCCATGAAGGCTGTGTCTGGACAGGAGGAAAACAATGCCAACAGTGATGGCAACGGGCTAATGGATGCAAGTACCGAGGAAGTTTCCACACACATTCCGGATTTGGATATCAACACCTTAAAATTTTCCAACACAGAATCAGAGGCGGTTTATGTAAGTTGCATTACGTACATTACATTGTATTCATTTTTTTTACTTATGCGAGACTTGATTTTTGTTAGGAGAACAGGAGTACAGTTTAGATGGGTAAATAACTACTTTTTAAGTGAATAAAGGAAAAAATGGGGATATTAATAATAGGGAAAATTTCTAGTATACCCATGCAAATTTTTGAAATAGCCAATCTCCATGCAATAAAAACACCATAATATCCAAAATCTCCATAAAAACTCAACATCCTTTCTTTTATCCCCATTCATTTATTTAATCTTTAATTTAATTATTTTAAAAACAAAATTGACAAACATACCCCACACTCTTTTCACATTCAGTAAGCAAAAAACTTTACATCCTACAATTTATCTAAGTGTTTCTAATTGATGAAGTTATGATGGGCATATATCTAAATTTCTCATATTTTAAATTTGGAACAAATCATAGCACAAGGTGAGAGACATGATGGCTGATCAGGCCAATGTTGACCTCGACGAGAGCGCCATGTTTCTCTCAGCTGTGGGCGGATCAAAACGCGGTAGGGTCCGAGGATTGGGAAGCATGCTTCAAAAAGAGGGGCAAACAACAACCACCCAAGCCAAGACCAGCCACACAACATCTTCTATTTCTGGTGTGACAAACAATGGAGTGCAGACAATGTTCTCTCGCGCAAACGTAGCATTGCTCTTAGCTGATCGTGACCGTCGTCATGAGGAGAGAAGGCCGAGAGGGACAGAAAAATGGCAACTTTTGACTTGTACTTGAACCAATTATTCTCAATTTGTGGTGCTCAAAAACATACTTTGCAGGTACGTAATTCCAATTTGTGTAGAAACATTTTATTACATAACTCCCGCTGTGTCGATCTGAATATCGTATACCTGGCCATCACTAAGTTTCAGGTTGTTTATCTTTGGGTATAAAGGAGAAAAGGAGAAGGGGTGTAAGGACGTGATTTATATTATTCCAATTGAATTAGGTTTCTGTTTAGGAAATTCCAACATATACGATAATTGACAAAATATTGTTGTATCTGTTATTGTAACCAAACCCTCTTTATTTGTTGCTTGATTGAGTGATTGCTTGTGCTAGTGCTCTGTGTTGGCGGTGTGATCGATGGGTGCTAATGGTACTGGCTTCGAATCGGTTGTGTTCTTACCAGCCCTTGAACTGACAGGTGCCAAAATGTAAATTAAAGGATTAAGTGCAGAACAGGAGCATTTCTGCAATAAATTGTAGTTCTTTATTTGATCCTGTTGTGCTTGTCTCAGGAGTTTAGATAATAGAGGTACACTAACAATACACATTGTGCATTGTTAAACTTAGGCTCAAGCAAACGGTTCTGGAACTGAGCAAGGTGTGGGGAATTTGCCTACTTTTCAGGTACAACTATTGACTTGTGAACTGAATGATTTAAATTTCATAAATCTGACCAAATTTTGGGATATATGAATTATAACATTGTGATTTTTGTATTTTATTGTTAGGGCCAAGGGCCTCCCTTTCAGCACTCTAAAGATGGAGCTTCAGATATGAATATGCCCATCTCCCATGTAAGTGGTTATAGAATGTTTTTTTCCCTGCATTTAAATCATTACCAAAACAACCACCCAAATTAAGGGTTCATATTCCTACTGGTACAAGTATGTCAAGTTAATATCGGTACATTTTAAGATTTAAATATAAAAGGTGAAGTATAATCACATTCAACTTTAAAATTAACTTCTAACAAAAACCCATTTAACAACCACCCAGTGCAATCACAAGAAATAATTGTATGGTGCAAAATTTGATGAAATCCTTTATTGTTAGAATAAATTAGATATTCCGATGCTTAAATTGCTAAATTTATTATTTTGAGGGTGTACATGCAAAAACCCTCATAAATATAACATGTTGTCTCGCTTTATGTGGTAAACATAGGGTCTTCCTTTTCCTATGCAACCAAGTCAGGGAGGGGCTTTCCAAGCACTCTTGAATCAAGCTCCACCTGGAAATGAGGCAATTGCAGGGGAGGATGGATGGTGGGACAATCTACCTTCAACATGAACCTGACCTTTTAGTGTAGGAAAGTGCACATTTTTGTGAATTTACAAGCTCTAACATATCAGCAAACTAGGTCGTAACTTAATTATGTGAATTTTTGTTAACTCATAGTGGGTATATTTTGGGTGTATTAGCAATGTGCAATTACACAGGGATAGTGTATTAATGGGGTTTTCACATTTTGTTGGTACAATGTATGTAGATTATGCTATGTTAATGATTTATGCCTATTAAATGCTTGTATGTTGTATTTTCTATCTATTTGTAAGATGAATTTATGTTTATCAGTTTCAATGAGAAGTGGGGATTGTAATGGACTACTGGGTCGGTATCGGGACGGTACAGGGAGGATTGTTCATATGTGGGCATTTTGGTAGCAAAAAAGGGAGGTCAGTATTTCCGTGGGTATATACAAGGAAATAATAGCGCCCAGATCTGACCAGGTGGGCCCACTTTCACTGGCCATGGAAATGCTGGAGTGGGTCCCACGTAAACTGCCTTTGGAAATACTCAAGTGGGTCCCACGTAGATTGCCATGGAAATACTCGGGCGTCTTCCTTGGAAATACAGGTGGGACCCACGCTCCCTCCCCTTGGAAATACTCGGTGGGTCCCTCGGTTGATCCCCTTGGAAATACTCGGTGGGTCCCTCGTTTGATCCCCTTGGAAAAACTAAGGTGGGCCCCACCGATGCTCCCCTTGGAAATAATCCAGACGGTGGCCAAGTTCGAAAGTTTTTCCATGCGCCCTTTATCCATGAGCCACCTCATGGAAAACGCCGGAATCAGGTATTTCCAAAGGCCCCGTTGGAAATACTGACTATTTCCAACGAGGGTATTTGCGACGGCCCTTTTTCCATGGGCAGCGCATGGAAAAAGCCATTTTTGGGCTTTTTCCATGCGGAAGCCCATGGAAAAAGCCATTTTCCTCCCCATGGAAAATGCGGATATTCTAGTAGTGCTAGCTAGCTAGTTAATTTGCATCAGCAAAAGTTAATTGTCAGTAAGGCAACCATGCATATAATTAATTAATATTTAGATACAATTTTCTTCTTCTTCATTAGACTTACGTAATTAATGTGGGAATTCGATCTATATATATTGTTAATCTATAGATTATGGCTCTTAATTAATTTCTTTATTTATAGCTGGTAAAGCATCCCAACTTGTAATTGCTTTTCTGTTGGGATCTTCAGAGTAGCGACATTTGATCTGAAATTTTTCTGCAGAAAGCGGTAAAGGTTGTCAATCACAAAGTTCTTGAGCCAACCATGGTGATCGCTCATTCTAAGTATAGTCCGACCCGTTACAAATACGACACCATCATTCAAAACCGACTCAAGAACCTGAATCTCCTCTTGATCATCTGTTGTCTCTCTCAGCGCAGCAACAACAGATCTGGCATACTCATCTCCTACCATGGTATGGCTATCCATGTACCCGAATTGCACCAAGCACCGATAAACACCTCTTGGTCCTATTTTACCGACAAGCAAGCGCTCATTTGGTAGGACATTTCGGACTGGCAGTGTTCTCACCGTCACAAACACAGTCACATTTCGAAGACTGCCGATAAGTTGACTGTAGTGTCGTACGATTGGAGGAACACCTACGTACAAATATATTTATACAATTTGGATCAATGAGTACGTTAGCTAGCTTAGCTAGCTACTTGACAAACATGCATGTGATAAAATGTGAGGATACTTAATTACCGTTGATGCAGTCAGTGCAGAAGAAGCACACTCCAGGCATACGCAAGCTATGTGCCATCAACTGATTAAACTCCTTTCGATCCATCCTTTTATTAGCCTCATATTGTGCCTTCTTGCTTCGGCCATATGTCCATGAGAGTGTGATTACGAGGAACACTGCAGTAATGGCAAATGGGACCCAGCCACCTTTAAGAAGCTTTGTGAGCAGAGATGTCATGTATACCCCCTTCTATAATAAAATATACAAAGAAGAAGAGCAAGGCGAGAGGGACGTTGGATTCCCACACGACAATCATCACCACCATCATGAGAAAGGAGGTGATCAGCATCACCCATATCACCGCCACACCTTCATATATATATTCAATAAGGGGTAAGCACTTAATATTATTTAGTTTCCAAGAAAGAAATCATGCATGAACTGTGATGGATGTTTAAAGGAAAGGAATTATATATATAAGCTAACCATATGCATTTCCAATCTCGGCACCGCCTTTGAACACGATAGTGATCAAGATACAAGAAATCATCAAAAAGTAGTTGATCTCGGGCGAGTACACCTGGCCCTCATGATCTGCTGAGGTATGAACCATAGTCACCCTTGGAAAACAATCAAGTGCTATGGATTGCCGTATGATAGAGAAACTTGCCGATATTAGAGCCTGGCTAGCAACTATAGCAGCAAGCGTCGCTACAGCAAACATGGGCCAGAAAAGAGCATGTGGGACTGAGCTGTAGAAAGCTGTGGAGAAGTCGCCGGGGTTTTTTATCCGGAATGCTGCTTGACCGGCATATGCTATGATTAGTGAGGGATATACTGCAGCCGAGAAAGCTAACTGCAAACATATATAGAATTACTTTTGTTGTTGTTTTGAATTAAGTTAATTATTGCAATTTTTGTAAAACCTGTTTGTTACCTGAATTGAACCCCTGCTGAAGTGCCCTAAATCAGCGAACATTGCTTCCGCACCTGTTTAAAAGTCATGTTCTGCCATTTGATTATGCAACAGTAATGTTCTGTGGGAATAATTAAGATATGTACGTACCAGTGATGCAAAGAGCAATGGCACCAAGTAGGTACCAACCCTTGGCCTTTTGGCTTTGAAAGAAATAGTAGATGTAATGAGGTGAGACGGCCTTGAATACGGGAGGGTAAAACCTAATGATGTTGTAGATTCCTACAACTGCTATCATCCCGAACCATATGATGGTGATGGGGGAGAAAGTAAAGCTCACTTTGTTTGTGCCGAATCTCTGAAACAGGAACAAGATGAGCAGTATTGCCACCGATAATCCCACCACATAATCTGTAATATATTCATAATTTATTAGTATCATTCAATAATTAAATTTGAACTTGCTACAGGGTTATTTTATCTGTAAAAGATATCGATCAATCGCTGTTTCATGAATTGACAGAAGTTGATCCAGAAATTGAGTAGTGCTTCCACATTTTTCTATACGAGGGAGGAAAAAGATGCTAGCCTTGTGTAATCTTTGGGGACCTCGATTGGATTCCCTGCACCGCCGAAAGAACTGTACAAATTTACAAAATTCCAATTAGTTTTTAAATATGTATTAATTAATTGTTTGTACATACAAAATGAAGAGAGGATTAATGATGCAATCTATATATGTACCAGAAATAGCAGGAGTGAGAGCGCCATCTCCGATGACCATGCAAGTGCCAAGCAATACGAGAAAAGTGATGATGGTCTGAACAGTTGAGTTATTTTCAAAGAATTCCTGCGCTGTATTCTTTAGTACTGTACCCCTTTTGCTGTAATATTTTAAATTTGCATCTGAAGCCAGTATATGCATCGGCATCACCATTTTCCCTTTGAAATTAATATTTTGCCGTAAAATTGAATATAAAGCAAATGTTCCACCTAGAAAACAAAACAAAGTTCATAATGCAAATGTTCCAATGATGAATGGTAACATTAACTTTTACTGTATGTACTTAACGTACCTTCTCCATGATCGTCGGCATGCAATACAATGCAGACGTACTTTACGAGTCCGATCGAAGTGAGAGTCCAGAAAATGAGACTAAGTATCCCCAGAATGTCACGCTCAGTAGGGTTCTCCAAGGAGATGGACGAGAAGACGTAGAGAGGCGACGTGCCAATGTCACCATACACCACCCCGAGAGATTGGTACGCCAAAACCAGCGTCTCAAATGTCGTCAAGGCCTGCAATTGCAACCATCAGTAGTCAAGTAGTCATATATATATATATATATATATAGAGAGAGAGAGAGAGAGAGAAAGACTGATCACCAGACAAATCTCATTAATATATTAGTTGTAATTAATTATATACATTAGTGCCTCGACGTGTGGGCATCTTATAATCAGGACCAAAGCTTAAAGCTCTGTTGCTAAGACCTCTGCGGCTCTGGCCCGTCGGGTGATTCTCGAAATCAGATTCAGCATTTCCTTCCTCTTGCTCATCATAATTGTCATGTCCATGATGGTATGGGTTCTCCAATCTTTCATTCTCTTCCAATTCATCTTTGCCATCCATATTTTTCCCCATTTCTCCTTAACTTTATACCAGAGAAAGTTAGTGATTGTAAAGGTTGGGACTTGGGAGAATTCAAACGTTATTAATTAATAGGAGGCAGTTAATTAACGGTTTCAAATGCTTCTCACATATCACTAGGTCTATAAAAAGTAAAAAGGATATAACCCAAAGATCAGATGTACCTCTTAATTACCACACACACACACACACACACACATATAGCATTTTTGAATTTTTCAATTAGTAATGGGGGGTATCTGTTGCAAGAATTAATTAGGAACATGGAGAAAGATACAGAAATGACAATATTTTAATGATCTTTTTAAGAAATATCTAACGATTTAGAAAAACAGATCTACAATTTTGCGTTTTCTGGATAAGAATTAAACATTTTTATGCATGACCCTTGAATACATGATTTCACGGTACATAAAAATAAAGGCCCATTGTGTTACAATTTTTTTTTATTGGGTTGATATAATTTTTGATACTTTAGATTGATCGATTGATCTATAAAAGTGTCATAACGAAATATAGGGATAGGGATAGCTTGAGGAGTTTTATTAGTAAGACTCTGTAAATAAATTTTTTTGTAGGATTTTATAATTTAAGATTTTTTTAAGTTTTATAATTAGACTCTGTAATAAAAAGTGTTATAACGTACTTTTTTGTAGGATTGCATATTTATTATAAAATCTTAAATATTACATAACACCATAATTTTTCAGCTTTCAATGTTGTAATAAAAAAAAATTCCTTTATTTTGATTGTATATGACATAGGGATGTAAATTAGTGTCATGTTGTAAGTTCGGTCACATGTTGTATCATGTTGTGATCAAGTCAAGTTTTCATGTGCCGTGTTGTAGTCTAAATCATGTGGAATGGTCACAGCACGTTAATCATGTCGTGACCGAGTAACCCTATGACCAAACGTGACGTAATTGGTCTCGTTTGGTTATTTTTTGTCACGCTAGTCATGTTTGGTCATTTTAGATCACGTGTAATCATATTTGATCAATTTTTACTATTTTTTACAAACTTTAAGTTAAGGAAGAACAAATCCGAAAAAAAAAAAAATCAGTGAAAAATTTGGAGAAAAAAATTATGTGTAAAAAATAGATTTATTGTCCATTATCGGGGATAAATTAATAATGGTATAAATTTCATGTTATCTAGATCACACGTAGTCACATTTGATCACGTGTTGTGTTTTTATTGTAAAATGACATATCCGTGGCCATGTTACATAGTCACATGTTTGTGCGGTGTCGTGTCTCGTACCATGTCATATTTTCCGAACGATTAAGTTACGGTATGCGAATGGACACGTACATTGTATTCATATCGTGCCTTGACGTAGCCATATCGTGTCGCGAAGTGTCTGATATTTTACATCCCTAATAATTAGAATATCTATGAATTCGAAAATTAAAAAGAAAACTTGTTGTTGTTTAAACAAAAATAATTGTATTTCTAATTATACTTATAATTGTGATTAAATAACATTTTATATATAAATAAGTTCTGTGAAAATAAAATAATGCTAAATAACGTGAGATATATATGGCTTACCTTTTGGATGGCCCTTAAATTGCGAATGAGAGAGAGCTTAATCAAGTACGTAGCTATATATATATATAGAGGAGGGTTCAAATGCTTTCAATTTTTGTGTCTCCACCATGTTTCTATTTTTAAAAACTTTAATAACTCAAAATTTAAAACTTAAAAGTCAAAATAAAATCATTGGATATGATCTATATCATTTTATCTATGTGCTCATAAAAAATTATCACATTTCGATTTTGTTTTTATGTGAATCAATAAGTTGAAAAATCAACGGCTAGAAATTATCCACATTAGTACGTTTTTTACAAGCTCTTGATGACAACCAAAACAAAATTGAAATGTCATAATTTTTTACACGTGCATAGATAAAATGGTGTAGATCATATCCAACGGTTTTATTTTGACTTTTAAGTTTTAAATTTTAAGTTATTAAAGTTTTTAAAAATGAAGGCATGAAAAATTGAAGCATTTGAACCCTCCTCATATATATATATCCAATTAACCTTTTGACTTGCTCACCTTGATTTGACTTGCAATATTACATTAATCCTTTGCACCTTTAATTTTATTCGCCTACCTTAATTACACCTATAATTAAATAGATACATCTATCTCAATATATCATCTACAAATGACAAATCCCTAATTAATTCCAGTACAGTAAGTACACAGTACACAGGCAATTAATATTTAATTACGCAAACAATGGTGGGTTTGCAAATGCAACCTTGTTCTTTCAATTCTCTCCTCCAACTATTTCTCTGTGTTCTCTGTTGTGTCCTAACATATTCTTCACTCTCCTCGGCACTCGACAATGCGGCAGCGCTGCTCAAAGTGAAGGAGCAGCTGGGTAACCCGGCTGAGCTGTCTCAGTGGATCCCAGGCACAGACTAGGTCTCTCTCAAGACTCCCCTACTTGAACCTTTTGGATCTCAGCTACAACAGCCTTACTGGGTGCATACCTTCCGGCTTGGTAAAGGGCACGCCTACCATACCAGCATGGCTCATTCTACAGCACAACAATTTAACAGGCGAGATACCCAGATATTACGAAGCCCGATACTTCAACACGATAAACGTGGGGCATAACTGATGTCCCTTAGGCACCACTAATTTCGAAAATAAAGAAATAATTGCAAATAAAATAAAGTAGATGAGTTTAGAGAAATTTGACACAAGGAGTGATAACGGAGTTCGGCTTAAAATGCATACGTCTTCGGAGCGTCGCAACCGCTTCTCGGTGCACCTTTCTATTACCCAAAAGAGAAATGTTACAACTTGTGAACCGGTGAGCCCTTACAACCAATGGGAAGTCACACGGCCAACTAGAATCGAGAACGAAGTCTCTAAGTTTGAAATCTCAAGATGAACACTCAAGAACTCACTCTAACCTAATCTAACTTAAGATTAGTGAAGTGGATTTGAGGTTGTTTGAGGAATATTGAAGTTTTTGTTCTCACAACAATGGAGGAACTTGAGCTCACAGAAAAATAGCTTTTGAAATGATTAGAGTCGGCTGTCTTAGTTGGGAGGAGAACCCTAAGGTTCTATTTATAGTGACAGCTTTCAAATGAGCTATCTGCCATAAAACGTCCCAACGTTTTGTAAAACGTAGAAAATATTTTAGTTCAAAAATTCAAATTTCTGTGAAAGTTCCTAAAACGTTGCCAATGTTTAACAAACGTTGCACGACGTTTTCTTCTGGAAATTTATCGATCAAAATGCTATTTTGAAATATGAGAAGTAAATTAAAACGTCCAGACGTTTTGACAAACGTCTGCAACGTTTTTAGAGCATTTTCCAGTTTTTAATCGATCAATTTCTAGATCTTTTACACAAGGTAAAACGTCTGAACGTTTTGTTAACCGTTACAACGTTTTGTCCCTGTGAATCAACATCAAAGCTACTTTACTAAATATAAATTTTACAATTTAAATTCTTGATAAATAACTTGATAATTCTTCAATTCAAGCACTTTATATATTGCAATTCCAAACGTCTTGAACCTGCATTCTTTCTACAATAGAGAAAATCGTAAAATTCAATAATTGTATGTTTTGCAAATTAGTCAAATAGACTAAAAGAGAATTGCTTGAAACAACAATCTCCCCCTTTTGACGATTTGCAAAACATACAACGCAAGTAAGTGCATGAATTGATTTTTCTCAAATTTTAATTTCCCAATTAATTGGTTTTTGCATGTCTTGCATTTTCTTCCTCTTTTGGAAATCGACGAAAGGGAGACAAAATAATATCAAATAGCACAATTAATAGTGCTCCCCCTCAAAAGATGCACTCCCCCTCAATTTGATAATATGTGAATAATAAAATGTGAGAGTTCTTCATGGCATCACAAATGATATAAGCATGTAAGATAGCAATTTTATAAATAATCATGCAAGCATATATCAAAGATCCATATCGATACCATAATTCAAAGAGTCATATTAATATCATAATTATCCGAAGCAAAAGAGGTTCAAATCATGCAAGATAAAAATAATAGAAGTTCATAGCATAACAAGGACATAGCATAGCAATCACTTAGCACATTTATAAACTTAAAAGAGCAAGGAGATTTTTAAAATGCGGGATCATCTTTGTCATCTTCGTCATCTCCGTCGTCACCTTCGTCATCATCTTCTTCATCGTCATCTTCGGAAGGAATGTGAGCGGCACTAGAGGTTGCACCACTAGAAGCACCATATTGCTTCACAAAGCGCCGAGCAAGTTCGGTGGTTGTGATATCAATATCAGTGATTGCTTTGGCGTTTTTGCGTCCTCGGATTCGGTTTTTGCGTGCTTTTTCCTTCAAGTCTTTAAGATCCTTCTTAATCTCGGTAAATTCATTGGTATTGGATACTTGGTATTGTTACATGTGTTGAATAATCCAAGCCAATTGATTTTCCGCTCCTTGAGGAATCTCACCTTGAGCCATTTGTGGTACCGGTTGCGGTTCATTGTGTACCGGCGGTTCTTCTTCATACGGATCCCAATATTGGTTTGGTTGGGCATTGGGAGTGTTTATCCAATCATTGATATGCCGTCCGTCGGGTTTGAGCAATGGTAAACCCGAGTCCGAATGACTTTTGAGCCAACCATGTTTGGGTAGAACATCAAGCAAATGGTGTGGTTCGTTACCAATGAGATGACTTGGAACGGTTATGCCACTTTGGCGAATCATTCGATGAATCACATGACTGTAAGGTAGAATGGCAACGGAGCTTGTATAGCAAACGATCATGTGGCGAAGAATTATGTACGGGATGTTGAACCGTTTTTCATCTCGGATAATGAGATGCCGCAAGTAGTACATTGGACCCCGCTCTATATTTGATTTAATCGTTGCTTTGGGTACGAGAATGTTGTTGACAAGGAGAAAAAGCAAACGATGTAGAGATGGAAGATGTGATGCATAGAGAGGTCCACCGCCATGGTTACGTCGATCAAACCAGGTTTTGTAGTGATCGGCGGGTTCTAGGGCATGTTCAGTCTAATTTCGAAGGAGATAGGTTTCTTCACCCTCATTGGATAACCCAAGCCAATTGGCCACATTTTCCAAGGATAGGATAATTTCTTGCCCGCATACATAGGATTTGATAAGAAAGGGTTCATCGGAGAAAGTGAGGTTAGAGTAGAAAGTTTTGGTAATCATCTCACTATATGGTTCATCGCAAGTGAGCAAAGATTCTCAAGGCCAATGATTGATATACCCGATAAATTTGTCATCCTCGGAAAATCGAAAGGTAACCGAGGCTTTGTTAAAGTAGTCACAATTAGACAATTTCTGATCCGAAAATTGACCGGTGAAATTGGTATGGGCAATGGGATTCCAGAAAAGATAAGTGTTGGATCGAAAGAGATTCGTGTCCGGTTCAATTTCAGTTCTACTTGACTGACCCGCTTTGGTTCGGGCCCTTTTATTTCTAATTGCATTGAGTTTTGCAAGTTTGGGAGCCATTGGTTTGAGAGAAAAATTGAAAGTTACCGATGTGAGAATGAAGCATAAATCCGTGAAGAGAGCGACTCTACAATTGCAATGGTGAAGACGGATCGTCGATTGAGCGGTCAGATCGCCGGATTTGAAGAGATGGCTAATGGTAGGGTTGTGGTGGAGAGAGATAGAGAGAGAGAGAAACTTGATTTTGAGAGAAGAAATGGAAAGAGGGTTGAGAAGAGAGAGGAAACCACTCAAATTTGCCTGATTTGGTGGTTTGTGGAGGCCAAAATGGAGTAAGGAGGTGTAAGGTGGCGGAGAGGAGAAGAGAAAGAGAGAAAGAGGGGTTTAAGAACAAGAGAGAGAGATGAAGAGGTGTCGGTTCGCAGGAGGATTTTAGAGGCGGTGCCGAAAACGTCTGGGACGTTTGTGAAACGTCGTGCAACGTTTTCCTCTGGTCATTCGGAGATGAAAATTTAAATTTTGGATTTTAATTCGACAGGAAAAACGTCAGAACGTTTAGGAAAACGTCCACAACGTTTTGGTTGAATTTTAATTGATGAATTATCTCGGAATTTTGAGAATTAATATTCGAGAAAACGTCCCGACGTTTGACCAAACGTTCCTGACGGTTTGGTTGATTTCCGAGTTGTGAAAATTCAGTAGAGTGGAAGACAAAGAAACGTTCAAACGTTTCCTAAAACGTTCAGACGTTTTAAGATATTTTGCATTTTCAGAAGTTCGAATATTTTCGGACAGGAGGAACAAGAAATAAACGTTGCAACGTTTGACATAACATTCCGAACGATTTGCTTCTTTGCTCAGATATGAATTTTCAAAATTTTTAGGATTGAGAAAACGTGCAGACGTTTTGTAAAACGTTACCGACGTTTTAGCTCATTTTGATGGATGTTAAAAGAGGTTCATAAACGTTCAAACATTTTCAGAAACGTTTTGCAACGTTTATCTCTGGCATTTTTGTCTTAAAATGAACTAATTGATTGCTATGTTCTCAATAGATATCAGATGGGTATGAGATTGAAATATTTCAGTCCTTAAATTCAAGCATGCCTAATTTAAACCTCAATTCATTGTGTTGTTGAGTATTTAAGGGCTTGGTAAAAATATCGGCAATTTGATTTTTGGTATCAATATGAATGAGTTGGACTTCACCTTTCTCAACATTATCCCTAATAAAATGATGCCTTATTTCTATGTGCTTAGTTCTAGAATGGAGAACCGAATTTTTGGATATCATAATGGCACTGGTATTGTCACACATAATTGGTACGTTGCGGAAGCGAATTTCATAATCATGTAAGGTTTAGATCATTCATAAAATTTGTGTGCAACAACTACCGGCCGCAACATACTCGGCTTCCGCGGTGGAAAGCGCAACCGAGCTTTGTTTACGACTCGACCATGAGACAAGTGATCCGCCAAGAAATTGACATGTACCACTTGTACTCTTTCTATCCATTCGGTCTCTGGTAAAATCGGCATCGGTATATCCTATCAAATCTAATTCCGATTGTTTGCCATACCACAATCCCACATTTAGAGTGCCTTTGACATATTTAACAATTCTTTTAACGGCTTTCAAATGCAACTCTTTGGAATTAGATTGAAACATAGCACATAGACATACCGCAAACATAATATCGGGTCTACTAGCGGTTAAATAGAGTAGACTACCTATTATAGCTCGGTATTGGGTAATGTCCACGGGTGTGCCGCTTGGATCCGAGTCAAGATTTGCGTTGGTAGCCATTGGTGTTGGACTCGTCTTGCTCTCGGTCATTCCAAACTTCTTCACCAACTCCTTGGCGTACTTGGTTTGGCTCACAAAGATGTCATCCGAGAGTTGCTTAATTTGAAGCCCCAAGAAGAAATTCAATTCACCCATCATGCTCATCTCGAATTCACTACTCATAAGAGAAGAGAATTCCTTGGCAAGTGTCGCATTAGGTGAACCAAAAATAATGTCATCGACATAAATTTGTACTATTAAGATTGAATCATTTCTCTTCTTTGTAAAAAGAGTAGTGTCATTCTTTCCTCTTGTGAATCCTTTTTCAATTAGAAAGGAACTAAGTCTACCGTACCATGCTCTAGGAGCTTGTTTAAGCCCATAAAGTGCCTTGGTAAGTCTATAGACGTGGTTAGGAAATGCCGGGTCAACAAAACCGGGTGGTTGATTCACATATACTTCTTCGTCTATAAATCCATTCAAAAATGCACTTTTAACATCCATTTGAAATAGAGTAAAACCTTTGTTGGAGGCATATGCTAAAAGCATTCGAATGGATTCTAGATGAGCTACGGGTGCGAAGGTTTCTTCAAAATCAATACCCTCTTGTTGTTTATACCCTTGAGCTACTAACCTAGCTTTGTTCCGAACAACATTTTCATTTTCATCTTTCTTATTCCTAAAGACCCATTTAGTTCCAATAATCATACGGTCCTTTGGCTTATGTACTAGTACCCAAACTTTATTCCTTTCAAATTGACCAAGTTCTTCTTGCATGGCACAAATCCAATTTGAATCTCCACTGGCATCTTTGAAGTTTTTGGGTTCAATATTTGATACGAATGCACAATGGGCAATCATTTGATTTAATCCCGATCTAGTCCTAACCCCTTCCCTGGAAATTTATCGATCAAAATGCTATTTTGAAATCTGAGAAGTGAATTAAAACGTCCAGAAGTTTTGACAAACGTCTGCAACGTTTTTAGAGCATTTTCCAGCTTTTAATCGATCAATTTCTAGATCTTTTACACAAGGTAAAACGTCTGAACGTTTTGTTAACCGTTACAACATTTTGTCCCTGTGAATCAACATCAAAGCTACTTTACTAAATATAAATTTTACAATTTAAATTCTTGATAAATAACTTGATGATTCTTCAGTTCAAGCACTTTATATATTGCAATTCCAAACGTCTTGAACCTGCATTCTTTCTACAATAGAGAAAATCGTAAAATTCAATAATTGTATGTTTTGCAAATTAGTCAAATAGACTAAAAGAGAATTGCTTGAAACAACAATAACCGCCTCACCGGTAACCCATCCTTTCTGTTTGCTAGAACCCAACAATTCACAGTCATCAACTTGTCATGGAACAATTTCAAGTTTGTTCTGACGAATGTCAAGTTGCCCGAACGCTTTTAAAGTTTCTCGACCTCAGCCATACACTACTAGAATCCCCAGTAAAGGCAACGGCAGAAATTGGCTTGTTGCAACGGCTTACGCTTGCTAAAAGCCCGAAAAATCCCATTAGCAAGCGCTACGCTTGCAAATCCTCCCGTTGCTTTAAGCCCCAATGCAAATACTCATTTTTAGACTTTTTGCAAGGGCTTACGCTTGCTAATACATTTTCCTATACTATTTGCAAGGGCCGCGGTTGCAAAAAAGTACGCTTGCTAATACTTTGGTTTTTGGCGCCCAACTGAGTATTAGCAAGGAGATGTAGAGTAGGCCCCACTTAGTATTAGCAAGGAGATGTAGTGTAGACCCCACTTAGTATTAGCAATGAGATGTAGTGTAGGCCCCACTTAATATTAGCAAGGATATCATTTGTGGGCCCTACTTATTATTTGCAAGGATGTCCTGCATGGGTCCCACCTGATTATTAGCAAGGATATCATTGATACATTTTGCATGCTCCAATTCTAAAATCCTCCATCCATGTACCAATCTGGTACCAACCCAATAATTTGCTACATTTTCATTGAACCAGATTTACATAAACACATTGAAATATAGAGATAACATTTAATAAACATTAATCAATATATTACAATTATCATACATTGTACCAAAAAACATTACAACAACAGTACTAAAATAAACTTCTAAATATACCCAAAATATCCACCACCCATTAACAGAAATATACAAAATAATTTACAGTCAAGAAATTAGTTGCATAATTCTGAAATCTGCCATTAGCATCAATCATCAGCTGCAACATTTAAGCACGTTCAAGATGGCCTTCGCATTCAAATACCTAATTAAATAACAATCAAAATATTAAATAATCAGTATTTGAGAGAACAATAATGAGGCAAAACATTTTGAAAACTTTACACATCTCGTGAAATTCACTTAGATAAAATTTAGAGCCAGCACTTGCGAAATCTATAACAGAAAAAAAACAAAAATTAACGCACCAGTCTATATCCAATAGCTTCAGTACAGAAGCTAGAACCTGACCAGAAGATGTACCTTGTTACATTAAAGCCACCAATATAACAATAGTTGGAAGCACTTATTCCACCATCCAGCCCCTACAACAATTAATAATAAATGGCAATGTAAGAAAATAGAGCTCAAGTATTTAATTTTTCAAACAATAGTTTCAAAATTGCCCTTCTTTGCTTACTCCTTCACGTATGCAATTAAAAACCAAGCATAAGATTGAATGCTTGCACAATACCAAGCACCTGAAATATTCTAACAGAATACATAGTACCTAACACAAGAATTTATAGTGATAATTTTAATAGTACATCAATGCAGTTTTCCAGTGTTTATGTATATCTGATATTTTATTATGTGAAAAAAATTAAAAAACAAACTAATACACATTTGAATCAGATTTACAAAAACCTCCTTGATATGTATATATATGAGATGTTTGTGCTTTCTCTAAAAAAAATGATGGACAATCCAATATCACTGATTTATCTATAAACTTTTAGAATTGGATTTAAGTGCTAAAAGTGACATCACTGATTTATATTGAACCTTATAAAATTAACAAAGACAACATTTTTCTTCTTTTACCTTCTATCGTGAACAGAAGCAAGCACTTGGTTGTCATGGTTCAATGTATCATCATGGGTACCAACTTCATTTCCTTCTTTTGTAGCACTTCCCATATAAACCACGTAAACCTTGTGTTTTAAGAAAAATAATGAATGTTAATTAAATAGAGAAATGATAAAGATTTCTTAGTAATTCTGAATACAAAAAGTATAATCCTAAAATAAGTAAAATGGCCTAGATCAGAAACTCCTGGGGCTAAGCGCTACTGGAGCTAAACCAAAAAGTTCAACCAAGACTTTATGTTTGGTTAGTCTTCAATTCAAATGCTAAACCAAAAAATATATAAAACTAGTAATTTCCAAATTAATTACTGTCTTTTTTAGAACTTCCTCAAAAATGTAACCTTCCTCTAGATCTGAGTCGCGCCAGAGATAAGAGCGTGCGGCTGGGTTCGGGTGTGACGAGGTGGTGGCTAGGGTTTAGGGTGTGACGAGGTGGTGGCTACGGCTTAGGGTGCGACGGAGGAGAGAGGCCGAGCGCCGTATCTCGTCCAGACTTCAGTTCAGAGAGAGACAACAGAGAGTTTTTTTTTGTTTTGGCGTCACGTCCACAGCGGGAAGGTGGTGGCTAGGGTTTAGTGACGGGGTGTGGCTGAGAGGAGGAGAAGGGGATTAAACCCTAGGCGAAGGTGGTGGCTAGGGTTTAGTGACGGGGTGTGGCTGAGAGGAGGAGGAGGAGGGGATTAAACCCTAGGCGAAGGTGGTGGCTAGGGTTTCGGGTTTAGTACTCTATCTCCAGTCTTAAGTAGAATTCCTTTTTTTTAGAACTTGGCAGTACACTCTCTCCAGAGAAGGAAGATGGGAGTTTGTATCGCATTTACTGGAGAAACCCACACAAATTCATATACTCTAAGGTAACATAATATTTGTGTTTAGATCGGACCGTCTGATCATCATTACGCACGAATATTAAAAGATCTTGTGCAACACCTAGGGCCAGATCTAAACATAAATATTATGTTACTCCGGAGAATATGTACTCCTTAGCCACATCCTCTTAAATGAAGACATCAGGACCATTCATTATCTATCAGACGGCTGAGAACTTGATATTTACTAATTAGATAATATATGTACAACAATGCACATGAAAAAATTTCAAAATTTTTATTTTTATTTTTTTTACATATTATATAACTAAATAATATTTATACATGTCATTTTTATAGACTTTCATCATTATATGTCCCTTCAAATTTAGAAAATATTTTCGGCCGTTCATTTTCACGCGGAAAATCAACGGTCGATCTGCAACGAAATTATTCCAAATTTGTTTTAAAATGGTCAAGATAGAACATTGAACGTACTAAGCATAAAAGTTCAGAAATTTTATTATGTATGAGCTTTGATCCAACATGAAGTGTTTATGGCCATACGATGCTTCAATATTCCGTCGACTTGATGGATATGTAAATGAAAATAAAATTTCATCGAACTTTGCTACAATAAAATAGGACATGAGTCATAAACTCTTGTTTCGTGAGTTAATGAAGACGCACGGAAATATGTCGTCCGTTGGTCGATCAGAACCGTTGAAATTAAAGAGCACTGCATTTATTTTATTGTAGCAAAGTTCGATGAAATTTTTTTTTCATTTACATATCCATCAAGTCGACGGAATATTGAAACATCGAAAGGCCATAAACACTCTACGTTGGATCGAAGCTTAGACATAACCAAAATCGAGAAATTTTGTGTTATTTATGTTCATAGTTTTCTCTTGATCATTTCAAAACAAATTTGGAATCATTTCATTACAGATCGATGATTGATGACGTAAAATTGAACGGTCCGAAATTATTGGCTCAAATTTAAGAGGCAAATAATGATGAAAATATATAAAATTGACATTTATAAGTATTATTTGGTCATATAAGATTAAAAAAGTAAAAAAAAAATTATTTTAAATTTTTTTCATATTATTTGCTGTTCATTTATTACTAAATTGTAGATTTGTAAATCAGAGTCGTTCGATGAGGGGTGAATGGTCTTGATTTCAAAGGAGGTGTCCATTTTAGAGGCTGCAAGTGGGAGTCCATATTCTCTGTGGTAACATAATATTTATGTTTAGATCTGCTCCAAGTGAAATGCAGTGGATCTTTCAATATTCGTGCGAAATCTATTAGACGACCCTGATATAAAATAGAGAAATTATGTTACCACAGGTGATATGAATTTTTGGGTTGATGTATCTAAGTAAATGCAATACAGAGAGTTCTCTGTACTCTAGGGACTTAGCATTTTTTTTTTACTTCCCTCCTAAATTTGACATTCCCTTCTCAGTTTTTTTTACTTCCCTCCTAAATTTGGCCTTCCCTTCTAAATTTTTGCTAAAATTTTAATTCCCTCATTTTTCACTTTCCCTACTGAATTTATCTCCTTAACGATCTCCCCCTTCTCCGCTTAATCGAGCGACACTGGAAATAGGGGGATCCAACAGCGAAATGCCTCAGTTAGGTTCTTGAAATTTCTTTATTTGTTGTCAATTCATTTCCTAGGAATGAGTGCTTCGATTAAAATTTTAGCTTAGTATAATAACTTGATAGTTGGATTCTGTCATGGTATTGGTCGGGGACCAGGGGTACTTGGAATAATCGTACCAATTTTAAGTACAAATTCACCCAGTGATCTTTCTAATTTTCTATTTGATTTCACTCACCTCTTGCAGTTGTGTGATTTATTTCTTATTGCAAAGAGAAGAATTATCCTTGCCGCTGTCTTCCTTCTCCCTCCACGTCTCTCTCTCTCTCTCGCCGCACGAATAATTCTCCTTGCCGCCACTGCCGCCGACATCGCCTCTCCTGGATTTCTTCCAAGGGTAGCAGGTGTTTTGAAGGGTTCTAGAATCTGATTGTAAGCATTGATGCATGCAATCAATTTGTTGCATTGAGGCATATATGCATTTAAAGTGTTCGACGAAATGCCCGAACCAAAATACTAGAATTTCCCAGCTCTCTCTTTGGCTACTTCGCCATATCCAGGTGAGATCCGATCTCTCAAGTAATATCTCTTTCTTTCAATTTCTAATTTTCTAATATGTGCAGTACTTAATTTCCTTAATTTTTGGACAATTTCTCTTATTTTGATTAGTAGTGATCTGTGTTTTAAGCACCAAGCACATTTACAATCTAGTGAGCTTAATTCTAAATTGCCTTCAAATTTTCATAGCATTTGAATGATTGATGCCACTACAACCCTAGTTAAGCATTGGTAATTAAACAATTAGTTTGGGTATCAGCCAATACGACAATGCTTGGAATTGTGTCTGTCTTGGTATTTGAGGCATACAAGCTCTTAACCTATTCTTTGGAATTATGGGTTGTTTGATGTAAATTTTTTTCTTATTTCATTGACATTATTGCTAAATAGGAACAAATAGAGGTATATAATAGTACCACAGCATATATACTGGATTCATTAAGTAGTGGTACCTATACTGGTACAGTAAGTGACCCACAAATAACATGAACAAAACAACTAAGTTGTGGTGTATTAATTTTACTTATAAATCTTAATACAAAAAAATGAACTCCAAATTCTGTAATTCTTGACATGAATTCATTATAGTGCAAAAATTATCAAAAATTACAAGGGTTCAGAGCTTGGTCAATTTAGTGTGTTTGTGTAACTCAGTTTTGTTGGTGACAGTGTTCAGTACACTATGTAGTCACATTTTACCAGTATGAGATTGAACAGCTTTTTTAAAATTGTTTAAAAATCCCAATAAATAGAATATCCAATGTAAGTAATGTATAGCATGTTGTTCTTCATCCATGGGTGTGGTTTGGTGTCAATCCATGACCTATAGCTGTACCTATGTACTATTCTACTTTGTTTGGACTGTTTTTAATGGACATGAAGAATACAAGTTCATTTCTTGTCAGATTTTAAGTTTGGATTTTGGATTGTATATTATACACAAGATCAAGATCAAGGAAGAAGAACATCAAAATTTCAAGAAGAATACAAGTTCATTTCTTGTCAGATTTTAAGTGTGATTATGCATTTTGGTCCTAGCTGAAATTTAAATTTATATTTATGTCTATTAATTATGTTTCTGATAGTGGGCCCACAATATGAAATCAAGTTCATTTGAGTACTGTGGGGGTGCAGAAAATACTAGCTTTGCTTGAATAAGAGGATGTTGATGTTTGTGTCCATGCTATCAAAGTAGTCGCTAATTTAGCAGCTGAAGGTCCGTCTTACATAATCAGTATGAGGATTGAATGTTCCTTATAGTATTTATAGTCCTTCTTCTTTGATACAACTTGGTGTAAGTCTCTAGTACTGTTCAATTGATACAAGAAAGTTATACCTACAAATTTATAAATTTTAAATACTTGACTGAGTTTATTTGTTTTTTAGGAGGAGTCAAAGAGCCAAGATAGTGCAGGAGACAATAGTGGTGGTGGTTATTAAATGAAAATTAGTTTACTTGACTGAGTTTATTTGTTTTTTGGCATTAGTCATTCTACTTTATAGTTTTCTTATGACTAAAAATGGAAATAAATATATATGGTAGTTATTAAATGGAAATTAGAAATTTATTTTAGTAACATGAAAATTTTACTGTTTGAAATTAATGTTACTTTTTATACAATTTAAGTCAATTTTATTTTCTTGTATGTTTGAAGTTCGAGAGCACATGGGAAAAAGCACACTCGTGCACCATTTATATGATTATTCATTCTAAATTTTTTTGTTTGATAGTTACTAATGGAGTTTGTAACTTTGTAAAAAAATATCAATGTGTATCTTTTATGATATAAATTTGTTTTATAATTTTCCTTACCTAAAAAAATAATTAAAGTTTTTGTTGCTGTGATTTATAATATAAAAAATAAACTTAAAATCATTTGCAACGGCGGCTCATACAAATAGTTAGAGCTTTTACAATAAAATAATATAAACAACATCATAAAAACATTTGCAACGGTGCATCTTGCAAATAATAATGTCTTTTAGAATATAATAATATAAAAAAGAACTCCAAAAACAATTGCAACGGTGCCGCTTGCAAATAGTAACACAATTCACAATAAAATAATATCTGGCATGTTTGGGGTGGGTATTATTATTTGCAAGGGCCAATAGGAGACATTAGCAAGGGGATCCATCACATATATATTTGCAAGCGTGATTATTTGCAAGGGCCTCCCGTTGCAATTATATTAATTTAATCAGAAAACCAAAATCTTTTGCAACGACTCTTTCTACGCTTGCAACAAGTACTTGCTCCCCTTGCAGTTACTGGGAATTCTAGTAGTGATAATAGCATCAAGGGCCGGGTGCCGACATCACTGATCAATGTGCGCATGGCAGTGCTTGATTTGTCGAACAACCAACTCTGTGGAGAGATACCGACCGGCGGTTTCATGTCATGGCATCATGCTGATTCTTATTTGAATAACAAGTGCCTATGTGGCACACCGTTGCCACCGTGTACCAACAGATCCAGAGCTCCGTTAACGATATTTATTTATTTATTTATTTATTTATTTATTTGCATCCTATTCACGAGTCCGGCTACTATATCACTAGTGTCATTTCAAACTAAATAACACTACATCTTAAATCATTGGATTTACTTTAATATTCGTGTACAAGATAGCGCTGGAATGACACTAGTGTCTTGCACGAATATTAAAGTAGATCCAATGGTTTAAGATGTAGTGTTATTTAGTTTGAAATGACACTAGTGTTATAGTAGCCGGACTCCCTATTCACTTCTCAAGCAATTGTGTTAATTAGATAAGTAATAACCACAACTGGACTTCTCCATTTCATCAAGTAATTGAGGCAATAGGTTTTAGATTGATTCTTCTCATTCAGAGAATATTCTGTATTTCGGTTTCCATTTCTGTTGTTTCTATTCACAGCTCATATAGCTATTTTTACATTTTGCACACCTCAGCTTGTAATCAATAAGCCTATTTATAGGCGTGTAATACCTCTTTGGAATACAAGACAAACTATTACAAAATCCATTCAAAATACAAAAACTCTGAATAAGAATAATATTTGCATTTCATTGTTGTTAATTTGTTCATAGCAACTAATGGTATTTACAAACTTTAATAGTCAAAATTAAGATTTTTTTATTTTAGAGTAAGATACATAAAAATCTGTATATATAAAAAATAGTTATAATGAAATAACAAACGTTTATTACAAATTAAGAATAATTTGGTCATCCAAAATAAAAAAAGTTTAAAAAAAGAGAGCACATGACCACAAGATCTTGTGGATATTAAAACAGTTAGGTGGCTTAACCTCCAACTTTACACTTAAAAAAAAAAAAAAATACAAAACAATTAATTCTGAGAGAGAGAAAAAACCAAAAACTGACAACATCTCTTTGCTTCAATTTCAAAAAAAGACAATATCTTTTTCCTTAATATTATATATTGGTCGATTCAGGCATCTTTTAGGAGTGACTAATTAAATGAAAGGTGACAAGTTTAGTTCGAACTTTACCAAAGTAAGCAAGAAAAGATAACGAATGCAACACGCATGTTAGTGGAAGTTAGTTGCCACGTTTGAATGGGGTCCCCATGCATCCCTTTACCATGTGGTTTGATAGAAATACTTACTTCATGCCTTCATTCACGCAACATTAATTCATGACCAATATATATTAATAGCAGAGCAGAGCAGAGCGAACATAATCAACATGGGAGAAATAACTCTGGTTGCGGTTTCTGTGATTAATATTGTTTTATTATGTTTTGGTTGGAGGGGAGATGCCCGGTACGACCTTAACAGAAGTAGCTTTCCCCAGGGTTTCATTTTCGGTACCGCCTCTTCAGCTTATCAGGTTTTGATTTTCTTCTAACTTTTCTAGCTTGGCTTTCTTTTTTCACTATTAATGTTCCCCTAATTAAGAAGAATGCATTAATTTAATAAGTTGATATTCCTCTAATTAATAAAAAGTACGAAGGCGGTGCAAGGGAAGGAGGTAGAGGCCCCAGCATTTGGGACACTTTTACTCATCTCCACCCTGGTTAGTGCTTAATTCATTAATTACCTCTCCATCTCTTAATTTTACCTTAATTCTATTTAAATTAATTGTTGCAACGACGAAACGAGACGAGCCGTGTAATTTTGTGTGACATGCAGAGAAAATTGATGATCATAGCAACGGCGATGTGGCAGACGACTCATACCATAGATATAAGGTTGGTTCATGCATGCTAGCTGCTCTAATTAATTTTTTTGTTTTGGTAGAATTAATTAGTTAATTAATTAATATAGAATTATAGATAGATGAGCAGAGCAGAGCAGAGCATATAATTGAATTGAAGTTGTGTAAATGACAGGAAGATGTGAGGTTGATGAAGGAAATGGAAATGGATGCATACAGATTTTCAATCTCTTGGACTCGGATTCTTCCAAGTAATTAAATTCCATGTTTATCCTTAAATTGTGATTTTTCTCTAATTAATTCTTACATTATTTACTATAATTTAATTATATATATCTTCTGATGCAGAAAGAGTTCTTAATTTGTTGAATTACTATAATTTAATTAGTAATATCGTATAGATATATATGTGATGGTTGCTAAATTGGGAATAGTTCTTAATTTGTTGAATTTGAATAAAAGTTTGAATTCCGAGAAAGAAATACTATATATAGACTTCCATGGAATAGGTTAAGTAGTATTAATTAATTAGTTGAGTTGAGTTGAGTTGAATTGAATTGAAACATACAGATGGGAGGTTGAGTGGAGGAGTGAACAGAGCTGGTGTGGATTACTACAATAATCTTATCAACGAGCTCCTCTCCAAAGGTGAAGATTGAATGAAAATTAGTGTTGTAAAATTATATATATGTAAATTAATTAATGTTGTAATTAAACTGAGTGAGGTAGGGATAAAGCCATTTGTGACACTTTTCCACTGGGACTCCCCTCAAGCCTTGGAAGATCAATACTCTGGTTTTCTCAGCCCTAATATTGTGTCAGTCACTCATTTCTTTCTTTTCTTTATTTATTTATTTTGGATTTCATTTAAGCACATATTTCCTAATTTATTATATGGTGCATTTGAATTAGGGAGGATTATGTGAGGTACGCCGAGGTGTGCTTCTTTGAGTTTGGGGACCGTGTGAAGCAGTGGATCACGTTCAACGAGCCCCTCAGCTTCTGCTCAGTTGGCTATGCGACTGGTTCAATGACCCTAGGCCGTCAGAGCAACTCTGCAACAGAGCCTTACTCTGCCTGCCATCATCTGCTGCTTGCTCATGGGGCCGCTGTCAGGCTCTACAGACAAAAATACCAGACATCTCAGAGGGGCACAATCGGAATAACTTTGAATCCTACTTGGTGTCTCCCCTACTCTTCATCCAAATCAGATGCTGATGCACAACAACGTACTCTTGATTTCTCATTCGGATGGTAACTACTAAACCAATTAAGGAGATGAACATATATATATATATATTCTTGTATGTACATCTCAAAATTTAATTATTAATTCATGGTCAGGTTTATGGATCCGTTAACAGAAGGAGATTACCCGTTCATCATGAGAGCACTGGTCGGGGAACGTTTGCCAAAATTCACAAAGAAAGAATCTGACATGGTAAAAGGATCATTGGATTTCATTGGGGTGAACTATTATTCAGCAAGTTATGCAATTGGGGTGAAACAATCTGTCAACCGTAGTTACACCACTGACTCTCGGGTCAATCTTACAGAAGAAAGAAACGGGATCCCAATTGGTCCACGGGTAATTAAATTAGCTCTAATTATGTACTAGCTTAATTTAATTAATAATATCCCAATTTGTCTCTGCGATTACTTATAAGTTTGAATTCTCCAAATGAAAATTGAAACAGGCTGCTTCAAGATGGTTATACATTTATCCCCCAGGGATAAGGGAAGTGTTAGTCTATATAAAGAATAAGTATAATGATCCAGTTATCTACATCACAGAGAACGGTACGTACGTACGTAGTTACGTTAGTTAAATATTGAATTCATTTATATATATATATATATATATATATAGCTAGCTGTTTAAGTAACGCCTGCCTGAATAATGAATATGTAATGTAATGTACCCATATATATATGCATGCATGCAGGGGTGGATGAATATAACAATAAGAGCTTACCACTTGGGGAGGCATTGAAGGATGATTTCAGAATTGAGTATTACTACAGCCATCTCCAATACTTGCACGCTGCAATCAGTGAAGGAGTGAATGTAAAAGGTTATTTTGCTTGGTCATTACTGGACAACTTCGAATGGGGAAATGGGTACACGGTTCGTTTTGGCATCAATTTTGTTGATTATGAGAATGGTCTCAAGAGATATCCCAAGAAATCGGCTTATTGGTTCAAGCAATTCCTCGCTCCATCCATCAGCTAGTGCAATTAATCCCAAGTCAATACTCACTACTCAACTGATCGATCATGTACTCTACTGCTTTTAATATATACAATAAATGAATGAAATTAAAATACATATACATATAATGAAGGTGATTTGGGCTTTGGGCTTTGGGCCCGCACTCGCGGCCTTTTTTCTTAATGAATTGTCAGCCTCGAGTCTCTGTGAGGTCTCTATTCTCTCTGCGTCTCAGTCTCAGTCTCAGGCTCTCCGCTTCTCCTCTTTTCTTTTCTTTTCGTTTCCTCTTACGTACAAAGCAATTACCAACAAGTCTCAAGGAAGGAAGTTAATTAATTGATTAATTAATTCCCATGCCCATCTCCTCTCTTAGTCTTCTCTATTCTTCCTTTTCTTTTTCTAAATATGCACCAACATTTATATCTCCCACCAAAGATACTGTTTATGTTGCAGCAGTACCGCTTCGGGCTGCACCGGGACCCGCACAAATGATGCTATCCACAGCCTACAATTTCGATTTCGGCCACCACCATCTTCGACTTTACGTTGTTCTCATCAAATCCTCTCATCATGATCAGGTCCGTCCATGCATATATATATATATATATATATATATATATATATATATATAGGGGCTGGCTACTATGCTTATATAAGCATATGCCCACATATGCTTATAACTCATTTTTGCGTTTCCAATGTTCAAATGGTCGATCCGACCGTTCATCTTGTTCTCCATATTAATATGTGCTTGGAAACTAAATTTTACATTTTTCTGAATTTTTTTACTATTTATTAAGCCACTTTGAAAATTGCTGATCTGGATGAACAGTAAAAACAGTGTTTCCAAAATTCTGGACCATATGATCAGCAATTTTCAAAGTGGCTTAATAAATAGTAAAAAAATTCAGAAAAATATAAAATTTGGTCTCCAAGCACATATTAATATGGAGAACAAGATGAACGGTCGGATCGACCATTTGAACATTGGAAACGCAAAAATGCTTATTTAAGCATATGTAGGCATATGCTTATATAAGCATAATAGCCAAGCACTATATATATATATATATATATATATATATATATATATATATATATATTACCTAATTAATTATATATTCTTCCTTTAAATATATTTATATATATCTATATCCTGTCCTCATTTCCTTCCTTTTAATTTTCAGGTGTTGCTTTTTGACTTCCAACCAAAAGACCCAGAAAACATTTTCGCCGCTCTTGCTGTCATTTCTCAGAAAAAGTTACCAGGTACGTACTATGTACACTACGTACCAATGCATATATAGTTAATTACCGGGTACCATGCCAGTGCTCTTATTTCTTTCAATTTTACAGGGGTCATTCTGAAAAGAGAAATTACAAGAATACCCAGAACAAGGTGTTGGTTTGTTGGATTTTCAAAAGGAAACACACTTGAGATTGCAAACAGATTCAACCAAAACTGGTCCACAGACTTAGTTGTCGGCACAAATGATTGTCGACATTATACCAACGGTAAATATTAAACAATTAAGCTTGTTCTACTACT
The DNA here is from genome assembly GCA_011114355.1 of Carex littledalei. Lineage (NCBI taxonomy): Eukaryota > Viridiplantae > Streptophyta > Magnoliopsida > Poales > Cyperaceae > Carex > Carex littledalei. Next base: position 5,262,743 of record CM022083.1, on the reverse strand, counting down.
GAGTACTGACAATTCACTGATAAGCATGGGTTTGGGAACATTTACTGATATTACTGGCACAGAATGTAAAAACTAAAAAGTGCTTCAAAGGTATATTATATGTATATATTCAACAACAAGAGGTGCTGTACCCTAGCTTTCCCTTTCCTGTTGTTTTTTTTAGATTTGTTCCTAAATTGAATTAGAATATATTGGTTAATTAGATCCGTATGCATGGTTCAGAATCAATACCAGTATATAAAATCTGTGCTCGATCTCCCAATGAATTAAATTTTGTGTCTCTTATTTCTTTGAAGGACTGGTGGAATGTTTAACTGGAGAAGAGAATGTGCTGGAGTCTTTGAAGAACTAATTAATTAATATTGATTTCTGTACCACACAGAAGAGACTATTACCGGTATGGTACTGTACCATAGCAGTCGGTCATGATCAAAGTCTTAATTAACTTGGGCATAGAGATAATTAATGCATGTAAGCATAAGCATAACAATTAATTACATGGAATTTTACGAAATTAATTAATTTGATATTGAATTCTTAATTAACAAGACAAATTAAAGTACATACATAGTATAGTATATGATATGGGTGCCATGCACGCGCGTACTCTGATAAAATTAAAATGAAAATCCAAACATATATATATATATATATTGATTGAGTGATGAATTAATTAATTATACATATATAGCATAACGCATGCTATCTTGCACGATGATGGTGTTGACCTCGTCAGACTGTAGCCTCTGCCACTCGTGTGCCATGTGTACTCCAGCTGCAGCTGCCTCACTGTTGTCTACCCAGTGTAAGATGAGTGCCAACAAAGCACCAACTGTGGATGCCAATCTGCCAATTCCAGATTGCCCGGCCCCGGCTGCATCTTGATCTCCCGGCTGCTGCTGCTGCACCTGCACGTGCATAGGCATATGCATGTTTTCATCTGCCACACGGGTATTTCGCCGCTTGATCAGGCGCCACATGAGGGGAGGGGAGGGGAGGGGAGGAGGGAAGAGATAGCTAGCTAGCTAGGTTAATCTAACATGCACTTTGGTTTGGTTTGGTTTGGCTTGGTTGCCTTGAACAGCAGGCCAGGCTAGCTTGTTGCTCTTAAAAAGGTTGAAAAGTAAAGGTGAGTTTTATGTTAGTGCGGCTGTTTCATTTGTGGTGCTGCAGGCAGGCAAAAGCGAAAGTGATGTCTTTCCTTCTCTGTTACTGTACTCTACTATTCTTCATTCATTTATTTATATATAATATAATATATGTTGCCAAACTTCTCTTCATTTAAGCATCATTTTTTAGCAGTAGTTGAAATTGGAGTATATATATATAATGGTAAATATGGTAAATGTTACAACAGTACGTAGTATGGACATCCATTAATTAGCTTGCTCAAATTAATTTGTGACAAATTAAATTTAAGAATCAAGCTGTAAGGAATAGCTAGATGGTGCTTGTGAGGCTATTTAATTAATTAGCCATAATATTTGAAGTACAAAATAAGTTTATGAAAACATTAATTATATGTGAGTGCGTGATGTACAAATTGGAGTTGACTTGGGGGTCAAGCACAGAGAGAGGTGGCTTTCAATTTTCCAAAAGGAGATGGATAGCAATTAATTAGCTAGGAAGCATATATATATATATATATAGTGTATCTATCTATCTTATCTATCTTATCTATCAAGTACATTTCTGAGAATTTTGTAATCAGAGCGCATTATATTAGACAATGCGTAGGTGAGTGCCACTTACTAACTAAAGGACCGGGACCCACATTAACATTTTAATTCTATTCAATTATTCAATGGGTGTTAGTGCCGACATTTTATTAATACAGTGAATTTTGAGCCTAAATATTAATTTCTAATTAACTTTGGATATTAATAAAAATGTCGGGTGTTAGTGCACTAGTGCTTCCACTCGTTTTCCCACTGTATATTATATATATATATATATATATATAAATACAATGAATGAATGAATAATACTGTACCGGTACAGGTACAGCTTTAAAGGTTTCTAGCTTTTTCTCAATCCTTCTATTCTTCTGTTATACAATACAAGTAATTAACATACTAATTAATTAATATGATTTCCAAATTTGACCAATTATAGATTTGGTGTAGTTTCAAATCTAGCTAGGACTTCCAATCTTAATTAGGTCCCACTATCAGATATTTTTCAAGAAAAAAAAGGTGGTGTTGCGGATATGCATGCATGGTAAATTCAGTATATAATTGGGTGATCGAAGAAATTAACACCCGTAACACAAGCACATAAAATACACAAGATAAGATACAATAAAATTTTAAAACCGAAAGATGATCAAGTAAAAATAATTACAATAAAATTTTAAAAAGGGAACCAGAATGAGATAAAAAAGCTGTCTTGCTAGCTATATCCCTTCATTAATTAGAGTCGAATGTACTCCATTTCTGAACTTGTTCTACCAGATCTTGCTCCCGCTTTGATTTTATAACACTAACTAACTAGTAAAAATGAAATAACTATTTCAAAATAGCTATAGCCTGCACTTAGGGGCGGACCCAATAAGGATCAATTTTTGTCTACCTTCCCCTGGGTTTTGAATGTTTATCGATATTTATAGGTCCGGACCAATTTAATTTGTCTAGCTTTCTCTGAAATTTTATTTGCCTCTTCTGAAATTCAGATTTGTAATTAGAGTTAAATTTACAGTTAAAATTAGAATAAATTTATTGAATTCTGATTAGTAATCATGATTAGAAGTCCGAGCATTGAAAATTATAAGTTAGAACATTGTTTTTTTATCTAGTATCCAATTAACTAATGAGTTTAAATAAAATTTGCTATTTTCTTACCCCTTGACGAAAATTATGAATCCGCCCCCGACTGCCACTGCACCCTATATATATTTTAGTCATAAATTTTTATCTCATTGAGATTATTCAAAATCCGTTAGAAATTGAGTTAAAAAAAAACAAGCTCTACAACAAAGACATGATCTCAATGCAATCATTACATAGCCATAGCCTCCATAATATATACATAAGTTGGGTTCAACATCGATCTGTTTTGATACACTCGATTGGTCTTTGAATGCATGCGTATAATTGTTGGATGTGACGATTGCCAAAAATTGTTTCTCCTTAATTTTATGGGAGACGGGTAGAGTGGTAGGTCGGGGTTGCTTCGAGTAACCTCATACGTGTCGCAAAAATGGAAGATCCAGATTAATTAATTTTGAGGATCAATTAATTAATCCCCCCCCCCCCCCTCGTGTTTTCCTTTTCATGTCTAATCTAACGCATTCTTATCCTTACACCTAATATATACTACTTTTCAATTTAGTTATTGGATGAACTAATGTACGTCTAGACGTCTACTTATGATATATTGTATATTTTTATCAAAATAATATTAATTAACTTTTTTATACGAAAAAGTAATATTTTATAAATCTAATAATTGTAAAAAAAGTTGGTTTCGAGTTTTAAGAAAATTTAATCCATATTATTATTAAAAAAAATTAAAGGAAAGAAATTCCTTTTTTTTGTGATTAGATTAATTACATGCAATAACGGCTGCTTGTCTAGTTTTCCGTGATTTTTATTTTTACCCAAAAAAAAATATATTTTAATATAAATAACCAGGTTTTTAAAAGATTTTTATTTCTACCCAAAACGCTAGGAATATCAGCGTTCCGAATTAAAAATTCGGACCGCTAGGAATATTAGCGTTCCGAATTCTTAATTCGGAACGCTAGGATTCCTAGCGGTCCGAATTCTTAATTCGGAACGCTAATATTCCTAGCGTTCCGAATTCATAATTCAAAACTACAGTCGCCAACCTTTTCATTTATTATTATATTAAATGGTAATTTTTCACCGATAACCCTAAAGTTATTTTTATTACAAAGAATTATATTATAAAAACTTATCAATAATATAAAATTTCATTTATTATTTTATTAAATGGTAATTTTTCACCGATAACTCTAAAGTTATTTTTATTACAAAGAATGATATTATAAAAACTTATCAATAATATAAAATTTCATTTATTATTTTATTAAATGGTAATTTTTCACCGATAACCCTAGAAATTTATTCACCGATAACCCTAAAGTTATTTTTATTACAAAGAATTATATTATAAAAACTTATCAATAATATAAAATTTCATTTATTATTTTATTAAATGGTAATTTTTCACCGATAACTCTAAAGTTATTTTTATTACAAAGAATGATATTATAAAAACTTATCAATAATATAAAATTTCATTTATTATTTTATTAAATGGTAATTTTTCACCGATAACCCTAGAAATTTATTCACCGATAACCCTAAAATTTTTATTATATTATTGATAAGTTTTTATAATATAATTCTTTGTAATAAAAATAACTTTAGAGTTATCGGTGAAAAATTACCATTTAATAAAATAATAAACGAAATTTTATATTATTGATAAGTTTTTATAATATAATTCTTTGTAATAAAAACAACTTTAGGGTTATCGGTGACAAATTACCATTTAATAAAATAATAAATGAAATTTTATATTATTGATAAGTTTTTATAATATAATTCTTTGTAATAAAAATAACTTTAGGGTTATCGGTGAACAAATTTCTAGGGTTATCGGTGAAAAATTACCATTTAATAAAATAATAAATGAAATTTTATATTATTGATAAGTTTTTATAATATAATTCTTTGTAATAAAAATAACTTTAGGGTTATCGGTGAAAAATTACCATTTAATATAATAATAAATGAAAAGGTTGGCGACTGTAGTTTTGAATTATGAATTCGGAACGCTAGGAATATTAGCGTTCCGAATTAAGAATTCGGACCGCTAGGAATCCTAGCGTTCCGAATTAAGAATTCGGAACGCTAATATTCCTAGCGGTCCGAATTTTTAATTCGGAACGCTGATATTCCTAGCGTTTTGGGTAGAAATAAATTTTTTTTAAAAACCTGGTTATTTATATTAAAATATATTTTTTTTTGGGTAAAAATAAAAATCACGGTCTAGTTTTAAACCGAAAGCAGCGCCTTTAAAAGAGCATCTCAAGGTTTGCTGTTGCGGATAAGGTCACGCCGCTTAATTGAGAGTCTCAGAGAAACCAAAGGCCATTCCGCAGCCTCCCAACCCAACGTCCACCCGGATCCCACTCTATCTCCGTTCCCTTCACTCTTCCTCTACTTCGTTCGAGCATGTATTTCAACTAGTGGATTTAGCTAACACTTTTGGTAATTTCGTCTAGTGGATCTGACTACTGCTTCTCGATTTGTCTCAATTTCGGGCTCGACTGAGAGTGCTGTGAAAACATTCATTGAATTCCGGACTCAATCTGACCACTTCACTTTAAATTTTGAGTTATTAAAGTTTTTAGAAATGAAGGCATGGTGGAGACACAAAAAATGGTGGCTTTTGAACCCTCCTCTTTAATTATTGTTTGAAGTAATTATTGAATTGGATTATAATTAGTACTGTTGTGATTGATTTGTTTTGGAGTTTTAATTATATGTATGTGATTTGATTTGTGAGATTATTAACTCATTTTGGTGATAGTTACATCTAGACTAGATGTTAGAGATGAGAATTGACCAAATTAGATTGTATATGTATAAAATTAATGTTAGATTCCAGAGACAAATTAACTTTGGAAAATTAGGTCAAGTAGCGAAGGAGAAATTCAATAAATAATTACCTTCGGAAAATCCAATTAATATTCCAAGTTAGGAATTTAAGTTAACAACTAACCTAGAGTTTGACTAATTAATCCTAATAGAGATTAATGCATTTAATTAGTATATATATATATAGCAAGTCGTAATATATAATAATTAATGGTGAGATTTCGTTATTATGGAAGATGTTCTGTTGCAGTTTAATTGATCCCTTTAAATTAATTAATAGTGACAAAACTGAAACAATTAATTAATCGGCAGGTGACTTTATGCCTAATTCTATCAAATATCAAATATCATATATCCATCCTCTTCAACTATATATATATATATATGTTTTCTCCGGGTCCCACTGACAGCGACATCATCTTCAAATCAATCTATATATCTAGCTATCTATCTATTTATGCATTTCAATTGAAATTAAATATACAAAATTACAAATCTCAAGAGTTTCACTGCTAGCTAGCTAGCTAGTGATAAGTGATTTGATGCTATATATGCCTATCTTAATTATAATGGTGATTATTCACTTCTCTCCTCTTCGCACTGTTGGATTTAAAATTCAGAAATCCGGATAGTTAAAAAAATTAATCAAAATAATTGAAACTTTTTAATCAAATTAAAATAATATTATCCGGATTGCGTGAAATACTATCTGTAAGAGTATTTGTTTCTATTGTATAAGATTAATTTGAATCTTAACTAAGATAATTTAGAATTGTCGTTACTTTTAATTAAATTGAGGAAAAACGGAAAAATTAGTATAAATTTTTCAATTGAAATGCATAGATAGATAGATAAACGGAAAAATAATATTATCCTACACTCTTCGCGCTGTAGGATATCATTGTCATATTTTTTTATCTTTCAAGTTAGTACAAATTTCTTCCTTTAGAGCAAAATTAGATTACTTGTATGTTTGCAGGGTCCGCAGTACATGCCGCCACCGCCAGCGCAATAGGAGGCTCCAGAGTTTGAGCTTACGGACGTGGAGGAGCTATCTTCCAGTCTGGATGATTTTGATAGACTTTCACCCGTTCAGTCACCGGGACGATTACGATATCCTACAGAGAGGCCACACGATAGAGATGCCAGTAGTAGCGGGTCACAGACTCAGCCTGATTATGCAACATCGTTGGTAGAGTCCATCTTCTCTACACCCCCGCCAGTCACTAGGGGTGTGGATGAGAATGTCTGGGATACCGTAGTACGGATGAGCAAAAAGGCCAAGGCTGATGTCGTTACACCTGATCAGGGAGTCTGGCAGGGACTACCTGATCAGGGAGTATGGGAGGGACTACCGAACAGAGTTAATAAGGGACGACCGGCATCGCGGTGGTCCCCCTCTGGATAGCCTTCGCCACTGACCATAGGTTTTTATGGTAGTTTTAGTTAGATATTTTATGTGTGGATTAGATTATGGTATTTTTATGGTAGTATTTATATTGTTTTTAGATCTCTTTTATTTAGCAAATTAGACTAAAATAAACTAAATTATGCTAAATTATGCTAAATTAGACTAAAATAAACTAAATTATGCTAATTATGCTAAATTATACTAAAATAAATTAGTTTTATTCGAATAGATAAACAACAAAACAACAATAACAAATGCTAAGTCAACATAAAATCTAACAATCCAAACGTAAAATATTACAATTCGGTCTAACATAAAATACTACGAAGCATATTCTCATATGAGAAAGACTATGACTTACGAGTAGTGAAACTTTCTCCCGTCATTTCCGAAGGCCTGCAGCAGCATGCAACACACTCCCACATTTAGAAACGATAGTCATTTACCAGATCTGTATTCTTGTCGATACATTTAGGGTGAATGGCTATGCCACAGAGATGACAAAAGACATCTCCGCAATATCTCCTTTGACAAGACATGCGGAGAACACTTCCCATTCAGGTGGAGGGTCAATATCGCCGAAGTTCTCGTCAATAACGTTTCTAATAGTCAGATCATTTGTGGTCATGTATTCTTCAACATCTTTGGGTGGAAGAAAACGAGATAAACGTCTTTTCAAGTGGGCTTCACCCGTCTAAAATTTTTTAGCGAGGGATGTATATGCGAGCATTGCGTGCGGTTTCACTTCCTCCTTTTTGAAGTTCGGATTTGGGTGTCATGGTAAGATCTACGGTTTGTTAGACAATTTATTATATTAATCCTAAACATTTTCTAAAAAATTAAAAAAATTAAAAATACCTGAAAATCACCTCTACAATCGTTCTTTTCGTCTCGGAAATCGTCTTCTCTTTCTCTTCCTCTCTTTCTCTTTTGGAGAGTTTGAGTGAGTTGTGAGAGGGAGGAGAAAGAAAATGAGATACTTATAAATTCTGAAATACAAAAAAAAAATTCTCAACAGGTCAAAAAATAGCCGGTTCTAATTTCAATCCCGACCGGCCATTTTTTGGCCGGTTTGAGCATTTTTAAAAATACCCAGCTAAGCTAAGTATAATTAATAATTTGTGTTTAATTATGGATATTAATAAAATTGTCGGTCAAATCAAAGCCAGAGAATAAAAAGCTAGGGAGTATATTCAGGTAGAGAGACAAAAGACAATATTGCCACTGCTAAGCTTTCAAAAAAAACGAAAAGAAAAAAGACAATAATGAAAATTCAAAACAGAAACAGAAAAACATCTTTGATTTCCTTAAATATCTGAAAAGTTGCTACATTTTATTTTATTTAATATTAAAGAGATAGTTATTAAGGAATAAATTAAATGATAGGAATTAGCATATCTACCCACAATTAAGAAACTTAATATCAATTTCAGTACTTATAGATCGGAAATATTTTTGAAGTAAATATATTCAATTGAAATTTTGAGTTTTCGACAGTCTCTGTCAAGTTTTTAAAGAAAAATAAGAAACTATTTGAGTTTTGAAAGTAAAGTTCAACACAGTATTACATTGTGATCTATATATATATATATATATATATATATATATATATATATATATATATGAGGAGGGATCAAGTTACAACAAAGTTACAACAACCATTTTTTTCATTTTTAAATTCCAAATCGTCGATCCAAACCGTTCAACATGACCTCCACAATAAAATGTGCTTGTAGATCAAATTTTACATTTTTTTGAATTTTTTTACTATTTATTACGTATTTTACAAAAAATAGTCATATTCAGACCATTGAATTTTGTACCCATCTTAATAAATAGTAAAAAAAATAAAAAAAATGTAAAATTTGATCTGCAAGCACATTTTATTTAGATAATCATGTTGAATGGTTTGGATCAACGATTTGGACTTTGAAAATGAAAAAAATGGTTGTTGTAACTTTGTTGTAACTCAAATTTGTTGTAACTTGATCCCTCCTCTATATATATATAGAGAGAGAGAGGAGGGTTCAAATGCACCATAATTTTTGTGCTCCAATATGCTCCACATCTTTTATCTCTATTTTCAAAGCCCGAACAGTTGATCCGAACCGTTCAACATGATTTCATAATAAAATATGTTTGGAGATCAAATTTTATATTTTGTAGAATTTTTTACTATTTTTTTAGATAGGTACAATATCACTTTCGAATGGTCCAGAATCTCCTTAAAAAAAAGTGATTTTGTATCTATCTAAAAAAATAGTAAAAAAATTCTAAAAAATATAAAATTTGGTATCCAAGCATATTTTATTATGAAGATCATGTTGAGCGGTTCAGATCGACTGTTCGGACTTTGAAAATGGAGATAAAGGTGTGGAGCATATTGGAGCACAAAAATAATGGTGCATTTGAACCCTCCTCATATATGTATGAGCTGGGCTATAGTGAGTTGTGAAGTAAGAGGTCATTTTTACTTCACGCTCATATTTTCAATGTGAAAATCCAAATAACCGATCCGAACCGCTCAACATGTTCTCTATATTGAAATGTGCTTGGAGACTAAATTTTACATTTTTTTGAATTTTTTACTATTTATTAAGCCACTTTGAAAATCGCTGATCCGGTGGTCCAGAAAATTTTACTGTTTTTTACTGTTCACGATAGATCAGCTATTTCAAAGTGGCTTAAAAAATAGTAAAAAAATTCCAAAAAATGTAAAATTTTGTCTCCAAGCACATTTCAATATTTAGAAAAAGTTGAACGGTTCGGATCGGGTGTTGGAGTTTTCAAAATGAAGATATGACGTGAAGTAAAACGACGTTTTACTTCGCAACTCACCATAGCCTATCTCTATATATATATATGAGATGAGCTATGGTGAGACGTGGAGTAAAACAAGTTTGTACTCCACGCCATATTTTCATTTTGAAAATCCAAACAACCGATCCGAACCGTTCAACATGTTCTCTATATTGAAATGTGCTTGGAAACCAAATTTTACATTTTTTGGAATTTTTTTACTATTTATTAAGCCACTTTGAAAATCGCTGATCCACTGTGAACAGTAAAAAACAATAAAATTTTCTGGACCACCGGATCAGCGATTTTCAAAGTGGCTTAATAAATAGTAAAAAATTCCAAAAAATGTAAAATTTGGTCTCCAAGCACATTTCAATATAGAGAACATGTTGAAAGGTTCGGATCGGTTGTTTGAATTTTCAAAATGAAAATATAGTGCCATGAAGTACAAACTTGTTTTACTCCACGTCTCACCATAGCTCAATTATATATATATATAAGACTCTTTTAGATACAGTCAACATATTTTTTTAATAGTCAATAGTTTAAATGCATGCCAGTACAATTAATATAATAATAAATTAATTGTGTAGCTAGCGTAATCCATAAAATTAATTAGCAAATAAACTGTAAACTGTCAAATGTGATGTGAGGATATTCTTTCGTCTGCGTGTCAAATAAATATTCCTGTTGTGTGATCTCCCTGTCTCAGTACCTGACAGGGCACCTTACAAGTAATTAACATACTAATTAATTAATATGATTTCCAAATTTGAGCAATTATAGATTTGGTGTAGTTTCAAATCTAGCTAGGACTTCCAATCTTAGGTCCCACTATCAGATATTTTTCAAGAATCAAAGGTGGTGTTGCGGATATGCATATATATATAAGAAACTAGAAAGGAATCTGAAATTAATTAGTCAATTTTCTGAATTGGGATATATATATACTACATTTCTTCGTTTCGTCTATGTTACTCTTAATTATCAAAGATATATATAGATATATATATATATAGCTGACTAATTGCAATTAAGTTGATGGATCACTGTATCTGGTTTTGACTACGTATATAATCAATATATAACAATATTTTTAATATTGATCATATGATGGAGGTAGGATCAGGCTCAGGATCAGGAGCAGGAGCAGGAGCAGGAGCAGGAGGACGATGGATGGATACGATGCGGATCACGTGTCTGCTGGACGAGGATTACTCGGTGACAATGTACGGTGGATGTGTGGCCTTGGCGCCGGCGAACCCCCACGACCCACGCCAACACTGGCTCCTGCACCAAGCAATCAAACTCAAGGACAGAGACGCTCAGCCCACTTTTGCTCTCGTCAACCGAGCCACCAAGCAAGCTATGCAATCTCCTGCCACCAAGGGCTTTCCTGTCTGTTTATTTAATTAATTCATTAATTCTCTCCATGCATCACATATATATATATTATCATTAAATTACTACTTACTTAACTCTCTTGTTTAATTAAAATTAATTATATAATGAAGATACCTCTGGTAGCATACGACCCGGTTTCTCCCGACAAGTCGGTGCTGTGGACGCTTTCCAAGGATGCAAGGCATGGGTATAGGCGGGTACGCTGGCTGGGCGATACCGACCTCATCTTGACCACAATTCATGACACAGTCTGTGACGGTACTAACCTGCTACTATGGCCCCACAACAACCGCAGCAGCAACCAGTACTGGAAGATCGAGCCCTATGATGCTGACATCCTTGACGAACTCAAGGCATGCTATCCATCTGTGCCCCAACCCACGGGGTCTAACCGCATTTTCAAAATTTGTTGCCGCTCCAAACCCGACTATAACCTCACGGCTGACGAGGACACGGATGCTGTAATGCTGGCGCGGGCTGACTCGCGGAACGAGTACCAGAAGTGGATCAAGGATGATAGATATGGAAGACATGTCAAGGACCAAGACGGGTACGCAGCCTTCGCACTGGTGAACAAAGCCACGGGGAGAGCAATCAAACGCGGTTTGGGCACTGGTCATATTGTATGTTAATTAATTAAATAAAATTGTGCAATCCATGCATGCATCGATCTAATTAATTAACTAATGAATTATATATATGTATATATAGGTTCGGCAGGGGGTGTTCAACCCGTACTATCTGGACGAGTCGCTGCTGTGGCGTGAGAGCAGTGGCAGCGGGTTCCGTGAAATAAGAGTTCACAATGATGCCTCAGTGCTGCTCCATGCGCACCATGCTGACAGTCCCTACTTTGCCAACTGGGCGCTCGTCGGCCTCTCCAAACGCAATAACGGTTCCGGCAATCAGCGCTGGAATCTTCATGAAATCAATTAATTAATCAACTTAATTAATTGTTAAATGGATGCTGGGGCTTACATTCCTTCATTCATGCATCTATCGATCATGTATCATGTATCATTACTTGGACTACTACAAGCTTTGTTTAAACTACCTATATATATATATATATATGTTACTATTTAATGGATGATATATATTTATTTCTTGTAATTAAATTTTATTACATCATAATTAATAATTCAGCGATATCTTCATGATACTTATTTTCTTCAATTTCTTTTGACAATAAGTCCAATTTTTAGGTTCAAATCACTATAAAAAATCAGAGTGCATTGCAACTTTAAATTGCATCGATGCATATATGTATCATTGCATTTGACTGTGTATGTTGATGTTTTTAATCAATTTAAATTACATTTAATTATAATTTTAAAATCCTCAAATTTGACAGATAATTAATATCCATCCAAGTTGGAAATTAATTGCAAAAAATGTGATTAACGGAGTTGGGACTTGGATTCTCTGTGCATGAGACAGTAAACAAGAACTTACTTAATTAGGATTGGCCAAACTTTGATTGGAATCGGTTAATTGGAGAATAAAATTATAAAAGAAGAACAAGATTAAAGGACCCCACCCAATTGAGCTGGAATTTAATGAAGGTAAAATAATTGTTTGGTCAATTGGATTGAGAAAGAAAGCAAAAAAAAAAAAAATTGAAATCTTGATAGTGACTGCCAAGTTGTGCATTAATAAAAGGTTCCGATTATACAACAAATTCTAGACATGATTAACAAATGTAAAAACAACAGAGCTATTCAAACACCACGCAAAGCTTCATAGTTTTGGATTTGGTTGCCCGTAGTATTTCGTCAGTCCTCTCAGTGATCAGCAATGCTTCATCCATAGTTTCACTTCATGGCAACAGTGATTCGCAGTAACCGTTGGGCGTGCCACCTCCTCCCCGAACACCACTCGGTTTCGGTGCTTCCAGATGTGCCAGATGGTGCACATGAAGTGTGCCGCCCAAGTCCTTCGTTTCCATTTCCTTGTCTGTTTGACGGTGTGCCAAGAGTTATCCCAGACCTGTTGTACCGAATCTCCCCCAACCATAATTACCTGGTGCAGCAAGCAAGCTACAGCAGCCCACACAGCGCGTGTATACGGGCAGAGGAAAAGTAGATGGGCAGTGGTCTCTCGGTGACTTGATGGACAAGTTACACAAGTAATGTCGAAGTTCATTTCCCTTCTTTGCAATACGTCTCGAGATAGAATCTTGTCAAGTAATGCCAGATAAGTGAAGACCCGCACCGTGGGGGGTGTCAGGCATTTCCACACAAATAAGTATTTCGCTTGAATTCTCCCTCCTCCAGTGAGCATGTGGTAAGCCGAACGTGCCGAGTATGTGCCAGAGCACTCCCATTTCCAAATAATCTCATCCCTCTGAGTGCTGAAGGTGGGGTCCGGTGATACCGATATGTCTGGGGCCAATGATGGCAATAGCGGCCAAACGTCTTTGAGGGCTATAGAGGGGCGGACTATGTCAATTCCGCTGTTAGCCAATGTAGGTGTGCCATTCCACGTGTCATACCAAAAGGAGATTGAGGAGCCATCCCCTACTATCCACCTTGTGCTGGAGTTGAAGTAGTGACGGAGCTTGTGTAATTGCCTCCAAAAGAACGACCTATTGACCATCCATATGTCAGGACCGCTGGCCGGGGACTGTCGGCGTCGTATCAGTCGTGCCGTAGTTGTCCAAAGCCCTTCCTTTTCTGCATATATTTTCCACCACCATCGTAACAATAGTGCAATGTTGACCTTATTCAACTCCGAGATTCCCATGCCTCCCCACTGTCTTGGGGTGCATGTCATCTCCCAGTTTAGCAGGGATATGCCCCTCCCCCCTCCCTTGGCCTTTGCCCATAAAAAAGATCGCCTTATCTTATTCAGTCTATTAATGACCCACACCGGCAATCGAAAACAACTCATGTAATAGATGGGGACTGTTAATAGCACCGATTGAACTAGTTGTAGCTTCCCTCCCCGTGAAATCATTTTTCCTTTCCAACCCACAAGTTTTCGCTCAACACTCTCAATCAATGGTAAGAAATCTTCCCTCTTCGGGTTTGATATGGATAACGGCATTCCAAGATATTTAATTGGAAAGGTTGACTTCGGGCAGCCGAGTACTGCCCGTATCCACAATATGTCCTCTTCGGTCACATTCAAAGGTATGAAGCTACTTTTATTAAAATTTACCTTCAAACCCGAGATAGCTCCAAATAGCTGAATGACTAGCTTGAGGGTTATTATAGTAGTCAAATTCGTTCTTGCAATGAGCGCCGTGTCATCTGCATATTGGTATGCTATGATAGAGTCCGTAATTTTTTGCGCTATTCCTCTACTTAGAGTTGCATTAGCCGCTATGACTATTCTCTGAAAAACATCAACGGCAATGTTGAAAAGCAAAGGAGATAACGGATCTCCTTGCCTCAGGCCCCTTCTATGCGCAAAGAAATCTGAAGCCATACCATTGATGAGTACCCGAGATGTAGCAGTCCCTAGCAAGGCATCCACTGAATCCACCGTGAAGGGAACCCTCTTGCCGTGAGCATCATAAGTAGGAATTCCCACTCAATCGAGTCGAACGCTTTGGCGAAGTCAAGTTTTAGAAGCGCTCCGTGGCCGGTTTCATGTATATGCTACAGAACTTCCCGTGTTGCGATGAAGTTTTCTGAAATTTGCAGGCCTCGGATAAATGCCGTTTGGTTTGAAGAGATCAGTTGCGGCATTTTCATTCGAAGCCGATTTGCCAAGACCTTTGAGATTAGCTTAGGTATGACATTGATCACACTGATGGGTCTAAAGTCACCCACTGTTACGGTCAAACTCTTCTTTGGCACCATCACCACGTTGGTTTTGTTGACCGGCGCTAGGTCGAGTTCCCCGCTATAAAATCCTTGCATGATTTGCATGACCTCATGCCGGAGGTTGGGCCAGTATGATTGTATAAACTCATTCGGTATTCCATCAGGTCTGGACGCCTTGTTTGTAGCTAATTGTTTGACTGCCATTTCTACCTCATGCTCAGTAAACGGGCTCTGAAGATCTAGTAGGCACTGATCTGCTTCATAAAGGCATTGAGGTTGAAAGGTTTGAACTTCGGCTGTGGTGCCGAGGCAGTCCTTCAGATTTTGCAAGAAGTTATTCATGATGCCCACCTGATCCGTGATGACTGTATTTCCATTAGTGATTGATGAAATGAAATTCTTGCTCACCCGAGAAGAGGCACAAGCATGAAAGAATCTCGCGTTTTTATCTCCTTGCGCTAGCCACCGGCACCGCGACCTTTGCCGCCATCTCTCCTCTATGTTACTTGCAAGTTCAAAAGCTCTTTCCTTTATTTTGCACCTGAGTCGAAATTCATATGAACTCAATTTTCGCTTCTCTTCCACTGTATCAAAAAATAGAACTGTTTCCTTGCAATATGCTAACTGATGTTCCATGTGGGTAAAACCTTGCTTATGCCACAATGCCAAGGCTTGATGCAATAACTGGGTGTTGTGTGTAAATTTGTTTAGACATCTCTGGGGTCGCTCTTCGAAGGTACTCCACAATGTGTGAACCATTTGCCGCGGTATATCATATTTGAACCAAAATGTCTCCATTTTATGCCTTGTCGGCACCGTAGCCGTATTCCTACATGTTAATACCAAGGGCACGTGATCTAAGACCACCATTTTCAGGGCTTGCAAGGAAGTGTTCGGGTACCGTAGAGGGAGATCCGATGAGGTGAAGACTCTGTCCAGCCGGAAAAGAGAAGGCAAGGGCCGCTTACTTGACCAAGTGTAGGTACGGTTTTTCAAAGGGATGTCCACTAATCCAACGCGCCTAATGAAATCATTAAAGGCATCCATCAAGGCAAAACCCCGAAAGTCTCCCGTTCTATCCGTCAACCAACGGACCAAGTTGAAATCGCCGGCCATGAACCAGGGTGCGTGTGTTGTCTGCGCTAGCCTGTTTAATTCCTCAATGAAGTTCGGCTTGTCAATATCGACACTCGGCCCGTATACTGTTGTGAAAAGCATGTGCTCGTCCGAGCTTTGATTTTTTAACATAACTGTTAACGTGTGGGGGGGTGGCCCAGGAATTCACCATTGCAAAAAAAAAATTCCAGGCTAATAATTGCCCTCCTCTTGCCCCTCTAGCCAAAGTGTAAGCACAATCAAAACTAAAAAATGAAGGGAGAAATCACACCACATACTCAAAGCTCATTGCATTTAACTTTGTTTCCTGTAACATACACACGTCACATCGCGATTTCCGAATAACATCGCACACCACTCTACACTCTACAATTGAAATTGGGTTTTTAGTATTAATTTGTAGTTGTTCGGCCTGCGCTGTTCCAGTGTTTCTGTTGCTGTTCCCTCATCAAAAACCCTAGAGCCTAGAATAGAACAGAATAGAATAGATTCATTACATTACAAATCAAAAATAAATAACATTACACAAATCAATAGGGGGCTGCTGCAGTGCTGCTCCGACCCTATTCCCTATTCCCTCACACTGGACTGGACTCGACCATAAACCATCCATCCATCCCCTTTACCCCCTTCGGCTTTGGAAATACATCGATCGATCCCTATTCCCTGTTCCCTATTCCCTATTCCCTTACAAATTGATCGAATCCAAGGGATAAGGGAGAGAGGGAGAGAGAGCGATGGAATCGGAGGGAGGAGGAGATGATCGTACATTCAAGGTTAATTTCGCGGCGGAGGGGGTGGCGAGTCTGAAAGCGACGATTGAAGAGAAGCTGAAGGATTTCATGGGAGATTACACGGATGATACGCTGGTGGAATATGTGATCGTGTTGCTAAGAAACGGGAGGCGCAAAGACGAGGCCGCCCAAGAGCTTCACGTCTTCTTAGGGGACGACAATCTCTCTTTCATTTCTTGGTTGGTATTCAAACCTTTCATTTCATTTCATTTCCCCTTTCTCATTTCTACTCTTCAAGATATTCAATTCTTTCATTCATTGTCCAGGCTTTGGGATCATCTATCCTCTAACCTACAACTCTATGTTGATGCCGAACCACCACCACCACCACCACCTGCCCCCACCTCCAAATTACAAAGAGGCCCTTCTCGGGATGACAAAGACAAGACTGTAAAACGGCCCAGGAGAGACTGGAATCTTTCTCTTTCAGAAGATAATAGTGTTGAAAAGGAACATCAGCAGCCCAATGAGACTACTGCTACTACTACAAAGAGGCAAAAGATAGTGTGGGAAGAGAGAAAAAAGGAGAGAGCAAGCTTCCCTTTGAGAAGTGTTGTCACTAGTGTACTTAATCCAGTTGACAAACAACCAGATAGAGATAGAGATACAAGAGATACAAGAGATAGAGATAGAGATAGAAAACCCACTGCTACTTCACGCACTCACAGAAGGCGTCTCCCACAAGACAACTCCCAACAAATAAAAGAGGTTCACTTCTCAATTTCATTAATTGGCCTAATCTTTATCTAATCTCAAACAAAACAAACTAATTAACATTTTCATATTTTATTCAGCAGGACCCACCATCGAGACCGGCAGTGAATGCCCCACGTCGCCTCCTCCAGTTTGCTGTTAGGGATGCTGTAAAACCCATGCGCCATGCACCTCTTGCCACCACTGAACCTGCTGGACCCTCTATCAACCGCCTCCGATCCGTTCTCTCTGCTCCTTTCCCGCATGGAAGAGATGATTTAAGTGAAGAAGAAGAAGAGGAAGATGTCAAAGAAGAAGAAGAAGATAAGTATAGGCCCAGATCTGTGATTCCAATGCCAAGTGGCAGCAGCGGAGGGGAGCGGAGCAGCGTGTTCGATAGGCTTGGCAGGGCTAGGGGCTCAATGGGAATTTCTCATGCTGAAATCGAGAAGAAATACAGCTCAGATTCAGCTTCTGATAAAGATGGTTATGACATGGTGGAATATAGTGTTGCTCAGGAAAAAGAGGCTGAGGAGGAGGTGGTGAGCAAACAAGTAGCAGCGGTTCCAGTAAGTCATATTGGGAGCAAACCGAGCAAGATTTTGAATATTTCTGTTAATGTAAATACATGGAAATCTCCTGGCATGGTACAAGAAACACACAGCTTCTCTCTTGAAAACAATAAGGTGTCTAAAGCTGAAAATGAAGAGGTCTGTTTTGTCATTTTTATTTCTTTCAGATCTGCTACGTAGACATTCCTTTATTTCTCTTGGTCTGTCTTTAGCTACCTTTTGCCGATACCTGTCTGGTACAATGAGCACCATCCCCAATGTAGGTACTTCAAAGTACAGTTAGTACTGTATGCCGTTCTTTGTTATTCTCTTGGCTGCCATTTATGCAAACTTGGCTTAGACATGAGCAAGTCGAGGTGAATAGCTGGTGCTTGACATGGGAACCGTAATTCGACACCTCTATCAAGCTACTTGTACCAGTACATACTTAAATCTTTCTGCATACTAATGAATGTACGCTATCAATACTGATTGGTGCTTTAACCTATTTTTTCAGGTTACCGTCCCGGCAATGGTACAGAAGGTTCTGCCAAAGACCCCAATACACGGTACAAAAAAAGAAACTTATATAGTTGCTGTTTTGTTATTTATGGAATTTGATTTTTTTTTATTAACAACAAAAAATTTCATGTCATACTGTATACAGCTGCTAGTCGATCTCTAGAGGATCCTGATGCCAGAACTCTATTTGTTAGCAATGTAAGTCATCTCTCTCTGTCTGGTTAAAACTATTATGTTTTGGGAAATTTCAGTGGAAGAACAGTTGGAGCAATTTGAGTGGTGGTAAGGACAAAATAATGAAATAACTGTTTCATCCTGCTACTGCCTTTAGTTATAATGACCACTATATTACTGATACAATGGAAATTGATTATGTGCTGCTCACAACCAAGTGCGTCATATAATATTTTTTACTTTTTGTATATCTTTATCTGTATGTTAGCTTGTTTGTCTATATATATTATTCTGTAGGTGCACTTTGGTGCAACTAAAGATGCCCTTTCTCGTCATTTCAACAAATTTGGTGCGGTTCTTAAAGTCATTATTTTGGCTGATGTCAATACTGGTCAACCCACAGGGTAATATACTTTGAGTGAGGCTACGGTACTATGCATAGCACGGATTGGTCCGTGCTACGGCTCAATATTTGAGTTTTCAAAATCCTAACGGTCGATCCGAACCGTTCAACATGATTATAAAATGAATATGTACTTGCAAACCAAATTTTATATTTTTTCGAATTTTTTTACTATTTTTTTAGATAGGTAGAAAATCACTTGATCTGAAAATTCTGGACCATCCAAAAACAGTGATTTTCTACCTATCTAAAAAAATAGTAAAAAAATTCGAAAAAATGTAAAATTTGGTTTGCAAGTACATATTCATTTTATAATCATGTTGAACGGTTCGGATCGACCGTTAGGATTTTGAAAACTCAAATATTGAGCCGTAGCACGGACCAAACCGTGCTATGCATAGTACCGTAGCCTCACTCATATACTTTTTATATTAAAGAGTTTTGATCATTCATGACTATTATTACCAAATTTTCACATCTACCCTTCTGAAATTCTTTATTTCTATAAATTTCAATAACAAGTGATATAAATGTTCAAGATTTTGGGGCATATGTTCTAACAGTAAATTCACTCATGGTAGTCGTCTACAAGAAATTTTAAAATTTTAATTTTGTACTTTTGATGCACCGAAAAACAAAAACAGATCGGCCTACATAGAGTTCTTGCAAAAGGAAGCAGCAGAGGCAGCTCTTTCCCTCAATGGCACCTCATTTATGTCCCGCATTCTCAAGGTATGATTTTGATTTTGATTTTGATTTTGATTTTGATTGTAATGTAATGTATGGAATTAAATGAAATGTATGATTTTGATTATCTCTCTTTCAGGTTGTGAGAAAGAACTCTCATGAATCTGGTGCAACAACAGTGACAGTGACAGGGCGGGGTCCAGGTCGGGTTGCTCATAATGGTGCGTCCTTCTCACCATATATGGCACGGGGTAGGGCCCCAGTAAGAGGTGGTGGAAGCCGCAGCCTCCAGTGGAAACGTGGGGGCCAGTCGTCAGATGCCACTTCTAATGCTGCTTGTAATGCTGCAGCAGCTGGTTCTAATGTGCGCAGTTTTACCTACACACGGGTTGCGCCCAAGGAACCTGGACAGACTTGAGTGAAAGATTTCACTTGTTAGTTGTCAGTAGACTTTTGAGTTGCTTGCTGAACCTAAACCTAATAAGCCTAAACCTTTTTGACAAGTGACATGTAGTCCCATTTTTTTTTTATTTCCCCTTTGCTGCAAAATTTGTAGATAAAATAATGACACTGTTATTTTCTTTTATTATTTTAGTTTACTTTTGGAATTGGGATGCTTTTGCTGCGCTGTTAGTTATAGTTTTCTGTTTCTTGTGTGGTAGATTCACTCACTGGTATTGTGTTCTCGCTCTGACCTCCACCCTTGAAATTTCTACATGCAAACATTGATTGATTTGATTCCCTCTTCATTCATTATAAAATCGCTCACTAGTTTCTCTTCAATAATTTAATCTCATATATATATATATATAATTGTATGGTGGGCCTTGAAATCAGAAATTGGAAAAGAGGCCTCAATTATTGAATGAGATGTGAAAAATGAAAAAAGAGGCCTGGCCTGTTTATTGAGTAATAAAAGTAAGCCCAAGAAAGGCCTTGAAATGTGGTGAAAGCGTCATTTCCTCTTCCCCACGCGACTACTCTCCAGTCTCTACCTCTGCTACCTCTGGTAGTGGTAGTCTAGCTTGTACGGTGAGAGAGAGAGAGAGAGAGAGAGAGAGTAGTGGTAGCGGATCAGTGCGGTGCGGTGCGGTGCGGTGAGGCGAATAAAAGAGAAAATTAAGATGTCGTGGGAGCTGATGCTGTGGTTGTTCGCCTTCGTCTCTGTCATCTCTCTAATTGGTCTCTCCCTCTACCAGGTCCTAATTCCTTATTCCTACTCTTCCAATTCCTTCTCTCTAATTAGGGTTTTGGTTGTTTCCTTTTCAAATACTAATTTCATTCTTCTTGCTTACAGCTCATTACCCTATCAGATTTGGAGTTTGATTATATCAACCCATTTGATTCCTCTAATCGAATCAATGCTGTTGTCCTCCCTGAATTTATTCTACAAGCTGTCTTATGCGCCTCCTTTTTGCTCACATGGCACTGGTTTTCTTTTCTCATTACCCTACCCGTCACTTGCTACCATCTCAAACTGTAAGTTCTCTCCTCTCCTCTCCTCTCCTCCTCATGCTTGCAATTCATTGCTGCTTTATTGACTTAATTGTTTTCCCATACCTATTCATCAAGATACATGAAGAGGAAGCACCTAGTAGATGTCACTGAGATTTTTCGCTCCTTACATTGGGAGAAGAAGTACCGAATTATCAAACTTGCTTTCTATGTCACCATATTTGTCATCGTTATTTACAGGTACATCAATCAATCATCTTCTTTCTTTTCTTTCCTTTTCTTTGTTTTCATAGCTTCTCTTCTCTTTTTTATTTCTATATACATTTACCAGTAATGCCAGCATGGGCTGATATAGTAACAGTACTCTAGTACCAACTTGCTTTCTATAGTGCTACATTGACTTGAACAATCGCCATTATTGGTACCTATCCCAAGTCCCAACAGCATTATCTTGTCCGATTGAACCCGAACAATAGGCTGTTAAATAGTGCAAAATTTGTTACGAAAGTGTTTTACCAACCTGATCGGGATGTGAAGTTATTTGTATGCAATTAATTATTGGTATTTCTCAGGCTTGTATTGACAGCTGTCACCCTGCTCATGGATGATGAAGATGTAAATTTTATCAACTCAGGGACACTTTAGTGTTTATAAAATAACATTGTAGAGTAGTTGTGCTTTCTCAGTGCAGTGCTTGGTTGGGTTGGGTTGGGTTGGTTTGTTTGCTCTGTGTACTAAGAACTTTTTGATTATTTTTTCTCTAGAGTTGTTGTAAGAATAGTAGGCTTTTGGTTTTATTTGATTATTTTCAAAATGTATGTTTTTGTATTTGTAATTTCTTGATATATTGTGAGTTTAATTTGTGGTTGTGCATATTATTATGTTTGTCATATAAATAGCTTAAAAGAAATATTGATCAAATGCTGCCTGGAGCCTATAGCGTACTGTAAATTGAAAAAAAAAAAAAAAAAAAAAAAGAGAATTAGAATGAGTTGCAAGCAACCCAAGAGGAAGAAAAGCAAAAATGTAAATAGAAAAAGGGTAGAGTTGCTCAATGTATTCTACATCTGCCCTGTAAATTTTATTCAATGAGTCCCTAAAATGCATGTTCCTAAAATATATAAGAGGGATGAATTTTGTTGTCAGTTATCTTCTCTCTTTTTATTTTGTGTATTGTTGATATTCCTCTCAATCATCTTATAAAATCTCTAGTTCATTGAAAACCAGCTTTTGGTTTAGTGGTTAAGATAATACTTTGATCTTTATCTCCCAGCTCTAAGTTAATTAATTTGTTGCTGTGTAATGTTAACTGTTCATTGAAAACTATACACAAGTTGTTCTTCTTTTCCTTTCTAATTTGCATTCCTTCCTTTCCAAGATACAGTTACGAGAGTAGTATTTGTGCTTTCTTTCATTGGCTTGTATTTTACATGGTAAGCAAATGGTGCATTTTGACAGGTACACGGTACTGATTTTAAAGTCAAGTAGAGTTGGATTTTTCCTGTTTTCTGGTTGTCCAGACAACTTTACTCAAATTACCGAAATTTTTATTTATACCATTTTAAGAAAATCAATTAATAAAATAACCACCGTTTTGCTGACAATTCTAAATCTAGCATGGCCGCAGAATGCCGGAGCGGATCCATATGGGGGGTACCGCAGAATGCCGGAGCGGACCCTCATATGGGTCCGCGGAATGCCGGAGCGGTCCCCTACAGGAGCCTATATAAGGGGCCGCTGGTTTCGGATTTCATATCATTTCAAAGAAGTTTCAATCCCTTCGACCTCGGGTAAGTTTTCTTCTTCTTCTCTAGTTTTAATTTTTAGTGTAGAGTAGTAATTAGGTTTAGGTTTAGGGTTTAGGATTAGGATTTAGGGTTTAGGGTTTAGGATTTAGATATTAATTTAGGATTTAGAATTAGAATTGCACCCAAATTTAATTAGAATTGTACCCAAATTTAATTAGAATTGCACCCAAATTTAATTAGAATTGTACCCAAATTTAATTAGAATTGCACCCAAATTTAATTAGAATTGTACCCAAATTTAATTAGATTGTACCCAAATTTAATTAGAATTGTACCCAAATTTAATTAGAATTGTACCCAAATTTAATTAGATTGCACCCAAATTTAATTAGATTGCACCCAAATTT
Organism: Carex littledalei; assembly: GCA_011114355.1. Lineage (NCBI taxonomy): Eukaryota > Viridiplantae > Streptophyta > Magnoliopsida > Poales > Cyperaceae > Carex > Carex littledalei. Next base: position 5,239,176 of record CM022083.1, on the reverse strand, counting down.
AATTAGATTGCACCCAAATTTAATTAGAATTGCACCCAAATTTAATTAGAATTGCACCCAAATTTAATTAGAATTGTACCCAAATTTAATTAGAATTGTACCCAAATTTAAACCGGACTTTTACCAAACTCTCATATTTGACCAAAAATTATCCAATACAGCATGGCCTTACAGCCACGCCATACGAGATGTCTCAGTACATCGAGACAGCATTGGTGGATGTTCCGGGTATCCGGAGTCGCACCGACAGGGTCAGCGACTTCTTGTGGTACCCGAATGTGGAGCATCGGATTTTAGAGGCTGCCACTGGGGTAAGTAAATTTGTCATATTTATAAATTTGTCATCCCGAATTTTTGATGAATGAACTTGATCTGATTATTTAATTAAATGCAGGGTTTGGATGCGGTTACGGTTCGTCACAACCGCACTCATCTACGGTACCAGCCGGCGTACGGGGGGGTTTTACGTCCACGGCGCTGAGACAGTCGGTCAGGCGTTCGACCGAGGTGCCGAGTTGATGCGCCGAGCCGCACAGGATGCCATGGGATCCCAGGCTAGGATGCCTACCGAGGTATAATTTAATTTTTTTCTTATTCAATACATTATCTAATTTGTAAGTTATTACAGGGTGGACAGGAGGAGGACCTGGGCTTCAATATCTCCACTGAGTATGGCACAGAGGGAGATGGACTGTATTCCCCGGGTTACAGTCCCACTCAGACAGCACCTCCTGCCTATCAGCCAGGGTATGTTCAGACAGACCCCATCCCGCCGTTCCCTGGCCAGTCCTCACAGCAGGTACCTCACCCTTCCCTCCACGATGACCCCATTGCCAGACAGGCGTTTTTATTCACGCAGGCTGAGTCTGGACATACCACAGTTTTTGGTCCTGGGGTCCAGCAGACATCCGAGATTGAGGAGGTGTGAGATACTTATTTATTTCGTTGATTAGTTTCTTTTTTGTTTGATTTTGTTGTTATTTATTTATTTTGTTGATTTCATTATCTCAGAGTACACAAAAGAATTTCAAAGAAACCACATATCTAAAATATCTAAAATATTTCAAACGAACGACATATCTAAAATACGATACGACCAAAAATCAATTTAACCCACGTTCGAAACTAAATAAATAACCCTTATCAAATTACAATTTCGTATTTCTAAAATAAAAAATAAAGGGTCCGCTCCGGCATATAGCGGCCCCAGGGACCGCTCCGGCATTCTGCGGCCGTGTTAGATATAGAATTGACCAGAAACGATGGTTATTTTATTAATTTATTTTCTTAAAATGGTATAAATAAAAATTTCGGCTCAAATTACTTTCATGCCATGCCATTGTCTCTTTCTCGTACCAGTACCAGTTCTGAACTTATTTCCTCAAAAAAAAAGGGGGGTACAAATGTTCAATCATGTTTTGAACGACTGTAGATATAGACATCATTCCAACATCTGAAAATTGATGGACATATTGTAGGAAGTGCTCCACTCAAAGAGGCATGCATTACATTATATGACTTTTGACATACAGTGCTTTTGCTTTCTAAAGAGAGATAAACAGTACATATTCAAGCCAAAAAATAAATTTGATGAACAAAGCTTCGGGATATTGCACCAGTTCAGAGCCAAAAGATTAGTACATAATGTCTTGTTTCTACAACTACACCTGATTCTCAAAATAACAAATTAAGTTACAAGCAAATCATGACCATAATGACATCTAATTTTAGATCTAAACCCCATCTGGCTGCAAGAACGGATTAGCGATTTCATCAGTGCCATCTGTTGGAGATACCAGCATTACAGCTGTACCCCTACATACCTACACCAACAAATTCCAAACTCAATTAATACCCCAAATATTTTGACATCCATTCTCTTCATACCACAAATAGGCAATAGGACCCTATATAAATTGATTTTTGCTCAAGGATCTACCCGAAACTTCTTACATATGCAATGTACCATTCACACTTGATAATTTAATTCAAAGAGAACAATAAACATAAAAAAAAGGTACAACAAGTATAAGCACGAAAAAACTAATAGGTTTTGGCAATTTGTTAATAACATTTGACCATATTTATCAATAAGGATGGAAGGGAGATCTACAGTGTTAAATATAGACAAAATTACCCTTACCGACAATAACCATGAGCCCTCACTTTCTTTTCAAAAACCCAGATTTGACAAAAATGATCCAAGTGGAGAAACAAGAAGTATTGGGTCCCAATTGCAAATATGTAACAACACAGAGGTGCAATTGCAAAAACAAATACAAAAAAGGAACTGAAGAAGAGGTAAAAGAACATACAATGAGACCAAGACGCCTAGTCTGGTCGGTGGTCTTCAGAGGATCATCAGCATCTTTACCAACAAAATTTTATATTCATTAATAATCAAAACAGGAACAACATAAACAACATCATTTTTCAAAACTTATATCACATTTTTCAATCAAGGAAGAAAAGTATCCAACAAATCCTTTATGTACCTGGTCCTACAGGTATACATCAAACCGGTTTTACAAAATTTTGAAAGGAAGGCGAAAAATAACCAAAGCAAGCAATGGAGGTCAGATAGGTGCACTATCAACATGCTATGCTGGTACGGTAAACAGTACCTGGCATTACATGTTACAAATTACAGGTATACTAATGTGAATAGTTGGATTCTGAGAATAAAACGGAGATAGAATAGAACGAATAGGAATAGGAGTACCTCTGAGAAATTCAACAGCTTCATCAAGTACCAGGTTAAGTAACTGATCATATCCTTTTAGTGTTCCTGTCACTGCATATCACAAACAAACAACGCAATACTACTTGCATTTATTTACCATACAAGAATGATATTTACTTACAACAGAGAGAGAGAGAGAGAGAGAGACCTTGTCGACCACCGGTGAGCTTGACTTGCACGCCTTTGTCAATAAATTTTGCGAGATCAAGAACAGTTTCCTTCCTTCCTGACTAAAAAACAATAAAAAGACAAAAAAAAAACTAAAATGCGACCTCAAACCATCTAATTTGAAATAACTAACCTAGATACCAGTATTAAATTTTAGGTAATAAAAACATATTTTCATGCTAAACTCCAAATAAGCACATCCTTTATGGCATTTGAGCAAAACTCAAAGCTTTCAAGGGATTCTTCAGAAAACCTTAATAAATTTTAACTTGAAAACTAAACAATTCCAAAATTTCTTGACCAATAAAAAATAAGTAAAGGCCGGACAAGCGAAGTTGGACCTTATTATTATTATTATAATTATTATTATTTTTTCTGGTCGGAAGCACAAAGAGGTACGAAGCGAAGCAGCTTTTTTAGCATGGGAAGAAGATAAAAAGTGGGTTATTTTTACCATGGCTTGAGAGTGGTTCGCAAGCTTGGAGCTTTTTGCCTTGTCGCAGCGTATAGCTAGAAAATAGAAAATAGAGAGGCAAAGATTAAGTAACAAGTCTTGAAAAACCTTAAATTGAGATTGAACAAGTTGTAATAACCAACCAACCAACCTGAGATTCAATTTGAATCGATTCGAAGAGGAGAAGAGAAGAGGAAGTGATGAACCTATGAACCCTGGGTTTTGGCCTGACAAAGAGAAAGAAAGAGAAAGAGAAACCCTGGCTGTCCTGGGCTGTGGCTGGTTTTTCTATTTCTAAATCCATCGGAAATTCGAGTAGACCGGGTCCATTGTGCACCTGGTTCTGGAATCGACTCTTCTGCTGTCTGGTGCAGTGGTGCTTACCTCCCCACAATTAATTAATGCCTTTTAATTTTCTCATCTCAATCAACTTCCTTTCTTATTTTTGAGAAAACAATAACTTCCTTTCACTGTTTCACACCCGGTGCGATATTAATTTCATTGTTTTTCATTTTTGTGTTCTAATTATGTCTCATGTCTTTATTTTTATTTTCAAAATCTTAACCGTCGGTCATAATTATTCTTCATATTAATATGTGTTTGCTTTTTAGAGATCAAATTTTATATATATTTTCTAAAAAAAATTTATTATTTTTGAAATAGATACAAAATCATTGTTTTTGGATGGTTCATAATATTCTGAAAAAACAATAATTTTGTATCTATCATAAATATAGTAAAAAAAATAATTCCAAAAATATAAATTTGGTCTCCAAGCACATTATATCATGTTGAGTAGTTCGGATCAACTGTTTGGACTTTAAAAACAGAGATCATGAACAAAGCTAGTTTGTCATCAAGAGGATTTTGTAAGCATAACTCGAAAATTTATTGAATTAACTTCAAATTACAAATTTAAAATGTTGAAACCGATCTACTTCACGAGTGATTCATGTACATACAAAATTTTATAATTTTTGAATTTATTTAGTATAAAGTCGAGCAGTAAAAAAAAACTAAGATTTTATATGTTATTTAGTTGGATTTCTTTTTCATTATTAAGGTTTTATAAGTAGCTAGGTCTTTGGAATGGTATGGTATTTCTTTATAGCAAACTAGGGCTCTTAATGATCTGAGTTCGAGTGAGTTGAGGTATGCTCGTGTTCGGTTCATTAACTTAATGAGCTAGTCAATTCGAGTTGAGAAGACAATTTCGAGTTGACAATTGTGCTCGTGCTCAACTCGTTAAAGCTCGACTTGACTTGTGCTCGTTAAGCGACTTGTTAAGAAATCAAGCCTGTATGCAATTTTGAATTTTGTTTCGAGTTTTTTTGTTTCAGAATTAGATAAACTGATAAGTGATAGTTAACTCTTCCAATAAAAAATATTGGCATAATGACATGCCGAGTTGTACAATCAAACTCAAGCATCACAAATTACCAGTTAATTAATTTCAACGTTGTTTTATAGGTACCCACATAAAAAAAAAATATTTGCATACTGTTTTGAATTTATTTTTGTTCATCAACTCAAACAGCGTGTCTTAATGTTGCAATATATACAATATATTTTTTACTTGAGATTGGATGTGTCATAATTTCATATAACTCGGTTCTTCACAAGCGACTTATGAATGAGTTGGGATATGCTCATACTTGATTCATTAAGTTAATGAACGAATTATTAGTGAGTTATGAATGAGTTACTAGTTATGAGCGATTTTTTACCCTACAGCAAACCAACCTGGAAGCACGGAGGGATGGAATTAATTAAGGCACTGCCACAGGCTACTTATTTGGAATTTATGCTTAAATAAACGAGTATTATTATTTGTATAATTAATTATTCCCTTTTTATTCAATATATGTGTGTGTGTGGAGCTAATATACATATATTAATTCTGTAGTTGTTGTGCAACTTCTATTCTTCTCCCAAATCCAATTACGTCAAATTAAATTAAATTAAATCTTATAGAATAAATTTAAGTGGATTTTTGCATATGCCTATAGGGTGTTCATCGGGTCCTGTTTAATCGGTTTTAGACCGAACTCTGAAAGTTCGAATTAAACGGTTCAGTTTTCTCAATTAAATGGATCGGTTCGATTCATTTTTTAAAACCGGTTTAATAGTTCGATTTAGAAACTTTAAAACCGGTTAGACCGAATCCACTAGATTTTTTTTATACCCATCCCCGTTCGAACTACATATTTAAAAAAACTACCACATAATGCATATTGGTTGGTTCGATTTAAAACCGGTTAGACTGAACCAAATGAAATTTTTAAATCCATCTAAAATAAATTAAAAAAATGTTTATTTTTGTGATTGATCTTCTTAGTTTGGCTCAACTGAACAAACCAAAATTTAATTCAGTTTGTTCGGTTCAGTTTTAGTTCGGTTGATAAAATTATTCGATCGGTTCGGTTGTATTTTTAAAAACCAAATAAAATTTTAATTTGCCAATTTTATTTTTGTTTTAATCGAACCGAACTGAACTGAACTGAACTGATAAACACCCTTATATGCTCCCACACCAGTCCCCACAAATAAATAAATAAGGTGTAGTAGCCGGTAGGGTTACATATTGTGTTGTGTTGTGTTGTGTTGTGGTGTGGTGTGTTATTGATTGGAATTTAGGGTAGATGGAAGTTAGATGAGCAGCAATATATCTAGAGATGAAATTATCCCTTGTTGGGAAGAAAGTTTAACGAATTGCACCCACTCTCCTTGCGAAAAGTAAAACTAGTCCTTTTTCATATTCAACCCTGTAACAACCTGATATATTGTACTTGACAACCTTCAATTCACTACACTTCACAGAAAGTAAATTATAAGTGGTGGAGATGATTAATGTTTTTTCAAGGGAAAGAGAGAGAGAAAAAGGAACATTTACATCTATATATATATATATATGGAATGGGGATCTTTGGTTGCTGATTTCTAGCTAGTGTATACAATCAATATTAGATTAGACAAACAAACCCCTCGCTCTCTTTGCCTCTATTTGCTGGCTTCTAGTAGAGAGGCAACTTTGAAATTATTCTCAGCTGCTCTTTGACTACTGGCTATCTAGCTAGCTAGTCTCTCTATAGTATATATATACAACCAAGAGTTGGCATGTATATATTGCAATAGAAGAGGCAGAGAGAGAAGGAAAAAGAAGAAGAAAGAAAGTGTTTAATTAATTATCGGAGCCCAAGAAAAGAAATGAAGGTACGTACTATACACACACACACACACACCACACACACACTTGCTGTTAATACCATATATATAAAAATTAAATTCGTGTAAAACATATTAAATTTAGGATTTGCATTGCAGCAAGAGATTGTGATAAAGGTGCAGATGAGATGTGACAAATGTCGCACAAAGGCCATGGAGTTAGTTGCTTCAGCAGATGGTAATTCGATCGAGCTGTTGAAATTGAAATTGAAATTGTCCATTCCATGCATCTGTTCTGTTCCATTAATTCAACTCTGGTTTTTTCTTAATTAATGCTAGCTCATATATGTACTAATTTTAATTAATTAGGAATCAACTCGGTCACTTTGGCCGGTGAGGACAGGAATCAGTTAGTTGTGGTCGGAGATGGTGTCGACGCCGTCAGCCTGGCAAGCATCCTGCGCAAGAAGGTGGGACCCACTGACATAATTAAAGTTGGAGAGGCACCAAATAAAACTGGTAATGGCAAGAAGAATGGTAAAAACGAGAAAAAGGGTGACGGCGATGAAAAGAAAGAGAAGAGTAAAGGTTCAGAGAAAGAACAAAAGGAGAGTAAAGATTCAGAGAAGAAAGACGGGAAAAAGGATGAAAATGGAAAGCATAAAGAGCAGCAGTACCAATATAATCAGAACCAGTACCAGAATCAGTACCAGTACCAGTACCAGAATGAGTACCAGTATCAGGGACCGAAGATGGAGTACGTGCAAGAGCAACAGCAGTGGTACCCGGGTTACCCGGCCTACCCGCCAGTGGTCGTTTACGACAGCCCGAGTTATTCAAACCCCAATTGTTCCATCATGTGAAGTCTTGAATCTTGATTAGATGCAATTAATATATAATTTACTGATTTTATTTTCCTGTAGAGTGATAGAATAATTCGGTATTGCTGATATATATATATATATATTGATTATTAATTTGAACAAATAAAGTCTGCTCTGCCATGCATATTGTAATGAAGTTTTTTAGTTGGTTAAACTCAAATATGCATGCATTATTGCATTATTGCATTGTAAGTTGTAAGTAATGAAAAGAAATGAAAAGCAACATATATGCAACACCAACGGCAATGACAATAATAGCAACGTACGTATCAGTCAAAATTAGTTAAGAATTAAAAAATTTGACCGGATATTTTTGTGAAAGGCTATCAATATCATCACCATTCACGCACGTCCTTCTCTTTTTCTCCCTCTCTCTCTCTTCTTCTCTCGCAACGCTAAAGAAATGGAGGCCTTCTCCTTCTCCTCCTTTTCTACCAACACCAACACCAACACCCAGAAGCCATCGCCGCCGCCATGCGTCCAGGTCTCTTTCCACGAGGTACGACCATTCACCCTTTCCTTCCTTCCTTCCTTTTTTTTCTTTCTAACTCTATCTCATCTTCTCTTCTCTTCTCTTCTCTTCTCTTGGTAGCCATCGTCTGTTGGATTTGGATTTGGATTATCGAATTCCACCAGTGATTTGGATGCATCAGACCCGATTTTCATTACTGATTCCCTCACACTTTACAAGGGTAGAGTGAGCACCTATGATGTATTCGGACTCGGCAATTCAGATCTACTTCCTGGCCAATATGAAGGTATCAATCAATAAAATTAATCATTCCACTTCATTCATTCCTTCATTCAACTTTTCTCAATCAATCCACTTCTAATTACTAATTACTACTACACCTTAATTAATTAGGTGGACTCAAGTTATGGGAAGGATCCCTGGATTTGGTCAAAATCCTTTACTCACTTATTACACAACCTTCTCCTTCTCCTTCTCCTTCTCTCTCTCTCAAAGGAATGCGTGTATTAGAGGTGCCTCACCCTCATTTGCTTACTTCATTTTCTTTTTCTCACTTCATTATTTATAGTTAGGTTGTACCGTCACCCTCATTTGCTACTTGTTTCTTTGTCTTAGATTGGATGTGGACACGCACTTCCCGCCATTCTCGCAGCTCTTCAGGTATTCATTCTTTTCTCTCTTTCCAAAATTTCCTACCACATTTTAACTTACTCTAATCAGATTACCACTTCCAGTATAAACTCTGTACTGGTATGTACCAGCAAATACCATTACCAGTACTATGCATGCAGGTTTGACATGCTACCAACACAAGAATAGATGCTTGATTTATTTTTATTTTTTATTCTGACAACGTAACTAGGGTGCCTCACTGGTGCATTTCCAAGACTTCAACGCTGAGGTGCTTAGGTGCCTCACTATACCTAATGTTAAACGAAATCTTTCAAAAGAATTGCCAGAACTTGGCTTTTTCGCTGGTGATTGGAGTGAAGTACACAAGCTGCTTCTTTGTGCCGATAATGAAAACCAAAATGAAGATGCTGGATATGACCTTATTTTGATGGCTGAGACTGTATATGATATATCCTCGCTAAATAGTCTTTATGATCTTATCAAGAAGGTTGGTGTACTTTTTAATTTCTTGTTTTCTATCTTTGTAACACTTACTTGATTGGTATCTTTTTGTAAGAATAATCTCTGTAGTGATAGTGTGAAGCATTTCCACAGGAAGTTATTCTTATGTGGATAATATAAGACTAAATTCTTCTTCTTTCGTAATATTATTTCTTCTTTTGGGCATTAATTTACTATGTCAAATTGAGCACAACAGGGATTTATTGAAGGTCATAATAGTAAGAAGTGTCAGTTGGTTGGGTCAGGTCAGATTCACATCATATAGGCATAATTTTATATTTTTTCTCTTATGGGGGCTATATATCTGGACCAAAGCAGGCCAATTTAACATTGACTAGGTCAGGTCGGGTATTTTTCAGGTGACCCCATTCGGGTCGGGTGGGAAATGGGAGCCCTAATCAATATTAATCTAGAGGGTAAAGATGCCAATTAACATCTCTCAGTGTGTGCAACTACAATACAAAAGGAGCATCTGTATTATTGCTTTACAAATTGCCAAGTCTCTTTTGAACTTAATGAAGTAAATTCAACCTTACAAGGTATTAATTATGTTTTATCAGTGTCTGAAGAAGTGTGGTGGAGCAGTGTACATGGCTGGAAAGAAGTATTATTTTGGTGTAGGAGGTGGCACACGTCAGTTCATACGCTTGGTTCAAGAAGATGGTTAGTTTAAAATCATCATGTGCTACTTTGTTATATTGTATTTATAGATGAGGTCTCTGTTTAACTATTGCAATTATTTGCTTCTATGCATTTATATTTATGTGTAGGAATGATGGAGACATGCATGATTTCAGAAGTCACAGATGGAGCATCCAATGTCAGGGAAGTCTGGAAATTGAGTTACAAGTAACTAACTCACTCACTGTACCTTCATCAATCAAAATTTTGTACTGCCTTCACTGCTATTGCATACTACGTGCCCGTGCCAGTGCCCCTCATTTGGTTGGTGTAAAAAATTTAACTAAAATGCTTGATTGATTGCTTCTGGTAGTTTGTTATGGTGGAGCTGAGGTAAATAAATCTTGAGTTAATAATATTGTGTTAGTTATTTGACTGTGTTGCTATTCTGGAAGTACGCGTGTCAAGTTGCAGTTCCTTTATGCCTCTTTCTGTGAATGCAAGAACTATTTTAAGTGCAAAGGTGGGGCAGGGCGTCTAATCAAAAGAAGGCAGAGGCTATGGCTGAGGGGGGAATCAGCATCTGGTCTTAGTCTTGTTGGATCTTTTTTAGGGTTTTAGGCTTACTGTTGAATTTTCATTTGGATATTTTTTAGGGAATTTTGAAAGACATGTTAATGTGCTGATTGATGCTTATACAGTCTCTTTCCTTTTCTTTAGTAGTTGGCTAGTTGTAGTTAGTATGTGTTGTGATTTCTTGTAGTTGAAATTAATAGTTGCGCAATAATAATAAATTATGGTGGTGTCATGCATTTTGATAGGAGAAATTTGTCCTGACTGCTGGCATGGGGGGATGTCATGCTCATGCTCATGCATGCAGATTCTGTTAACAAAAACAGCAAAAATATAGGGATGAAGTACTTGACAGTAGTTGATATATTGCTTTGTATGTATACATTGATTGTAGAAGAAGACTATTCACGCATACATTTTCCGCAAATTAATCAATTCATCACTACATCTTTATCAACTGCGTACAAATTAATTAAGAATTAACCAATTGAGTAATAAACCAAATGTTTGTTATACATAAATATGCAATTCTATTATGTACGAAAAGACAGAGACAAGAAATCAAATACAGGGAACAGATACCCATCCTTCAACAAATATTTGGTTCCAAAAGTTCCAATCTAACAAAGTTCCAAAAGCGCTAAGCTATCGAAAAGAAATATTTGGTTAAACCACTCATACACCCAGTTTTAGTTTTAAATTGCTCGCAGTTGATACATCATGTATGGTTCTCTTCTGGTATCATATACAGATTTACCAGCATCAACATCAGCAAAAAAACATATATTCTTGTGTTGTGTGTCATGGATTGGAGATTCTACCCTTATTATAATATATAGGGTTTAATTAGTCAAAATATAGCTTTATCAAGTCTTATAAATGATCTAGTTAGGCTTAATTGTTGATTTTGACTTGACAATATAATGGGAATCGGGAACAGAACCATACCCCACTAATATCAGAGTCCGAATCTGCTGCGATTCCGAGATGGATCGCAGGATTCTAAAATTCCGAGATCAACAGTTCAAATTTTTCCGTGCGCGGATCTCGGAAACGTCTTGAAAAAGTAAATTTTCATGCACGCATCCCGGAAAATATCAACAGTTGAGATGGGATCGCAGGGTCCTGTGATTCCCCGAGAATCACAGCAGATTTATTTTCCTAATATCATACCTTATGGTGCCTTGATTGTTCAACTGACAATCACTTCAGATCAAATTTGCCTCAATATTACATAGTAATGAACCACACACAGGTTAGTGCCAACGTAAGGATCTAATGAAATAATATTTTTTTTTACAAAAGCTCTACATCTCATTAATTTGTCAACACTAGCAGAAAATCAGTTCATGCTAGACTTCTCTCAACTGGAAAGAACCCCAAATCATCCAAATTCAAACTGACACCAGCAACCCGACCCGCATCGACAACCACATCATACGCCTTTTGATTGAGCACAAGACCGTCATTGTATGCCTGCACATACATCTGGTACGCAAGTCTCGGCTTACCTTCATTTGCCAGAGCCCCAATCACAGTCTCATAACTAACCTCATTCGGCTTCACATTTCTCCCCTTCATTTTGTGAAACCACTCATATGCAGCTGTCACTCCCATCTGGCCTTTCACACAGCCGGAGATTATTGCATTAAATGTGACAACAGTTGGCTCAATGTTTGCGGCTGTCATCTCTTGAAGCACCAACTCGACGGTATCAGGATCTCCTTTTGTAGCATATATTGAGGCCAATATGGTGTATGCATGCAGATTTGGTTTTACACCAACCTTTAGCATGTGGTCCCACACACGTATGGCCTCGTCATACAATTTCCCTTTCCCAAGGGCAGTAAGCAATGCCCCGTAGGAATACACAGTCGGCTTTTCCCCTTCCTCTACCATTAGTTGAAATATTTTAACAGCAGCATCGGTTTCACCAGCCTTGGCACATGCAATGAGTACTGCATTCCACTCTCTTGCGCCAGGTGTCAACCCCTTTTGATGCATTTTTTTTAGCAGCTTCAGAGCCCATCTCCAAAGCCCCCTTCGTCCAGCAGACGTCATCAGAACTGTGAAATTCTTAGCAAGAAGCTCAAAAGAGAGATAATTTGGCATGGGGCCTTTGTCAAGCATTTCCTCATACACCTCGAGTGCAGCCCACCATTTCTTGGACTTGCCCATCAACCATATAATATGGTTACAAACCAGTACACTGATGTCACCTCCTGCACCAGACTCTCTCAATCTCTTATATAATTCGCGTATGACCGGGTAGTGTTCCTCATGTGTACAAGCCCAAACAAGTCCCTCGAAGAAATGCCGCTTTAATTTGACATCTGCCTTGTCCATGCAGGTCAGAAATCTCAAAACCTTACGAGAAGCGACTGTATGAGACAGCAAATCTTTATTAACAAGCCACTTGCGCATCAGTGATTGACAAATCTGGACCGTCAAATCTTCCATCTTGACAAACTCCTCCTCCTCCTCCTTGTCCCCCCAATGTTTGCCACAAAATAATTCTGATCCCCCCATGCGGTACTTCTCCCTAAAATTGATGAAAAATTGGAGTGCACCATCAGCATCATCCATTTGTCTGCAGGCTGATAAGACGATAGAATAGGTTGCGGGGGAAGGGAAGAGGTTGCCATTGATTTGAATTTGTGAGAATAAATTAAAAACCTCTTGAGGCTTCCTTTGATCAATGTAAATGGACATTAGAGTGTTATATGTGACAATGTTGGGTTCAAACCCTTGCGACTTCATATCATGGATTACATGATCAATTCTGTCAAATTTCTTGGTGAGTCTGACAGCATTGAGGAGACTGTTGTAGATCACGTGATTAAGTGTAATAGTTTGACTTTGCTTTAACCATTGAAGGAGTGCAAAGGCAGCATCTAATCTCTGATCGATGCCTAAGCACTTGATTAGAGTGGTATAAACTGGAAGAGGCAAATGACGAGGATTGTGAGGGTTGAGCAATTGTGCAACATCATCTGCTGATTTGGCATTGTGTAAGGCGGAGCGGAGAGCGCGTACGTTCACCTTTGGATTTAAACTTTGAGATGTGGCAGTGGCAGTGGCAGTGGCGGTGGTGGTAGCGGTGCGGCCATCCGACTTCATCTTCAACTTTATCATCTTCATCTTCTGAAAGGAACAGGGATGATAAAATGGGCGTAGGTTTGGGTGTAAATGTGAATGTGAATGGAGGTAAGAGGTGGAGGTGGAGGTGGAGGAAGCAACTAAAAGAGGTGCCATGCTTCTTTTCTACTCTCTCTCTCTCTCTCTCTCTCTCTAATTGCTTTGTGTTGCGAGTTAACTAACAGTGGCCAATCAAATTACTGACAAAATATCTCTCTCGCGCGCGGCGAAGAAGAAAGAAGAGAAGAAGAGAGAAGAGAGAAGAGAGAAGAAAGAAGAAAGGCGCTGCAGTGGAAAATGGAAATGGGGAATGGATAAACCCGGCCGGCCTTGAGAAGAGAAGAAAAGGTGAGAACACGACTTTCATTTCATTATTCATTTATTATTGTAGAGAACTGAACTAGAGGTAGAGGTAGTGGTCAGGTGTTCAAATCTAACCCATCCTAAATCAAATCAATTGGATTGAATTGAATTGATGCGAAAGTATCATTATCAACCAATATGATTTTATCCGACCCGAACCCGAACCCGATCCAACTTAACTCAGATCCCTCACCCAATCAATATTATTATATTCTTCAATCACACCCGTCCGATCGTCAATTCTTCAATCATTATTTTAGCCTATATATGAATTGATATTGGGTTTTTGCATACGTGTTTTTTTATACGAAAAATATTATTTTCAAATTATTGCGCTTAACAAGATTCTCAATAGTATACTAATGCCTATACTATATATGAATTGATATTGGATCTGGCTTCGCTAATTTCTTTTTGCAATGAAAAAAATATATATGTATTTTGGTCGAAACATGCCATCAAAGTATGGAGTACATGAGATGAGTTGTGCCACAGTTTAAAAAGAGCAAAGAAACCCATTAATACATCCAACATGCCCAACTACACACTATGTAAGCTACTGAAAGGAACTCTGACAGTGTAGCAGCTGATGCTGGTATCCTTGGAAATACTGAAAATCGAAGCTGGATTGAACTTGTGAAGATTGGAGCTGTAGCAATTGCCAGATAGACATTGGTGCCCTTTGCCTGAGATATCAAAATAGGATCCCAAAACCTCCAAATTGGAAAACAATAAAAGAACAACCATAATGCAAACTGAACCACCACAACACATCTGACAGATGCCAGAGAAGAAAAACAGATCCCTCCCGTAAGTACCCAAATTTGCAACAACCCCCCTAAAATTTCCAAATATATAATTGGCACCCCTTGAATAACCATAAGCACAAAAACCCTTCCAGTGGTTGAACCAAATTTACAACTACCCCCTTACTTTACCAAAAAATACAAGTAGACCCCCTAAGTTACCAAAGAATATATATATATATGGATGGGCACAGTGTGTGTTATCTTCTCAGAGTGAGAGCAATTATGGTTGCAAATAGACATGCAGTGTTACCTCGGGAGAGACAGAGACATACACCATGGTATGATAATGATGGTGCTCTTAATAATTACCTTTTCCAAAATAAACAATTCATATCACAAACAAAACACAGGCAAATTATGTCCAAAATACCCTCTCCCTGGCCCTTTTCAAAAAATGTCCAAAACACCCTTTTCTTCTCAGCCATTGTAAATAGAAAGTGAGATGAATTGGTAGAAAGGTTTGTGCATTTTTCCACAGGCTGCCATTGCCAGCAAGCATTAGGGAAATCTATATTATTCACAATTTATGCCATATATATATTAACAGTACATGTGCTGATGTGCATAGTAGCGAATTTGCAATTGGTATGAGCTCTCATGTGCTGTGACGCAATAGTAAATTTACTCTCTCAAGTTGTCCAAATGCTTTAGGTACTCACATTAATTGTAACAGACCTGACTGATACAGCTAGCCTGTATCTTCTTGTCGGCACTTTCCATCTTGCACAGTACCAAACCAAATTAACTACTAGCCAGATTTTATGTTGCTGATCAGACCCTGGTTCATATGGTACTATTCTGGTAAGGTTAAGGTTGGTGTTAAACCCCAATTATATCTTCATCAGTTGTTTTGATGCTGATGCTGAGCCAAAGGCGAATAAAGTTCATATATGTATTGATATAGGTGGATTGATAGGTCATACTGGTACAAGCATTCATAATGTTACCGGCCAAGTACAAAGGATGCCTAGGTGTCTTACATAAATCACACAAGTTAAAAGTTACCACCTAGTAGGCCTGCTAAACGAGTCGGGCCGGCTCATGGACTTTGAGCCGGGCTTATAAATGAGTCAATTCGAGTTGAGCTCAATTCGGGTTGAGCTCGAACTCGGCTCGAACTCGAAATAATTCTTTGTTTCTCTAATCGGGTCGAGTCGATCTGATCCGAACCGAGCTGCCGAGTCAATACAGAGCACTGCTATCATTTGTTGCTAAGGATCTCTATTTCTGGACCAGTATGATCTGACATGCTGCTGATGTGGCAGTGTGACATGACGACATGTCATGTATGCAGGGACTAAAAAATGTTTAGATCATTTTGTTAGCTTTTTTTTTTTTTCTTATCCTTCTAATCCCTGCTTAAAGATTCTTTTGTTCACAGCATTTTATTATCCTTTTGTTATTTTTGTAAGAACGTTGTTGCTATTGCATAACTGTCCTTGGGCATTGTTTGAAATTTTGTTGTAATTGTGAAACTTGAGGGTCAAATCATGAAGTCAGGGTCTCAGGGGAGACATCCTACATTTGTGTTATATTCAATTGTTTGATATGTCATACAACAACACAGATTGAGCCATGTACGACCATAAAATCAGGTTTATTATGGAAAAATTGCCATGTACAACAAATGCAATTCAGCTACTCTTTATTAATGAGCCGAGTTCGGACCGAGCCGAGAGGATCAAATGGACCGAGTCGAGTCGGGCTTTTTCCTTCATATTTGATCTGAGTCTGAGTTGGACCTTTAATGAAGGTTGATAAAGCCGGACCGAGTTTTGGGTTTGATCCGGCTCACTAGCAGGTCTACCACCTAGATTATTTCGTATACAAGATTTCATCTCTTTATTATTCGTAATGAGCCATTAATTATACTAATTTAATGCGTCAGGAAAAAACTCTTATGTTTGTCCATATAAAAGCCAGAAATAGATGCATTTTCTGAAACAAGGGTTTCGGAAAAAAAAAAAAAAAAAAAAAAAAAGCCTAGGTAAGCTAATGGTTTATTAAAAAACTTTTCGTACCAGCAGCCATACCTGTTTGGTATGAATGTTCAGTTATACAGTGAGCAGTTTTGTTCAGTTATGAAGATCAGGTCTGATAAATACAAAGAAACAGAACAGTGAGCATTCATGCAACAGTTGAAGAAGTAATTAAAAAAAATATTAGATGAATTCACTCAAATATTAAATTACATTGATGACATAATAAATTAACAAAAGATATATAGCTAGAAGAGAAGTGGATGGAGAGACACACACATCACACATGATGGTATTCTTACAACAATTGGCTAGTAGTAATGAATTAATTAGCAGCAGGAGACTTAAACCTGAAGGAGGTGTAAGACATGGAACCGGCACTCCAGCTGGTATGAATGAGCTCAGAGACAGGATTTCCTCCTGCAGCACCAATGGCCACATGCAATGGGTAGAAATGATCAGGCCAGGGTTGTGCGAGCTTGGCGCTGGGCGCCTTTTCATAGAAGTGGTTCACTTCATCATACCTGTAATGTAATTAATGCTCGTAATTAATTAAGGCACTTGAGCTCGAAATCATGATCAAGTAAAATTAAGAGGAAGACAAAGACAGAGACCTTGTGTTCAAGACGGCGTCTTTGAGCCAGTTATCAAAATCGATTGCCCAGGTGGGCGGCGGCTTGTTGTCAAAGGCCAGGGCACGCAGATTATGTGTGGCGCTGCCGGAGCCTATGATGAGGACACCTTCCTCTCGGAGTGGGGCCAGGGCCCGGCCCATGTTGTAATGGTAGGTGGCGTCACGGTCAGACTGGAGAGAGAGCTGGCACACAGGGATGTCGGCATCAGGATACATGAGCAAGAGGGGGACCCATGCACCGTGATCGAGACCGCGCTTGGTGTCCTCTTTGATGGGGCCGAAGCCGGCATTGATGAGGAGGTCTCGGGCTTTACGGGCAACGAGAGGGGCGCCGGGGGCAGGGTATTTCAATTTGTACATGGGCTTGGGGAAGCCGTAGAAATCGTAGATGGTGTCGTTGGTGCCGTTGATGACGTTGATTTCGGGGGAGCGCGTGTCCCAGTGTGCGGACACGACAAGGATGGCCTTAGGACGGACACCGGGCATCACCTGGGAACGCCAGGATTTCAAAAAGTGACGCGCTTCGAGGGAGTCGTCGATGGAGAGCGTGGGAGATCCGTGGGAGAGGTAGAAAGTGTCCATTGCCATTTGCGATTGCTTAGAGAGGAGGCGAGAGAGAGAGAGAGACAGAGTTGGTATTTATTTATTTACGTGGTCGTTGTACTTGGGTTGCTCACAATTCACAAATCAATGAATCAATGAATCATAGTCTCATAGATTGATTTGATTATTCAGAGTCAAATCAAATCAAGGCTACCTACGCCTACGCCTACGCGTGCTTTCTTTGACTACGCGTTTCAAATATTAGTTTAACAACCAGCCGAAATTTTTTAGTTAACACAGACAAAAATCAAAATTAAATGATTACCGCACTTCTCATCTTATTTTCAATTCTACCATTCACGCGGACTGAGTTGGCGCACCAAGATAGCGCGGTGCGCAGACTAGGTTGGCACACCATTGGTGTGCGGACTGGATAAGCGCACCAAGGGGGTTGTACCTGAGAAGAGCATTTTTTGGGAGATCCAAAACCCCACCACAGCCATCACGAGAGTATACGCCGCTGGCCGACAGAAAGCAGATGGAGGAGGGGCGAGATAAGAGAACTAGGAGAGAGAGGTTGCCGTACACACTATTTTTTACTTTAAAAAAATACGTACATTGTAATTTTACATGTTATTTCGTTAGTTGGTAGGTACTTATATTTTGATATTATATTTTTATTCTACTTTTATCGTATCTTATTATCTATGCCAGGCGAACGAAAAAAATATGTACATTGTAATTTTAAAAAGAGGAGGGATCAAGTTACAACAATTTTGAGTTACTACAACTATTTTTTACATTTTGAAATTTCAAATCGTCGATCCAAACCGTTCAACATGATCTCCACAATAAAATGTGCTTCCAGATCAAATTTTACATTTTTTTGAACTTTTATACTATTTATTAAGTATTTTACAAAAACTAATCAAATTCTGACTATTGAATTTTGTACCCATCTTAATAAATAGTAAAAAAATTCAAAAAAATGTAAAATTTGATATGGAAGCACATTTTATTGTGGAGATCATGTTGAACGGTTTGGATCGACGATATGGAATTTCAAAATGTAGAAAATGGTTGTGGTAACTTTGTTGTAACTCAAAATTGTTGTAACTTGATCCCTCCTCTTTTAAAAAACACAATATCATACTTAAAAATTAACTAGTTTTAACAATATCACACAATATCATACTTAAAAATACGTACATTTTTTACTTGTTATTTCCTAGCATCCATTCTCCTTCTCGCATTATTTTTGAGAGTTGCTCTGTTGGTCTAGTGACTATTTTTTCTTCCTTCCAATATGTCCATCCACATTGGGATCCGGTTGTGTCTTCTCCTACCCAACTTCACTAACTAATTCTCTGGCATTAAGATCGCTCATTCATACGCCGGCCACTCACTTTGATTGTCATACACGTAGAATTCACCACTTCATGTGTCGATGAGTGTTTGAATGTTGTAGTAGTAATTTACGAAGACATTTGGACCTTGTACCTACAGTCTTGAGACGTGTACACCCATTTGCCTCTCTCTATGTCAAATGAGATTTTCTCACCATGTGATGTCACCATAAATTCCCCAGTTCTGTTGAATGCAATCGCGCTCATTTTGCTAGTCTTCTCGATGTGCTTGTTCAGCTTTAAGTGCGTACGAGTGGAGAAAAGCTGACCCTCTTTTTGGCATTGCACGGCCTTTTCATATCTTTCAACGAACCATGTGACACACTTGTAGAATGTCTCCTTAATAATTGCAGCAAATGGTAACCTACGAGAATTAAAATTTACAATTAAATAAAGAGAACCTAAAATATTTCAATAAATGTAACCTATGAAAATTGTAAATTACAAACCTGCGAGAAGTTTTGAAGACATTGTTCAGCGATTCAGAACCATTGCTAGTCATTATGGCCCAACGACTCCTGTCGTCTATAGCTTGATACACCTTCTATAGCTTAGCTGGTTCTTCCTCATTATTTTCATTATACTTGCCACATGTATCCAAGTATGTCAACCAATCAGAATTTCACCTTCCGATTACATCAAGGCCTTCTTGTAATCTTCTTGTTTTCTTTTTTTTAACCATGATCTTGAAAAATTTAGAAGCAACTTTATCCTGAATGTGTTTTTCAAAATTCTCAAACACATGTTGAGAGCAGTACCGATGAGCACACTCCCCGTTCTTCTCGGACCAACCCAGATCATCTTGTATGAACACCTTTTTTATGCCCCTGTGCCGGTTAGACACCACACACATGAATCTATTCGGACCAATTATAAACTCCGCACCCACTTCATGAACCATCTCCAATTCTCAAAATCCTCTTTTTCTACCAATCCGAATGCCAACGGGATTAATTGGTTCTCCGCATTATATCCTGTGACAATCAACAACTTACCCTTGTATCTACATGACAAGAAACAAGCATCGATGTTGATGACGGGTCTGAGGTGACCTACTGCTTGTATACATGGTCCCCATGCCCATGCCAACCTCATGAAATACCGTTACCCTGCCTTTTCTGAAGGCTTTGAAACAACTTTTATACAGTTCCCGGATTTGCCCTTTTGATTACCTCAAACAAAGGGACAATAAGCCCTTAATACCCCTTCCACTACCAAATGCCCGGGCAATTGCTAACTCTCTTCCACGCCACAATTTGTTGTATTTTGGGACGATGCCCTCGTACCTTTCAGCAACCAGGTCACTGATAGCTCTGATACTAATATCAGCATTTTTTTCCAAAGACATTTTTATGCAGTTGGCGACCATAGCGGACGTCAACTGCGCATGATCTAACCTAGATGCATCAGCGTGGCATGTGTGCTTTACCTCATTCTTCGTGATGGCCCAAGCATTACCAAAGCCTGTGGCCCTCGCAACCAACCCCCACTTGCACCGGTCGCTCTTGCACTTATACCTCAT
Source organism: Carex littledalei (assembly GCA_011114355.1). Classification (NCBI taxonomy): domain Eukaryota; kingdom Viridiplantae; phylum Streptophyta; class Magnoliopsida; order Poales; family Cyperaceae; genus Carex; species Carex littledalei. The sequence goes on along the minus strand of CM022083.1, from coordinate 5,218,568 downwards.
CATTCCTGTGTCGCTGTGTGTCTTCGATATTTTTCTTTATGTGCCAGTGGTGATTTTTTTTTTCATTTGATCCTTGTCGTTATACGTCATCCCCTCAGAAATTTCGGATCTTTCTCCAACCTAATTTAAAATTGTCAAAAAATTTAAATTAATAAATTTTAAAAGTAAATTAAAATATAAATATAAATTAACAAACGAACCTCTGAATCCGCAAAAAAGATGTCAGCCTCTTCAAACCCCGATGTGTCATGAAATGCTGGGAACGGGTGTCTTTCTCCACGACCCGATATTGGCCACTTTCGCATACCCAGCACAGGACGGGTGTCTTCCTCATCACTATGATCTACTGCCCCCCACCATCGTCACTAGCATCCCAATTTTCCTCTGCCTCTCGTTCTTCGGGATCCTCGTCTGTATTGTCAGCATAATAAAGTTGTTCCGGGGTTTCAGATCGGTCCCGATCAGATTGGGCACGGCTAGAGCTGGAGGATGGAACCCGAGATCGGCCCCGACTAGGACCAGCCCCTACGGATGGGGACCGACTAGTACCCGCTAAAGTCAGGGCCCGAGTAGGACCCGTCACTGAATGCTCAATGCCCCGACCCTGGGTCAACTGCAACAATGGTCTGGTGTTCTGTCTGGGGTTCTGTCTGGGGTTGGCAACCACATATAACTCTAGGAACTTGAAATGTGTTGTCAAATTCATGGTCATTTGGGTATACAACCCCAACTGTAGTACAGGGAGTTGTTGGAACCATGTTTGGTTGCCTTAGCCAATATTGATCATTGCGGACATTACCAGTTCGTAATAATTCAGGTCAATACTAAGTTCCTTGTACACTTCCCTAGTTATACCTCTGAAATCTAAACCTGGGCCGATATTGAACATTTTCTGGGGTTGGATACTGTAATAAGCACCATTTGGCCCTTGTAATACTTCACCACCAAAATAACAAGCAATTCCAATCATAGTTGGTTGAATTACGGAACAAACCTAACAATTAATAAATTTACAGTAAATTAAAAATACAATTAAATAATTATGAAAAAATAAAGGACAGGTGAAAAAAACTTACTATTTTCTCTTTAGTGTTAGTGTTGTGATCTAGAAGCCAATCATATGATGATTGTATTCTAAGTTTTGTTCATGTTATTGGATGATTTATATCATTTTGTTCCTTGAGTATTTTATTATTTATATATCATTCAAGTTGAGGACTTGAAATTGTGGAACTCTATACATGAGTTAATAAATACTCTAAAGTGTCCCTAGTCTTGGTAATTAACAAGGAACATTAATTACCGGCATAAGATTAGCATTTGGATTAGATGATGATCATGTTCTGCATATCATATGACAAGGAGTTGTCAATCTAATCAAATGGATACTTGATGGAGATCAGGGGATTGGACGTGACCAAAATAAAATATTTAATATGGATTGTGTTTGTGTCATTAATGTTTTATTTGTGTCTAGAATTCTAAGGTATGAGATGATTGTTTCTCTCACATGAGAATACATATTCGTGGGTATTATCCAACGTTGTCCGTAACTGGCAGTCATACAGATTCTATCTCAGTATGTATCTCTCATGTGGAGAGATAGTAATTATCAAGAATACCAATGTCTCTCATGTAAATGAGTGATGATATCACTGGGCCCCTTGATGAAATAATACAAGTATGTGCACATATGATTAAGGAGTTAATCATAATTACTGAATTATTTCGAAATCAAGAAACGAGTAGATTTGCAAGGATGACACGTTCCTACCTTGGATCTATTCATGATATCATGAGACATGGAATTGACACGAGACAATTGTTGCTTAGGGATCGTGATACGGTATGGTACTTATCATCTGTGTTATTTGGGTAACTACAATGCATATTGCTAGGTGCCGCTTGTAGTTTATGGAATCGAAAGGAGTTTCAGATTCCATTGTCATGTGACATAGATCCCACAGGGTCACACCAATAAGAAGTTAATTAGAAATGCTCCTTAATTTATTTGACATGTATAACATGATAAATAAATTGGTTTCTCCACCAGAACATGAGAAATATAATTATTTGGAATAATTATATATGATACTACAATTAATTAGATTAATTGTATTAATTCAAATAAGAAAAAATAGAACTTGGCCCAATAAACAAAGTCCAATGGCTGTTGTTAATTATGGCCCATGTTTATGAATTGTTTTCTTAATAACTACCACGTTTTCTGAAAACTGTTGCGCAGCGTTTCTTATTTTGACCATATCTCCCTCATACGAAGTCGGTTTTGGGCGTTCTATATCTTTCTGGAAAGGTAAGAGAAAGATCTAGAACTTTGTCTTTCTGGAGGAAAGTCAAAATCGAATTAGATCGTGGTCAAAAACGTAGTAGAACATGGCGGTTAATTTGGACTGCCATGTTCTGAAAACTGCCACACACGTTTCTTATTTTGATCATATCTCCCTTGTACGAAATCAGTTTTGAGAGTTCTGTATCTTTCTAAAAAGGTAAGAGAAAAATCTAGAACTTTTTCTCTCTGGAGGGAAGACAAATTCGAATTAGATCGTTATCAAAAACGTGGTAGAACGTGGGGTTAGTTTTGGAAACATAAATCACATTCCTTATTTGCTATATATATTTTTCCTCTCATTCCTTTTGAGTGTGATTTTCGTTTTTGGAGTTGAAGTTCTGCCAAGAACTCTCTCTTTCTCTTTTGTTTCATATCTCATGTGTTGAGAACCCACAAACCCTAAAAGATCAAGATCTAGTTCTCTTGAATGATAGGGATTAAGAAGCAACCAAGTTAGTACTCTCTAGCAAGAGGAATATTTGGTTTCTAATTAATTTCTTGGTGGATACCGTGGAGGACTTCTACTTTGGAGTCTCATCTTGGTGCAAGACATTCTAGGTCCGCACACATTAACCACCAAGGCGCTGCAAGGCATCAACCACCATTAGCATCAACAATGAGGTGGAGGCTACAACCCTACATTTCAAGGACCTTCCTTTCTTGTTTGGAAACAAGAAACTAAAGGTATGATGTTTAATGATTTAGAAATTGATTTTGGTTTGATTTCAATCGCACATGATGATCTCCTTTAGTACTTTTCTTGTCAAAAATTTTGAAATTCCGCTGCCTTAAGTACCATAAAACCCAACATTTAGCTCCTCTGCCTCCTTGCTGAATGAAAAACTGTTAAAATTTTCGATGATACATACAGCAGAGGGCTTGGTGCGCCTACTCAGTCCGCCGACCCAGTCCGCGCACCAAGGGTGCGCCCACCTAGTCCGCGCACCACGTTATCTTAGGAGGATCGGCAACCACACCATAGCCCTCAAGGCGTAACTCAAAGCTGCGAACCCAGTCCGCTTAAGTGGTAGGATTGAAAATAACGTGAGGGTGATAATCACTTAATTTTGATTTTTTCCTGTGTTAACTAAAAAAATTTCGGAACAACCAGCTGCATCAGTGTTTTTTATTAGACGCAAGCACCCGTTCACAATATAATTAATCTAAACACATACATGATACATGTGTCATGTGTGTTCAGAATTCAGAAAAGAAAATAAAAGTATCATTATCATCAAAATATTATTGTAATATATTTACGAAATCGAACGAGTTGGTGTGTTATTTGATGTTATGTTATTGTATGAACAGTTCAGTTCAGTGATCCCCCGCCCCAAATCCCCAATACACAAATTAACATCAAACATATCTCCTTTTTATTTACCACATTCTTTCTAACTTGCAACATTTTCTTTAATCAAAACTAGGAGAACCGCAGCCGCTAAAACATAAACTACCTTAACCCTTTTAATTTTATTTTACTCTATCACAAAATAATGAAAAACAACAATATTTTAATAACCGAGTTGAAAAGCGGATTAATTGTTTATTTTTATTACTTTTATTTAATTATATTATATTGTAGCTTTTTTGTTGCTATTATTTTCCATATTTTTATTATCATTATTATTAATATTACTATTTATTATAATTAACTTCATCATCATCGTTATTATTTTATTATTAAGTATTCTTTTTATTATTTTTATTTTTATCATCATCATCATCATCATCATCGAAGGAGTGGATATTTTTCTGAAAAATTTACAATACATGCATAATTAAAGGTTTGAGTAGATACATCGATCATAATAGTTATCTTATCAAATTAAAAAAAAATTTACACACAATCCGGCAAATAGATCTATGGTTTTACCAATTTCTCTCCACTGACAACTATAAGTCCTTTTGGCATTGAAATTTTAGTAAAGTTTTTTTTTTTTAATTTGTAGTTGTGAAAGCAACAAATACAATCTTTATTTTCAATTTTTTTAATTAGCATTAAAAAAAATACAGAGTTGGTATATATATTTTTGAGTGAGGCTATGGTGCTATGCATAGCACGGATGGCTAGTGTACTACGGCTCAATATGGTACTTTTTAAAATCCTAACGGTCGATCCGAACCGTTCAATGTGATAACCATATGAATATGTACTTGCAAACTAAATTTTATATTTTTTTGAATTTTTTTACTATTTTTTTAGATAGGTAGAATTTTGATGGTCCAGAATTTTCAGAAAACACTGATTTTTCTACCTATCTAAAAAAATAGTAAAAAAATTCAAAAAAATATAAAATTTAGTTTGCAAGTACATATTCATATGGATATTACATTGAACGGTTCGGATAGACCGTTAGAATTTTAAAAAGTACCATATTGAGCCGTAGTACACTAGCCATTAGTGCTATGCATAGCACCATAGCCTCACTCTATATTTTTTTTAATCTTGACCAAAACACATATATTATCTGCGCACCTCTCAAGAACGACACACAACACATGTATTATCTCTGTACCATCCAATAATTTGTTAATACATGCGTGCCACAAGAATGCCACCTTTTAATGGTGCACAAATAATACATGTGTGCAATTTTTGGATGCTTCGCAGATAATTCTGCATTCAGCTAAGTTTTAAATAAAAAAATACCAACTTTGCATTTTTTTTTTTTTAAAATGCTAACTAAAAGAATTCGGTCTTCATTTACCTATTTGTAGTTCAATCTATAATAACATACACACACATATCTCCATTTTGAAATTTTGTCTATCCCTATATTTTAAATTAGTAACAAGTTTTTTTGTTAGTAAAAATATAAGTCTAGCACACATGCAAAGGAAAAAATTAGTAACAAGTTTTGACTCACGAAAAGAAAATATGAGTTGTCATGCATGATACATCAGTAAAATTAACATTAAAAAGAAATTAAAAACAATTAACAAGTATGAAATAGAAATTATATATATAACACCATAGTCCATCCCTTGTTATTATCGAAGAAGAGGAGTGGAGATTTTTACTTCTCCCATGCGGCTAAGTAGCTGCACGAAAATTTTACAATAGATGCATAATTAATCAAAGGTATGATGTTCACTTTTGATAGTGACATGTCTTGTTCACCGACATTTTTATTAAAATCCAAAGTTAATTACAAACTAATAAATATATTCATGTTAGTTGGTTTTTTTTTTAAATGTCCAAACCGGCCATTTAATGGCCGGTCCTCAATTGATTTCTCAATTGGCCATTAAATGACCGGTTTGGATGACTTCTCAATTGTTTTCAGTCTGGATGACTTCGAGTTCGGGGACCCTCCAGAGTTTGAGCCTCTGAGACGACGATATGATACAGAGTTACCTCATGATAGAGAGGCCCGTGGTAGCCGGTCTCAGATTCAGCCTGACTTTGTGACTGAGTTGGCAGCATCCATCTTCTCTAAACCCCCACCAGTCCCTAGAGGTGAGGATGAGAATGTCTGGGATACCGCAGTACGGATGAGTAGAGAGGCCGAGGCCGATGTTGTTACACCTGATCAGGGAGTCTGGTAGGGACTACCTGATCAGGGAGTCTGGGAGGGACTACCCGACAGAGCTAACAGGGGAGTTCCAGCTGAGCGATGGTCTTCCTCTGGTGGTTGTCGCCACTGAGCATAGTTTTTTCTGATAGTTTTAGTTAGATTGTTTTGTTGTATTTACATTTGGTATACAATTTTGAAAATGTAAAAAGAGTTTATACCTTTTTTTGGAAATGAAAATTGCACTTTGTATATAGAGAGAAGAGAATGCGCCGTGATTTTTATTTTTACCCAAAAAAAATATATTTTAATATAAATAACCAGGTTTTTAAAAGATTTTTATTTCTACCCAAACCGCTAGGAATATCAGCGGTTCGAATTATCAATTCAAACCGCTAGGAATCCTAGCGGCTTGAATTAATAATTCAAACCGCCAATAATCCTAGCGGCTTGAATTAATAATTCAAACCGCTGATATTCCTAGCGGTTTGAATTGTTAATTCAAACCTAACCCGACCCGTGATCCTTCTCTTCTTCTCTGTGTCGCCTCTCCGCCAGAAAAAAAGGAAAAAAGAAAGAAGGCTTGCGCGCCTCCGCCCCTCCGCCTCGCCGCCCCTCCGCCCCTCCTAGGCCGTCCCTCCGCCCCTCCGCCTCTTCACCGCCGGTCGTCGATTCAACATCTTTGAAGGTAATTGTGATTCTTCATGATTTAAAGTCTGTATTTAACTCTGTAATTGTGATTCTTCATGATTGGTTTGTGCAATTTCTCAATCTAAATAGCTTTGATGATTCAGTTTAACATCATAAGAATTTTCTGTGTAAACTTAGAAGTAGGTTAATACTGCTTAGTGTAAATTAACAAGTTTAAACTTAGAAGTAGGTTAAACTTATCGTGATATTGTAAATTGTTTGAGGGCTTTTGTATAAAAATTAGGCCCTTGTGTAAATTAAAAAGAATAAGGGACTAAAATGCAAATTGGTGATTTTTGAATAATTGGGCTTCGGCCGAATTGTATATTGGCCATGACTTGGTAAATTAATTAGAATTTTAATTAAATAATAACTTAAGTAGTTAGGTTTTTAAAATAATTAGTTAAGTAATTAGATGTTTTAAATTTAGTAATTAGAAATTATAAAGTAAGTAAGTAGAAATTTTAATTAGAGAAAATGACTTCCAATTAAAATATGTTGTTAATTAATAAAGGACAATTAATTAACAACATATTAATATTTTCGAATCATTACTATTGCAAAAGTTTAGTTAATAGGATAATTAGATAATCACGTATTATTTTGTAGTTTTAAATTAATCAACTTGTGCAAATTATTAAGATAAATTCGTACGATTTTAGAAATAGGATAATTAAAGGCCTAACATTTATTAAGTTAAGTACTTGGGATTTAAATTACGTGTAGCTAAATTAATTAAGAAACACCTTTATATTAAACGTAAATAGTTAGGGATCAAATAATAACAATTTAAATTACGTAGAGTATATTTTAAGTAGATAAGCAATTTATCTTCAAATTAAAATATAACAAATGATTTAAGTAAGTAAATTAATAATTAGATTCGAACCCTAGTTAATTAATTAATTAAGTATGATAACCAGAATGTTGAACTGGCAGGGACCATATTGCAAAATAATTTGATGGAAATTGCTTGATATATAGTTTTATATATTCTTTATTTTGGTTGAACTAATTAGGGCATGAATTTTTTTTAACGTAGGATGGCTAGGGGACGGCCTAGGAGACCACCCGTAGCCGACCCGGTTGATGAGCCCATTCCCACTGACAGCAAGGATCATTTCAGTCCTTTATTATGGATGCATCACGATGAGCACCGAGTCTCCGAGGCATCTAAAGAGGTACTTGATTACTCTTTTTTTTTTTTAAGTTTGTATTTTATTGAATTTTTGTATTTTTAGATTTTCATGTTGTTTACTTTTTTGAACGCAGAGTGAGGCAATTATAAATGCCAGGGGTCGGTATCCTGACATGCAGTACTACTCGGTCATGGAGTCGTATCTGCAAAATTTGGGGGTGCAACATTTGGTCGATATTCTACAGTCGGAGACTAAGTCCATTAACGCGTCCCTCATTTCAGGACTAGTGGAGCGATGGCGCCCCGAGACGCACACGTTCCACTTACCTTTTGGAGAGATGACAGTGACTCTCCAGGACGTTAGTGCTCTATGGGGTCTGCCTATCCAGGGCGTGCCCGTTAGTGGCATATCTGACCCCACAGATTCAGATGACATCACGATTAATTACATGCTCGCAGAGTTGTTGGGAGCGGAGCCAGATATACGCAGCAATTGGGGAAAGTCCAAGTACAGTCTGGACAAGACGAAGCTGCGAGCTATGTTTGCGGGAGGTCTAGGTAGTGATTTCACTCAGCTCGAGATTCAGAGGTACTCATACAAACTATTTGTATTACATTTATTTTGTACTTTGTTTCATGCGGAAAAATGAGTTGCTCTATAATTTTGATATTACAGATACACACGGGGATTCGTGATGGACCTATTTGGTTCTGTCATGTTTGCTGATTCAAATGGTGATACCATCCCGATGATGTATCTAGAGCTGCTGTGAGACCTTCAGCCGTCGAGCGGCAGGTACAACTTGGGTGGGGCTGTCCTAGCACATCTCTACTCCAACTTGTGCCACGGTTGCAAGGTCAGTATGCTATTTATGTCTTATTTTAATTTCCTACCTTGTCATGCACTTGTTGTCTTATTTTAATTATTTAACTTGTCCCTGACGGCTAGTATTCTTCAAAATATAGCGGAAAACTAAGCAAATCTACGGGCCAACACTGCTTCTGCAGCATTGGTCGTGGTCACGGCTACCGGTGGGGGTACCTCAGCCGAACGAGGATCCATAGGGAGAGCCCGATAATGGAAATCGACCGGCATTCGGCATGAAATGGTACGGACATCACTTGTACAAGGAAAACCCTCACGGAAAGACAATAGGTATCAGGTTGGTCCGATCTCAGATTCAGAGTCTGGGTGAGACGCAGGTGAGCTGGACTCCGTACCATGAGCTATACACTGAGGGGAGGCTGCCGCAGATTGTAGAGGATGATCACGAGATGTGGCTCTACAGGGGACCGCTGGTGTGCTTCTGGATAGTGGAGTACCACTATCCAGACCGGGTGCTCCGTCAGTTTCATTTTCCTCCACTCATCCCCGCAGATCCAGACGTCCCGAGATCTGTGATCAGGAGGCTACACGGGTAAGTTATGTTCTTTTTAGCATTTTTGTACTTAACATTAGTTATTGGCTTTAAATTGCAACTAACATATGAATTACAGGATAAGACACGGTAATCACTGGGATAGAGATTGGAGTGAGCATCACTCGGAGTACTACATCAAGGCGGGCAATATGAGTGCCAACTTATGGCAGATGCCGGAGATTGATGCGATGCAGTTCCAGGGAGATCCCCTATTGAGATATCAGGCTTGGTACCTGCGGGTCGGCATGGCTTCGGTGTATATAGAGGGAGATTACGGCGATTTTCTTCGCGCACAGATATTCGAAGACGATGGTTATACCCCTACTGGCCGGAAAGGTGCTCGCCAGGTAATGCATCTAAAACAACACATTTTTATGCGTTATGAACCTTTTATCGTAACCTTTCTTTTTTCTAACATTTTTTTTATAGCTGCTGTTAGCGCTTAAAGGTGCCGGGCGTTCAATCATTTGTCTTGGAAACCGTGGCTATAGAGCGGTCGGGCACACAATGTTGACCTTGGTTGCCCCATGCATTGCGGACCACGGCCATGAGGCAAAGCTGGTCACCATGCTACGAGACGCCGGAGAGAATATTGATTGGCGCTCAGTACAACCGGACGAGCCTGACGCGCCACCAGTAGTGACCAGTGAGATGCCACCGGAGCCATCAGAGCAGCCAGAGTGGGATTATCATCATTGGGTACTGCGCATGGCCGGTTGGCACGCCTACCGTGACCAGCACGGGCGTCCAGTTCTTCCCCCGGTATGTGATTCTTTATTTTATTTATTCTTTTATTGTAAGTAAAGATAGTTAAAATTTACTAAATTTTTGGTATCCTTGCAGGGTCCTGCATACATGCCGACACAGCCTGAGCCGCATGAGCATCATGAGTCTCCAGAGATCCAGTCTGTGCCGGATGAAAGGTTGAGTTTTAGCCTTGCAGACCTTGTTCCGGATGATCAGTGGGATACAACCGCCTCCCCGCCACCGCGTCAGCCGTATTCAGAGATGGCTCACGATTGGGAGGCCTCTGGTAGCCGGACTCAGCATGAGTATGAGTCCCAGTTTGTGGCATCCATATTCCATACTCCCCCGCCACCGCCAGCTACCCACGTGGCCTCGGATCCATGGGATACAGCACTTACGATGAGCACAGAGGCCAAGCTCGAGGATCATATTACACCAGCTCGTGTCGCGCAGGCAGGACAGCCTCAGTGGGAGGATTGGCATGAGCGCATGTTCAGTAGAGAAAACAGGGGTAGACCACCTCACCGATTCTCCCCTTCGCAGTACGATGGATAGAGGGTTTTTTGGTAGTTTTAGTTTAGTTGTGCTATGTTTTACTTTAGTTTTGTAGTTTATTTTTTAGTGTAGTGTAGTTTCGTTATGTTTTATTATGGTATGGTTGGAGGTATGTTATATATTTTTATCATTTTATGGTAGTATTTATTATGTCATACAATAAAAAGAAATAACATCCAAAAATGAAATTAAGAACAACATAATAAAATTAAGAACAACAATACGACAAGTATAAATACGGTCTTAATACAGATATAAAATACAATACGAAAAGTTCAAACGAACAGGACAACATAATTTCAAACGAACTGAACAACATACTATTTCGTCTTACCGGTCTTGAACGTACATGGAACAAATTCATCGTCCGAGGTTGACGATGACGGCTCGGTAACAACAGACGACGTGCTAGCCTTAGTCTTAGCCTTAGGCGTCTGTACATCATTTTTCTTTCCAATCCATAGCCTAGGGGTTTTCTACAAAATCATCATCAGATATGTCATATCGTTTAAAAAATTCATCTATGTGCACACATTTTGGACAGTCCTTTCTAAACCTTCCGCAGCCCAAATTGCATTTCTTTTCCTCGCTCTTTCCTCGATTGTTACTATCCATCCTCCTCGCCTACAATTTAGTTGGAAAATAATAATAAAAAAAACTGCAACACAATAAAATACATACAAATAAAGTTCATACAAACCTCAAAGTAATAAAATACATACAAATCTCAAACTGCAACATAATAAAGTACATACAAATAAAGTTAATTCCTACGACTCCATCTAAAATTTAGTCCCATGAGCCGACCAGATCCCCATGATGATGTGCTCCTTCTAGCTGGTTGCACTGTTTCGTCTTGCCGGTTAGCTGTACCGGACGGTCCTGCTTGCGCTTCGTTAGCTGTACCAGATGTGCTCCTCCTTTCAAATTGAGATGTGCTCCTTCTAGCTGGTTGCACTCCTTCTTCTTGCTGGTGTGCTGTACCGGATGGCCTTGCGCCAGATGTGCTCCTCCTACCTGCTTGAGTTGTGCTCCTTCTTCGCTGGGTAGTACCTGAAGGCCCTTGCATTCCAACCGCCTCCCCTCCTGCCCGTACTTCTCCCATTGCCTCCCTAAACATCATATTTGCATTTTCACGGTCTGCTGTACGGCTTCTGGCTGTGCTTCGCCGCGGCCCTTGCGATCCACTTGCCTCTGCCATAACTCGCTCATTCTCTGCTACATTTGCTGCGTTATGAGCCTCTGCAGCCCAAATATGTTAGTTAGTAAGCTATTCAACATTAGAATGAAATATAATTAGGGTTGAATGTTACATACCTCGCCTCTGCCTGTCAGAAGTGGAACGGCGAGGACGGTGCCCCCTTCGCCTACCTTGCATTTCATTCATGGTCATATCTTGACGGATGTGTTTTCTCCTACCACGCCGTATCCAATCTTTGTTTGGCTCAATTGTAGGGGTACTGGTTGTAGGCCAATCTTCAGGATTGCCATAAGGAACAAACAGTGCATTCCAAGTACTCAGAAGGTAGTCCACCCTATACCAGTGGGCAACAAATAGGTCGGGTGACCAGTTTCTATCACGACAAACCGCTAACACATGAGCGCACGGAATTCCAGTTAATTGGATACCTCTGCATGTACATTTCACTTTTCTCTCTGGCCCGAATGTCACGATATACTGGAACCTTCTATGAATAATTGACATAGTTCCATCCTGCGTTTGGACTACTGGAACATATTCATTTGGGCCCGTGACTTGGTAATTACCTTCGCCGTGCGAGTATGGGATGACATCCATTTTTGTAGCTTTCTCCCACCGTTTGGCGAGCTTAACATGTACCCGTTTGGAAAAAGGCTTTTCTGCACTGCGTTGCTCCGTCGCTGCCTGTCGCCGTTGAACAAACCACCTATTGCACTTGGCGAATGTCTCCTCTACAAGTGCAGCCACGGGCAACATTCGGCTATCCTTGAAGACAGCGTTCAGGGACTCAGAGCCGTTTGTTGTCATGATACCAAATCGGTGCCCTCCATCACAGGTCTGGAAATTTTTTTCAAAATTTGACGGCTCCATGACATCATCAGGATGTACTTTGCCCACTCTCCTCAGAAAAGCATTACACGTCGGATTTTGCTGCAATAGAACAAAGCAAAATTAGACAAAATGCATCTAAAAGAAACAAAAATGAAGTAAATTAGACAATATTAGACATACCGAGCAAAAATCTTCGAACATCTCTTTCAGCCTTCTTAGCTTCTTCTTCCTGGCTCCTTGTTTGAACCTAGATCCGTACCATTTGTCCCTCCCACACGCCTGGACCAGGTTATCTGCAACATGTTGGATACAATACCTGTGCACAAAATTATCCCCATCCCATCCGTATTCAGGTTTCAATGCAGCTTTGATACCCTTGTGTTGGTCCGATATAACACATACGAATCTATTAACACGAATCACATTAATCCTAAGCCATTGTAAGAAAAAACCCCAATTCTCTTCATTCTCCGTATGTACAATTGCAAATGCTAGAGGCAGCAATTGGTTATCGGCATCATGGCGCAAGCCATCAAAAGTCTGCCCTCATACCGCTCAGAAAGGAAGGATGCATCTATACTGATCACCGGTCTTAAGTAATCAAATGCGGTAATGCATGGTCCGTAAGCCCATGCCACGGCCCTGAATTTCTGAACACCTTGTTTGACCAGTCCTGTATTTTTATCGATGCTCGGACTTGTCAGAAATTGGTATTTTGAGCCGGGATTCGTGTAACATATCCCGATAAGCAATAGTTTCATAAAATTGTACGACTCTTCCCAACTCCCAAATTGCCGGGCTACTGCAATCTCACGACCTCTCCAAAGTTTGTTGTACTTCGGGGTTATACTGCCAAACCTAACCCTCAGGCAGTGTGCCACACTCCGGAGGCTCATAGTGGGGTCTTCCTTAATGCTGCTCTCGATGATATCTGCGATAATTGATGCCGTGAGTTGTGCATGGTCCGACCTGGTGTACTCAGATTCGCATGTGTGAGGCGTGTCTTGCTCAGTTATCATCCATGTATCTCCAGCATTTGTTGCTCTTGCCTTCAGTTTGAAACGACAACCCGGAGTGCTGCATCTAATTTCCAGCCGGGATGTGTCACTTCTCTTCGTATATGTCTCCTTGTTCTTGTCAACATGGTACTCTCTGATCTTTTTCGTCAGTTGCTTTTTACTTACGAAGTATTGGCCTTTTGCGAGCTCACTCTTGTATTCAACCCGACGACCATAGTAAGAAACATCTGCTTCTCGAAAAGCAGATGTGTCATTGAAGTTTACAAAAGGGTGAGTCTCAGAACGGCCACTTAACGGCATATTCTCTCTATTTTGCCTCACAGTGGGCTGTGTGTATTCTTCTTCATCTTCTTCATCTTCTTCATCTTCTTCATCTCCTTCATCATTAATGTCACAGTCTCCTTCCCCCAATTCATCCCCAGTTTGCAGATTCTCCTCCGGTACCTCGTTCATAAATTCAAATTCCGACTCGTTTGGATCTTCCTGTACTGGTGGCGGTCTGGGGTGAGGATTTGGTTCAGGCCCAGGTAAGGATGAAGGACCTTCATACACGGATATAGGTGGGATAAAAGGTGGAGATTGTACTCGTGGTGGGACAAAAGGTGGAGATTGGGGTGAATTATTGTATATTTCTGGTTCCGGTTCTGGTCCAGGCATTACGATAAAAGGAGTGTGTGGTTCATTATCTTCTTGATAATTTTGTGCAACCGAATTTTGGCCTGAACTTCCGGCCCCTGATTCTTTGGGAATTCTGCGTGCAAAAACTTCCAGTAATGATTCGCCAGACCTCAAAACCTGCGCTATTAGACCTCTCAATGCCCCGTTATCTCCCAATGTGATTTTGACATACTTTCCTGCGTGGACCATTCGGGCCTGAATTTGTAATTCCCAACGATCCCTATTGTAGCCGCTCGCTTCATAAATAAGCGATTGCAACTGCTCAAATGAGAAATTTTCATCAACCCAATACGTATTTGCTGCAGGTTTGGAGTAACGTACTCCATACTGGTCAGTTATGAACTTTCCTCCAAAATGTATTGAAATTGCAATAGACATGGCCAATAAACTACATTCATAAATGACAAATATTTGGTCAGTTTACTGATTTCAATTGTGAACAGTTGTGAATAGTCGTATATGAACAATATTGAACAGTAAATACGTACATACACAGTACATGAACAGTAAATAAACATTAATGAACAGTAAATACGTATGTGAACAGTAGTGAACAGTAAATACGTATGTGAACAGTAAATACGTATGTGAACAGTACATACGTATGTGAACAGTAAATACGTATGTGAACAGTAAATACGTATGTAATTAACAGTAAACAGTAAATACGTATGTAATTAACAGTAAATACGTATGTAAAAAAAAATTTACCTGACTTGACAGACTTCTCCGTCTCCTCCTCTTCCTCTTCCTCTTCCTTCCTCTTTCCTTTCTGTGTTTTTTCTCTCTCTTCTACGAAGCTCTCCCCCATAGTTATAGATTTCGAAACTACAGAGATTCAAACCGCTAGAAATATTTGCAGTTTGAATTAACAATTCAAACCGCTAGGAATATCTGCGGTTTGAATTATTAATTCAAGCCGCTAGGATTATTGGAGGTTTGAATTATTAATTCAAGCCGCTAGGATTCCTTGCGGTTTGAATTGTTAATTCAAACCGCAAATATTTCTAGCGGTTTGGGTAGAAATAAAAATATTTTAAAAACCTGGTTATTTATATTAAAAAATATTTTTTTTTGGGTAAAAATAAAAATCACGGGAGAATGCGTCAGGCTGAAAGTGCTTTTGACGTCATGATAGTAGGCTTGGAGCAACATTGTATCATAGCCGTCCAATACAATCTATCTTAATCTAACGGTTGAGATACCTTTTTGTTCTTTTAACATTACCGATTTCTTTCTCTCTCTTCTTCTCTCTTCTTCTCTCTCTCTGGCGTAAGAATGAAATAACCGATGGGGAGCCCAAAAGCCTAGATCTCCATCGTCTTCGCCGCACTTTCTCCGACCATCGCCGGAATTCCTTTCCTGAGCTCCGCTATCAAATTCTCCGTCTCTTTCTCTTTCGTCTCAGCTCCGATCCGGCTGTGATCTATCTCTGCCATTCCCTCGTTCTCCCCATTAAAGGTACCGACACTACACAAAATCAGATCTTTTTCTCTAGTACCGCACCTTTGTTGAAATTTTGTTGGTGGGTGATTGCTGGTTTTGTGGATTGAACCTTGTTGTAATAAATTCTATGTTAAAATTACAAGGAAGAACATGAGATAAGAGTAGGAGGATCAATAAATGAACTTGAGATTTAAGATTGGCTTTGTCATTCACAAAGGAAAACTACATAATAGGTTATAAAAGGCAACAAAATTAAAGAAAAGAGTAATCTTGCGGGTCTGTTTGCAACACTTTCTCACTTGAGATTTCAATGCGCTGTCGGCAGCACGGACTACTGTAACTACTTTATTGTATGTGTGTACCAATTTGGTAAGAAACTAAATTTGATTTCCACTTTCTGTGTGCTTTTATTGTATTGTATGTGTGTACGAAACAACTACACAGAGAAGAGGTGACCAATGGCCTTTTTGTTTGTCCTTAATTGGTGTTTTGATTCTGAACAGCAATTCTGAAATCAATGCTTATTTTACTTTTGCTTTGCTACTATCAAGGAGGCAGGCAGAGAGGTAACACTTCAATACAGCAATCTAATGGAAGCGATTCCCGTGGCACCTCCAGCAACACCCAAAATAGAGGCACCGAACCCCGAGAAGCCGGCACCAACTGAGACCCAGCCTGAAGACCCAAAACCTGAAAGGCCACCAAAGAAGAAGGTGAAGAGGTCGCTACCTGTGACAGACACATCTCCCGAGAAGAGCCTGAACGGCAGCCAGCAACTGGTTCTGTACAGCCCTGTGCCTGGCGTGAGCCCGGGCCCGATTTTAGAGAGAGGAGGGGTGCCATCTATTGGGGCGTTCACGGTGCAATGTGCAGCGTGCTTTAAATGGCGGCTGATCCCAACAAAGGAGAAGTATGAGGAAATCCGGGAGAAGATCCTGGAGTTGCCGTTTGTGTGCGAGCGGGCCCGGGAGTGGCGGCCTGAGGTGTCATGTGAGGACAAGGAGGACATATCACAAGACGGGTCCCGGCTGTGGGCCATTGACAAGCCGCAGATTCCTCTGCCGCCACCAGGCTGGGAACGGCTGATACACATCCGTGGTGAGGGGTGCACTCGCTTTGCTGATGTGTACTATGCTGCTCCTAATGGCAAGAAGCTCCGCTCCCTTGTGGAGGTCCAGAGGTTGCTTGCTACCTTCTTTCTCTTCTCTTTTCTTTTCTTCCTTTTTTAGTTACTCATAGATGATTTAGTAGTTGGATTAAGAATGGTAATTAATTAATTGTAAATGATGAAAGGTTCTTGGATGAGCACAAGGAGTTGGAGGCGCAAGGGGTGACGTTGAATCGCTTCTCCTTCCAAATCCCAAGACCCCTCCATGACAACTATGTCAGGAAGAAGACACCCAACACAACACCACCTGCTGCTGCTGCTGCTGCTGTTCCTCCTCTGCCAAGCATCACCTCTGTACCAGATATCCCTGTCCTGCCTCAAGATGGTTTGTATTCATTCCTTTTTCCTCTCTTTGTAACTTATAAGTTACAAACAAACCATAATCTGACTTTGATCTCTTATAATGAATGATAACAGTGCAACCCATATCTTGCTTACCACCTGAGGAGGCTTCAGTCCCACTTGCGGCGATGACCCCGCCTTCAGCTGACACGACAGAGCCTGCCTCAGTCATACCATCAGTCAGTCCTATTTCCAATGTGAAGCGCAAAATTGTGGTAAAACTGCCATCGCGTGAGAAGAACCCTTCTTCAATTGATGCGTCTGAGGTTGCCATGTTAGATAACACTGAACCGTCTCAAATTGAGGCCACAAATGGCACCAATGCTGACTAATTGGCTGTAGGTGGACCCAGGCTATGTTGTACTAGTCCTTTGAAACTACTATTTTATCTTTTTTGTTTTTGTTTTGTTTTTTAATAATTTTTTTTTTATTTTGTTTATTTTGTGATCCCTTTTTGGTGGGGAGTGGGGAAAGATGTGTTAGTTGTTGGGGGTTTTATGGGTTGTGTGTGTAAAGCCATGGTGTCGTTTTGTAGACATTTTGTTAATGAACATCAATCTTATCTCTATATAACCTCATTTTTCCCTCACTTAAAATTGCTGCTTAAATTGTATGATGGAGGAATACAGTCATTACTCATACAGAACAGAACAGAAGAAAGAATTAAATATAAACAAAGGAATGTATGTGTCACACGTAAAAAGGAAAGCGAGAGGATTAGAACAGGGCTGTAATACAGTAATAGTAAAAGCAGGCTTTGAAGATAATTAAAACTGGGCCGGGCCACGAGCCCATTAATAAATAAAATGAAGAAATAATGAATGAGGCGGAGGGGGAGGGGGAGGAATTCGATCATCTTCTCATCGATGGATGGATAAATACTAAATAGATAGATTACAGATAGATAGATAGTAATTAAGAGCTGGTATGGAGGTGGGGGCATTAGGAATCATCGGCGCCATTGTTAGATTTGGAATTGGAGCACCTCCTAATTGTCCTCAGCCTCGCTTTCTTCGTTGCACCACTCCTCCTCACATGGTCTCTCTCTCTCTCTCTCTCTATCTATTTCATTCATTCCCTTTTTCATCCATTCAAATCAATTGCCAGACACAAGCAAGGTGAGAGGAGAACAGATAGACTAATTGTACTAAACTCTACTCTGCCTTTGTACTGTGCAGGAGGAGTCTGCTGCAGCTGCTTCTACCTCTACTGTTCAATCCCTGGATAATGGAGATGGAGATGGAGAGGGGATACAGCACCCGCACCCAATCAGGAGGCGTTCTCCCGCGGCTGTGCACTACGTGGGTCCATTCCAGTTCAGAATGGAGACTCCTGACAACACCCCAAGGAACATACTCGAGAAGATTGTTTGGGATAAAGATGCCCAACTATCACTGGTAAGTACCAGTTCACCATACACACTTGCTTTGCTTTCTCATTTTTAATTCAAACTAATGTCTTCTTCCTTTCCTTTCCTTCCCTTTCCTTCC
Organism: Carex littledalei; assembly: GCA_011114355.1. Taxonomy (NCBI): domain Eukaryota; kingdom Viridiplantae; phylum Streptophyta; class Magnoliopsida; order Poales; family Cyperaceae; genus Carex; species Carex littledalei. The sequence continues at coordinate 5,199,974 of CM022083.1, read as the reverse complement.
CTTCCCTTCCCTTCCCTTTCCCAGATGAAGGAGAGAAAACCATTAGTTGTCCTACATAAATTACTTCCGCAGGCCCCACCTGTCAGGGACTTCCTAGGAGCATTGAAGGAATCTTGCAACAGAACAGGGATGCCCGCCTTAATAGCAGAGGTCAAGAAGGCTTCTCCCAGCAGAGGCATTTTGCGTGAAAATTTCGACCCTGTGAGTGAAGTTTCACTACTATATACCCCTGGTTACACTAGTTGCCAGTGGGACTATCCTTTGTCTTACTGGTTTAGGTGTAACTTGTCATAACAAAAAGATATATGAGATATAACCTAAAGACTGAAATCTCATTTGTAAGTAATGATTATTACACTTCATTTTGTGTATCATGCCATCTACTTGGTGTTAGGTTAGTTTTTTTTTTTTTCTTTCTCTAGGAAGGTTTTGCTGTTGTTGTCGTCATAACAAGATTCTGGTAATGGAACCTGGGGGGCATGATTATGCGCCTTTATTTATTTGTTTATTTTTTGTTTCTTACCTGTCAACTGAGCTACTTCTTGTACCAGGTCATGCCAAGTCAATACCAAAAATTTCACTTCTGACTGTAATATATATCACCAGCATCACAGATGGTTGCCAGCTATGGTGAATTTGAGTGAACTAAAGAGTCAAAAAAATACCATGATAACAAGCACACAGTATAAAAGCTGTTCCAAAATAAATGTAGTTAGAAACCAAAAGACCATTGGAACTCTAAAAACCCAACCATCTTTTTATCACACATGCTGAGCATGTTTACTGTTTGCTGATATAATATATTATATGGGTCAAATCAACAGGTGGCTATAGCTCAAAGCTATGAGGAAAATGGAGCAGCATGCTTGAGTGTTCTTACTGATGAAAAATACTTTCAGGTCTGATTTTTTTTTTTTTTTCATGTACTCAGTCTAGCATCACTGCAAAGTCCTTTCATCTATTTTTTTTATTTATATATTTTGTTTATTCTTGGTATATAGGGGAGTTTTGAGAACCTACATGCTATTCGGAGTGCTGGCATAAAGGTCGTTTTAAATTTTTCTATTTATTCATCTTTTGTTTTGCTAACTAGTTTAGTACCTCTACTTTACCCACTGTGTACTAGTTTTTCTCAAAGAAGCATGTACAGTCAGCTCTTGTACATGCAATGCTAGATACAAGTTAGGTGTCATTTAAATATCACTGTAAATTTTATTTACTTATTTCATTGAATCGCATGCTCGAAAGATTGCCAAATTAAGCTTAAAAATCCAGTTGTTGCTACAGTAACCTGAAATTAAAGGCTTCACAGTTTTATAGAGTGCAAAGTTGTTGTTCAACTTCGCTGCAGTTTAAGGTTCTCATGCCCTTCTTTTGTTTTATTAGCTTTTATTTAATTCTCTTTTATTTTGGTGGTATATTGCAGTGTCCTCTCTTGTGTAAGGAGTTTATAATAGATGCGTGGCAGATATACTATGCCCGGAGCAAAGGTGCAGATGCGATTTTATTAATTGCGGCTATATTACCTGATTCTGATATAAAATACATGATTAAAATATGCAAAATCCTTGGTTTAGCTGCTTTAGTAGAGGTCAGTTAATTAATTTCTATAATTATTTCACATCTCCTTATGTGACACTAAACATTTCCAACTTGTTTGTCAGCACTGGAAATTTCATTTTTACTTTTTTTTATTTTCTAACAAAAAAGGTGCATGATGAACGGGAGATGGATCGTGTTTTAGCTATTGACGGTGTTAATCTAATTGGTATCAATAACCGAAACCTTGGTATGCTCTCTTTAACTGATGTAGTTTTTGTACCCAACATTTTACATTGCTATATTTTTTCTTTTACTTTGGTATTTAAAAAAGTTATTTTTGTTTCTTGTAGAGACATTTGAAGTGGACATTTCCAACACCAAACGTCTACTCGAAGGGGAGAGAGGTCGCATTATTGCTGAAAGAGATATACTTGTGCGTATTATATGATCTACATGTACTCTATAATCTACAGTTTGTACAAATGAACCACTTAAATCAATTACTCAATTTATTACAAATAACTAACTAAATATGTTCGTTTTTATCATCAAAATGGAGCTGTAAATGCGTAATTTAGGTGCTTTGATGACCTGTTATAACCCTGCATTTTTTTAATTAAATTTGACGAGTTATCTTGTAATACTTAAATATTATTAATTTAATAATTTTGTTTTGAACATAGGTGGTAGGGGAATCAGGACTATTTACACCAGAAGACATTGCCTTTGTTCAAAATTCAGGCGTAAAAGCAGTTTTGGTTGGAGAATCTTTAATAAAACAAGAGGATCCAGGGAAAGCAATTGCCGGTCTTTTTGGTAAAGACATTTCTTTGCGTACTTGATCAAGGTATGTGATTGTGTTGGAGTCTTCTTCTTTTTTCTTTTTCTTTTTATTTGTTTGAATTTCAAGGGCGGTTTAAATTGGGTAAGATGACACTTGTATTTGTAATTTTATTTAAGTAAAGAAATATAGAAGAGTAAAAAGGTCAATTATATTCTTGCTGCTGATTTTATTGTAAGGAATAAGGAGGATGATCACTGGGCATGATAAAAACAATATGTGAATTGTGTTCAACAGTGCTGTCATTAGATAAAATACCAAAAAAAAATATATATATATATATATTTGAAAATTTGAATGCATTCAATTTGAGTTGAGGTTGGCACGGTAATGCGAATCGGTCAACAGATTGTTCAATCTCGACCTTACTTGAGTGCGTCCTTCATGTACAATCCAGCAAATAAAATGTTTCATGCATTTTTTGCAGATACGTTCTACTGGTAAATTATTGTTATTGTATACTTGGTTTCGTACTTATATAATCTAATGCAAATGACATATGTACAGATATACTGGTTTTGTAGGTGATTGATACTTTTGTGTATTTATTAATTTGAGAGAGAGAGAGAGAGAGTAGATTGTTCATTGTTGGTGCGTGATTTTGTGAAGTCGATATGAAAAGAGGAAGGAAGGTTTACATATGATTGATCCAGCGATGGTTGAACTTGAACTTGAACTTGGAACTGTATATATTGGGATGACGAGGTGTCGTTTATTATAGTATATGTGTTGTTGAATTTTGCTCCTTTTGTTTTGATGAAAGTATTCTATTTATTAAAAGATTAAAAACCTTAATTAAAGTTGATTGAGGGGAAAGAGAGACGAAATGAAATGGACGCTAATTTGTACAAAGTATTAGGCCGGAAGTCCAGCCCGGCCCAATTTAATCCAGTCCAGTCCATTCCATGGTATTTATATTTATTTTTATTTTGTATGTGTATGTATTTTTCCATTTTTGCTTGCGTCTCTCCGGCTACCGCCCCAGAGAAAGAAAGAGTGAAGTCGTGGTGTGTCGGGCAGGCCATGGCGGGCCGCCGCCTGCTGCTACGCCAGCGAGGCAGCGGCGCCGTCTCCTCCGCCAAGTACTCTTTTTCTTCTTCTTGTTTCAGTTCCCTACTGAGTAATAAGACGACTGATAAGAGGACTAAAGGAGGAGGAGGAGGAGAAGGAGGAGAAGTAAAAAAGAAGGTCTATCAGGTGAAGCAGGTGAGGGTGGACAACTTTGCTGCCTGTCTGGAGGCCCTACGCCCACTCATCAGCCAGGCTGTCTTTGTAGCCGTTGATGCGGAGATGACGGGGATCTCCAGCACACCCTGGCGCAATTCCTTCGAATGGGACAGCTCAGCTGTGCGCTTCCTCAAGCTCCGTGACTCCGCCTCTCGCTTCGCCATCCTCCAATTCGGAGTTTGCCCTTTCACCATTCACCCCTCTGCCTCTCACAGCGGTTTCTCTTTGCTTGCTCACCCCCACAACTTCTACCTCTTCCCCAAAAACCATCCTGAATTCCTCTGTCAGATCTCTTCCCTCAATTTCCTCGCAACCCACCATTTCGACTTTAACACTTGCTTTAGCCAAGGACTATCTTATCTCTCCAGAGCACAAGAGGAGGCTCAACACTTATCACCCTCTGCAAATGCACCTTCACCTGAACATGAACAAGACATTAATGCCCATGTCGACTTCACCGCTCAGAACACGGCAGATCTCCTTTTTACTCAAAGGATCCAGATTTGGCTTCATGAATGGAGAGAACAACTCATTATTATGACCAGAAGAGATGATTTCATACAAAGTGAGAAAATGAGCTGCAAATTTGGTAATTTTGAGACCACTTCTTATAAGATGCGGCCAGCTGTGCTCCTTCAGGGGTACACCTCCCACCAACTTAAGTTGATTCGACTGGTATCTCCTCAAATCTCTCTCTTATATTCTTTTCCAATGGAAACTAGACCTTACTTATTGTGCCTAACAACTGATACCAGCCTGTACTGAACTGGTCTTTTTACTTACCAGTACTGCTAAAATCAAAATTGGTATCCTCGTTTGATTTTGTTATTACTGTTAGGTGGTCAGAAAGCACTTCAGTGGACTTGTATTCGTGCGTACTCCTGCTGACAATAATACGTGGGAGAGTAGAGTAGTCTATACTCACAGTGAGAAGGATGGGGCATCTTTCCTGGTACGCTGCTTAAGATCATAAAGTTTCTGAATTATGATTCAATCTTGTTGTAACATGAAAAGCTGATAAATTAATAATACGTGTTGCAATTTATTAGAAAGAACTGCAAATGGATTTGAGGAGCAGCAGAGAATCAAGTGTGACATCAGCAGTCGGTTTTCGTCATGTAATCGATCTCCTTTCTTCTCAGAATAAGCTTATTGTTGGCCACAATTGCATTTTAGGTATATTTCATAGCTAAATTTAATTTTACAAGCGCATTTCATACTTTCAAATATGTTTGATTTTTTAGATAGAAGTGCACTAATTAAATATTGTTTCCTTTTTGTTTATGCAATGGAACAGATGTAGCACACATGTACGATAAGTTCATTGGTCCAATTCCTTCAAGCATGGAGGAATTTATGAGAGAGGTCCATAAAATCTTTCCAAATATAATCGACACAAAGCACATCATGAATGCAAATGGAACAGTACAGCATCTGATGAAAAGCAAGAGTACAGCCCTCTCTTCGTCTTTCTCCACTCTCTGCCCCACAATTTCCTCTGGTTGGTCCCACAGATCAACCTCTGACCAACATGTCAATGTCCAAGTTCATGCAGATGACGATGGGTATGTATGGTTCCTTTCTTTCAAACCTTTTGCATCTATTCCTTTGAATACAAATTTTAACAATCCCTTTTTTGAGTAAAGAAAAACCAGTGTTTCCTACTGAAGGGCATTTAACAATAACTAACTTTTAAGCTTACATAATTATGAATAACAGTCTGTTGTATTTATTTCTTTGTTTTGCATTTAGGTCCTCTCGGTTCAACTCTGGTGCAAAACATGAGGCTGGGTATGATGCGTTCATGACCGGTTGTGTCTTTGCTCAATTATGCGTCCATTTGGGCATTAAATTCGACCAAATGGGTCCATCCATTTCAGATCCTCTCCAATCGAATGAAAAGCTGAAACCATACCTTAACCACCTGTACCCGACATGGAACAGCGGTACAGTAGTGGATTTCGCCACTGGTACTGAGAAGCCTGAAAATGTGGTGTACAAACGCAAGTACCCAAAGGTTGTCTTAGAAAATATAGTGCTTCTGTGGGGTTTCCCTTCAGGTTTAAATTATAAAAATTTGAAGGGATGCATTGGAAAAGTTTTTGGTCCTGATAAAATGGTTTCAATATTCTTCATCGACTCCAGTGCTGTTTTATTGCAGTTTAAGAAAGAGGAATTTGTTAAAGACTTTTTGATATTGAAAGAGACTCTAGAGAGACGAAAAGATGACCCGATTTCAATTTTGCACCCCCTTTCAGTTATTTTTGAAGGTGGCAACACAAAGGCTGGTGATTATAACACCTACAAGGATGTAATTGCGTGTAATTCGTGCAAGGTTCTGTTTAAAGATCAAGCTGATGTGAGCAGAGTTGCATGCAAAGTGGATTTGGGAGAAAAGGAAGAGAGATTGTTTTTGGATGATGATGAAAATATATCAGACTCTTTTTATAAAAATACAATTGCTAGTTTGAGAGGCAGGTGAGAAGGTGTGTTAGTTTAGTTATTTTTCTTTTATTTTGCAAAAATATTTCGGTTGTAATTGAAACGGATAGATTGAACGCCACACGGCACAAGTTTTGTTTAATCTCCTTGTATAGTTTAGTATAATTTTAGGAATGTAAAAGAATACATCACGAAGATTAAAATTGAAAAGATAATATTTTGGTTGTAATGTGATGCAAACGGTTCTGTTAAGTTCACGTACCGGGTAAGTAGTAACAGGGAAGAGTACAGAGTCACAACTAGAACAAACAACAAAACAATAAAACTTTCTATTCGAATTTCGCTGCCTCCACAGAGGTTTTGATACATATTTAAAGTAAAAAAAAAAAAAAAGCTCTCCTTGGAAATAAAAAATGCTATAAATTCTAAATTTTTGTTGATCAACGAAAGTTTTAATAATGCTTTAACTCTCTAATAAAGCTCATACACTCTCCCGTGCAGTCAAACATGTTTAATTCCCGTGCAGTCAAAAGTTTATCCAAGATCGTTTAATTATTTCAGTCTCCCGTGCCGTCAAGGTAATAAAATTGTTTAATTATTTAGAAGACCGCCCCATACCATTTAATTTATGTGAATCAGATTTCAATTTCAAGTTGTACATACAACTCATTGATTGGTTTGGATCGGATGTGGCCATTATTTACGTCCGAATGTGAATCAGACATTTCTTCAATACGCACTGCATCATAGTGCAAAAAGAACATGTGATGAAAAAAAAAGTGAAAGAGATTGAATATGACAAGAGAGAAAATAAAGATTTTTTTTTTTAGTTGGATGAAGATAAATGGAGTAAAAAAGTGATAATTCTTCTCTTATTTATCTTTTTTTTGGTAAGAATTATAGAATTGAGATGAAGAGAGTAAAAAAAAAAAAAAGTATGATATTATGAATTTTAAAAGAAGTACATAAAATTGGGTTCTCTTCTTTAATTGATCTGGTTCACGTGACGAGATCACCTAATTGATATTGATTCATCTCCTTTGTGACTTTTTCCTTTATCCTTTTTCTTAACATCGCGTCTCTGGTTTCCCTCTTAAATGGACCCCAATTCTTCGGCGCCGGTAGATGCGCTCCACGTGGAGAATCCAGGACCGTCCAGCTCGGTCGAGGGAGGAGGAGGAGGAGGAGGAGGAGGAGGAACGAGAGGGAAATGCTTTGGGCGACGAGGACGCTTGACGTGGGGCGCGGCGGCGGCGTCCGGCAGGATGGCGGAGATGGAGGACGCCCATGCGGTAGCACCGGACTTTCTGAGCATCTCTTGCGGCAACGCTGGTGGATGCTCGGCGGCGGGTGAAGGCGGGCAAGTGTGTGAAGTCGAGTTGAGGTTCTTCGGTGTGTACGATGGTCATGGCGGATCCCAGGTATGCAAATCCAATACAAATTAAATTAGTATACAAATTCTTACTTACTGGGATCTGGAATGGTTAAATTGTGTAGACCTGGTCTTGTAGTCCGTCACATAAAAAAGTATTAATTTGTATATAGGTTGGGCAATACTGTGTGAGCAGGATGCATGAAGCAGTGAAAGAGGAGTGGGAGAATAACGAAGAATTATTATCATGGCAGAAGCGTTGGGAGGTTGCATTTGAAAGAGGAATTGCGAGAGTTGATGACGAGCTCATTTCAAATTGTGTGGCACCAGATGTGGTAGGCTCCACTGCCGTTGTGGCTGTCGTTTCAGGGTGCCAGATTATATGTGCCAATTGTGGTGATTCCAGAGCTGTGCTTTGCCAGAGGGGTCAACCACTGCCATTGACAATTGATCATAAGCCAGATAGACAGGATGAGCTCGCGAGAATTGAAAGCATCGGTGGAAGAGTTGTAAACTGGGGCGGGGCACGTGTGCAAGGTATTCTCGCAATGTCAAGAGCAGTAGGTTTGTACTTTCATCTATTTTCTTTTTCTCCAATTGAAGACTCATTTTTGTAAATTTTCATATTTAGTTCATAACAAATATTTTCTCTATTTATACAATACAGGTGATCGATATTTGAGGCCATGGGTTATAGCAAATCCAGAAGTCACATTCCATGCAAGATCTGAAGATGATGATTGTTTGATATTAGCGAGTGATGGTTTATGGGATGTAGTATCCAATGAAGAGGCGTGTGATGTTGCATACCGAATTCTCAGAAAATTTAGACGTAACAGTGGCTTAATTGCTGATGGAACTCAAATTCCTGCGCAAGCAATTGCAGATTACCTTCTCAATCTTGCTTACAGGAAACAGAGTTCTGACAATATTTCGGTTGTTGTTGTGGATTTGAAAGTTAGGAACAGGCGTAGGCCAAAACAGTGATGGTAACATTTCTTTTCCTTTTTTATCTGTAAAAATTTGTGTTAGCTAGGGGATATCTGTAATTTTATAAATGAAAACATTTATCTTAGACAGAGACAGGATGGAGTAAGGTGGAGTTTGTACAAGTATTCAAATTGTGCGTCTACGGAAGCTTCGGTTACAAGTGATGTAGTTTACCAGTAAGTTTAGTTTAGTTTAGTTTAGTTCTTTGATTTGTGAGCAAATCACTTTGATTACTTGCACATTTTATCATATTAGCTTAACTATAGATACATTCTATTTAGAAATGATAAATATTTACAAACATAAATTTACTGTCAATTCAATCTTTCTTACACAACAATATCTGTAACAGTACTGTGAGCTGTCACACATATAACTAGCACAATTCACATTATTATTTGCAGCACCGAGAGCAGCAAAGGAAAGGAAAAGCGAGCAGCACATCCACAAAAACAATCTCTCATCTTTTGAATGTTGTAAATATTATCTTTTGAAACTATTTATATGGCATGTAATAATTAACCATAAGTAAGACACAGTAAAACACAACTATTAGAAGATAAGTAGCAACTTCCTTAGTTTGGAACTGGCCTAGGATCCAAAGTTAAAGGCTGAGATTTGAAATGGGTAATATGTACCTCCTATACTACTGTCTTGATATGGAGTTACAAATTGCCTATTCTTTCAATGAGGCAAGTTAGAAAACTGAAGCCATATATTGAATTGACATTTTGTACTATGTTATGTAAAGCTTTTGTCCTAAATTATAACTAAATTATAAATTTTGCTTCTCCACCAGTCTCGACAACCGTTGCGGAAGCAAAATATCTGACAACTCGTTAGGAAGCTGCGACATAATACAAGACTGGTAAGCTAATTAAGAAATGGATTTAAGGATTTGATTTGTCTCTGATCTGTGTGTTTTTGCCTAGGCTTTTATTGTCACATCCAGGTTGCAGCAGTGGGACCACACCACAGCATCAACATGAACATCAACATCCTGGTGAAGATAGGCAGATAGCATAGCATAGCAGGTGTTAGCGTTCAACTGCGTAGCATGACTAGCTAGCTACATTGGATACCAACTAATATATATATATATATAATCTTCTAATGAAATTGTCAGGCTACGCTATATATAATTAATATATCGCTCCATTACTGTAATTAATTAATTTGACAACTGAAATACTGAAATGATAGAGGAACTAATTAATTAATGGCAAATCAATAGAACGGGACCCTTAATTGCTTCAAAATATGAATTAGTTGCATGCATGGGACCCAATATGAATTAGTTCCCCCTCCTCCAGCGTATTTTTAATTTTTATAGAAAATATATAGCCCGGCCGCCCAATCACAGATTGAGTTTGTTCCTCTTTGGATTTTCTTTTGTCCCTCTCCTCTCCTCTCTTCTGATTTGTAATTTAAGTTAAATTTTAGACTAAATTTAGAATAATTTTTTTAAATTCTGATTGATAATTACAATTAGAAAATTATTAGTTGGAGTATTATGATTTATCTAGTATCCGATTATCTAGTAAATTTGAACTCAATTAACTATTTTTCTGCCTCTCCCGCTGAAAATCCTGAATCAGCCCTGGGACCCAAACCCAATTGAAAAAATTTACCCTATTAATTAATTAATTAATTGCACAAAAGTATTAATTAGGTCCATATATAGCCGCCTCAGATGATCTACAGCTGGGGATCAATGATGCTTGCGTCATGCATGATCAGAATTAGAATCAGAATCAGATCCTTCTCTTCTCTGGCGCTGATTTTCGATCATATTAATTAATTAATTCTTTTTACTTTACTTGTTGGAGTTGTTTCTTTGCTGAGCTTCAGAACACCCCACTTCTATTCTTATGATTTAATATGCTATTTTCATCCTTTAGGAAAAAAAGTAATATTCTTTTTTTGAAATCCTTCGCACAAGCTACCAAGTCGTGAGGAAAAAAGTAATATTTAAACAGTGAATATATAAGAACAACAAATTATTAAGTATGATTAATTCGTGAGGAGAAAAGTAATAATTTTTGGTTATTTTTTACTATTATTTAGATAGGTACAAAATCACTATTTTTCATAATATTCTGAACCAGAAACAGTGATTTTGTACATATTTAAAAAAAAGTAACTTTAAAAAAAAAATAATAATAATTTCGTCACCAACACATTTTAATATGGAGGCCATGTTGAGTGGTTTGAAATTTGAAAATGAAAATAAGAATGTGAGGTATGATTGCGGCACAAAAACAATGGGGCATTATTAATTTGAAGGTTGTAAATGTGAATGTGTCATTGAAACGACGTCTAGATGGAGAGGAGCTGTTTTGGGCTGAAGATCTAGAGAGTGATTTTGCCCAGTCCACCTCTTGATCCACTGCTTCCTTGCTGCTATCTCAATGAAAGATGGCTTCTTCTCATGGCAATCTAATTAACGTACGCTAAGTTGATATATAGTTAACACTATATGTTAATTTGTTTCTTCTTCTTTTTTCCAAATTAATTATATGCAATGTTTTTCCATATTCATAATTAGTTATCACTTATAAGTTGGGCAGCAAATATATATGAACAAATAATTAATTAAGTGTAACGATGCATATTATAAATTAATTAACAAGCGGAAATTAAGAGCAATTAAGTCTGTCAAATGTGAATGTGGAGATGGCAGTTGGTAGCCTAGCTAGTGGCGGTGGTGGGAAGTACGTACTGGTGAAGGAAAAACATCTCTTGTTTCAGCAATGCAGCTAGGCGATTTACCAGCTGTACGTGCCTGGGTCCAACACGTCAGTTGTTATTCGTGGCACTGTTACATTTTGTGTATTAATTGTGTATTGTGTTGGTGAGCAGGGAGGTGATCTGACAGAGATATATATACTGCTATGACCACCGCTACCTATCTGTTTTTGCACTCCACAACACCGCTACCTAATTAAAAGGCTAATACAACATCGATGTTTCATTGAAAAATATCGATGATGCATCATAATTTAGCGTAATTTAATGTAATTTAGTGTAGTTCAGCGTAATTTAACATAATTTCAAGTAATGTATCATATTTTAGTATAACTATGCTAATTATACATCAAAAGAAGTAATCTAACCAATAATTTAAACTAAAAATTCGAATTTTTAGTGTTATATTTTAGCACCTTGCTCTTCATAGTGTCTCTACAAAAAAAAAAATTAAGGGTACTTGTCATTTAATGGCCGGTAGGCAAATGAATAGAGTATCGGTGTAGAGTTATTTTTATAAATACTCAGGAGATCTGAATATATTAATTAATTTCTATTAAACTTTGGATATTAAATAAAAATGTCGGGACACTAACCCTCTCCTGCCGAAAAAAAATAAAAATAAATAAACTGCAAAAAAATGTTTATAGTTAAAATAATTCTAAAATTATATTTGCTCGCCCCCACCTCACCGGCTCCACCCTCTCAATATTTTGTAAACTAATTATAAAGAACTACAATATTAAATTATTAGTTGCTGGATTTGTAACCAAGTTGGCTGTTGTTTTTTATTTTTTATTTTTTTTATTTTGCGGTGTAGGTCGACTTATCAACAATCATAAATGAATCCTTTTGAGTTTTGTAAAAAAAAAAGGGGAACCTTAACAGAATAGAATCCTACCCTAAGTCTCGACTCGACACATTAAGCAAATACATCCTCGAGCCATATCGTGAGAAGGTAAACTATGCAGAGAACGTATTCATTCAAAAATTGTGCTCATATTTGAAATTAAGTAACCCAATTCAGCAAGAGCTAGCTAGCATCAGCACCACCAATCTGCTAGCTACTATCTATCTTCTCCTCTCCAACCCTACCTAGCCAGCTATCACCCACCTTAATTAAGAATTAAGATACAATGGGAATCCAGTTTATTTTCACCCATCCCTGCGACTGCCTTGCTCGCATCGAGATATTGGTGTTACTCACAGCGCTGCTCTTGGTAGTGCGTTACATCCTCGACATGTTCCGTCGCAGATCTATCAGTACGTATTTTCGTGTTCTCCTCGGCATACTGGATACTCTGCCATATACACTCCTCAACTATACAATTGGGCTCATGCAACTAACTAAAAGCAACAATGACGTGTACCAGGTATGGGCCGTTGTATTGGTTACGCTTCAGTACAGTATCAAAGCTACTCGAGTATCTAATATAGATAGTAAACAGAGCCCGATTCATGACATGATGACGTCCTTGTGGACGGCCAACCTCCTCGGCACCAGGAGCACTCTGCTAAAGATTCCTCTTTGGTTGCTGTGGTCTCTCAATTCTTTCAGAATTATCTTAGGATTTGCAGACACAGAGTTGACCTCCAGTAGGCACCGGAGGCACTTGAGGTTGATCACCGAGTACATGCGTACTGAGCACAACCACCCTCCTTCAAAGGATTGAGATGCGACACACATGAAGGGGTACAAATACTTGGTTTGGGGAGAAGACAAACAAAAGGTCAAAAGTGACCCACTTGAGTACAAAGTCCGGTTGGAGGTGACTAACAGGAAAAAATTTATAACCACCAACAAAGTTTGGGAACATAATGGTGTTTTACTTGGTGAACGGAACAAATCGAATGATCTCAAGGATTTATGCCTCGCATTTGCTTTGTTTAAGCTGTTGCGTCGTCGGTTCTTTGGCCTTCCAATCCATGAGGCCAATAAGCAAAAGACAAAGGAGTTGGTCCTAAAAGGATTAATTCAAAATAAAAACTATGACAGGGCATTTGAGATTATTGCGGCAGAGCTTGCCTTCCTCAATGATTTTTTCTTTACACGATATCCAGTAATATTCGCTAGAGGTTTCCCCTTCCTGAGACTTGCGTTGTCCCTGTCTGTAATTGGAGTGGCTTTATATCTCACTGTTATCTTTTATCACTCAAGTGGTCGCCTCGCAGATTACTTGAGCAAAACCTCCAATGGAATTGCTGTCACCTGGATACTCCTTCTCATTCTCGCAGTAAAGGAGTTCTGTGAGATGGTTTTCTATGTAATGTCCGACTGGACCAAGGTGGTGTTGATATCAAATTATGTTCAGAAGCCATTGTGGAGAAGGTGTACTCCTATCGTGTGTTTAGCGAAGTTATTGTGCAACTGTAAAATAGTGAAGATGAGGTGGCATGGCATTCTTTGGCAATACAACCTTCTTCAATCTTTTCGGTACAAGGTTCCACAGTTATCAGGTTTTCCGCTGTATACCTGGACTCCTCGTGTCTTTTACAAACATCTTCCAGGTTACCAAGGAAGCCCTCGAAATACGTTTCTCAAGGAAGTAAAAGAAGCGATATGTAAATCGCTCAAAGAGTTATGTGAGAAGCCTGAAGACCTGGACAAATATTTATCAAGGGTAGCAAATTCCCATCATGAACATTTAGACCAAAAAATCCCACTGACAAGTGAGTTTGCAACAGAAACCCAAAAAATATTAGTCTGGCACTTGGCAACCTGCTACTGTGAAATTAAGCTTGCGAAAACCTCCCAAAACACCCAAACACAATCAGAATACAAAGCGGCTACAGCATTATCACAATACTCGGCGCATTTGCTGGTTTGGTGCTCTCATTTGCTTCCAGGCCGCAGTCTTGTTGCCACCAGACTCTTTAAATATACTTTAGAGGAGACCCGGAATCTCCTTGTTGGTAGCTGTAAATCATGGGGTGATGTTGTAGACGAACTAGAAAACCTAGTAAAAGAGAATGATGGTGGTAAGGATGAAACAAAGGTTAGTAATGATCATAAGGATGCCAAGGAAAGAGAACAGAATCTGTCGAAAAGGGATAGAAGGCGGAAGAAAGGGCCCTTTCAGCAAGATTCTGTTCTCTCGAAAAGGGATAGAAGGCGGAAGAAAGAGCAGGATAGAGCTCGCGTTATAACAAATAAAATTATAAGAGTTGGCGTGAAGCTTGGAGGATCCCTATTTGCACTACTAGCGGAGAACGGGACAGGCGACGACACTAAACTGTGGAAGTTTCTGGAGGAATTCTGGGCAAGGTATCTGCTGCATCTCGCTGCCTTGGTTAGTCCAGATGACCATAAGAAATTACTCTCCGAAGGTGGAGAGTTTCTTACCCATGTATGGGCATTGCTATCCCATGCTGGTGTCTTAGTGGAAACCGAACAGGATCCACCTTCCCTGAGTAGTAGTAACTAGCTAGTAACAGACTAGTTAATTAATTGTGCTTCATTTGGAGGTACGTTGCAAGAATTGATCGATGCTTAGAATTCAGAACAACCGGCTTAATTTTTAAATTGAATTTATTTCTCTTTTAATTGTATCTCTGTTTGTTGCTTTGATGTGGCACTGTAATTCAGTTATATATATGGAATTATTAATTGTTATTTTGTGTGTTATTATATTACGCGCGTACATAAATTTGGACACAAGCTAGAATGAGTTAATTGGCCATGGTGCTACGTACACTAGTAAAGAGCTCTTAATTTGTGTTGTAAGTTCATATATATATTAAGGTACCAAGAAATTGATACCAGCACTGAGACAGAACAACAACTGATATACATGCAGAACAATTAATTAATCCACACAGGGAGCAAATCTGCCAGGTGTGATTTAATTCAGTTAA